>OY757906.1:132337030-132494530 GCA_963585895.1 Sepioteuthis lessoniana
ATATATATGTATATATATATATATATTTGGGGGAAATGCAAAAGGTATTGATATTGCATTTCCCCCAAAAAAAATTGATTACTGAATGAAATGTTAATTTTTTTTTTTTTTCAGAATAATCTATTTAGTCTTCAACAAATTCTCGAGAGGGTTCTAATGGTCAAAGCACTTTTGAAACCCCTGTTCTTATATCGTATGAGGCTGCGCCATCATATTTCTTTTAATGGCCCCAGATCTTTCCATTAACATGAATTGGCCTCAGTTTAAGTGTCCGGAGTGTGCTGCACTGGCTCAAACCTGTCTTTTGCAAAAACTTGATTAAGATGCATCAATATTGATAATCAAAAAGATATTGTGAATTGTCACCCACATATGTAAGGTCTGCCTAAAATGTTTTCTAGATATCAAGTCATCATCATAAGTTTCTTAGTTGTGGATACATCATCAGTTATGTTATAGACAAATATTTGGTTACAAGAGACAACAGACGAGAGGAACGGATTTGATTTCGTTTATTCTTGAATAAATAAAGGTCAGTATGCTAGAAGAGTTACAGGCTCTCTTCTTCCACCAGATAAAGGACAGGGGGTGAGTGGGTGTAAGTAGTTCTTAGGTAGCTGCTTTGTTGATTGCGGTACGGTGGTGTGACGTGGGTTGGTAAGCTATGAGCGGTCTTGGTCTAGTGTTGGAAAAGGGGGGGCTTGATTTGGTAGGGCATCAGCGTTCTTGGATCTTGTCCGAAATGCGATGCGTGACAGTTCTCTCTGCTCGAAATCCCTGGAGTCGACCGATATTTCAAAACCTTTGTTGACCGTTTTATAGCCAAATTTGGAATCGAATCGCCTCCGATGGGGAAAACTTCATGATTGGTTGAAAAAATTCCTTTTTAATTGTAAATTTATTTATACATTCGAACCGAACTGATGCGCAGAGCCTACCTGCGCAGCGATGTGTTTTATTTATTTTGGTCTAAACCATCGTCCAGACAGCATCCGGGTTTTTTTTTAACTGAAACGTACGTTCGTGTTTCTGTTTTTGTTTTTTGTTTGTTTATTTATTTTGTTGGCGAGTTAGTTTGGAATGTACGAGTATATCAGTAGAGATTTCTGTATATAACAGAACAGTTATATATATATATATATATATATGTGTGTGTGTGTGTGTGTGCATGTGTGTGTGCGCGTGTGTATGTGAGTGTGTAGTGAATGGGTGTGTTCCCTTGGTTTATGGGTATTACTTTCAGGTTTAATTCCACCACAAATACAACACAAATTTTACAAGCACGTAAACAAATGGAATATGACAACAACGAACATTTAGAAACAGACAATTTAATAATCATAACAAACAGGATAAAAATAATTAGAAATACAATGTTCATGTTATGTACGAGCGGCCTTTGTAGAAAATACAGCTATGGCCAGTTGAATGAAAATACGATTGTTCACCCGTGTGAGTGTGTGTTTACATGTTGATAAAGTCTATCAAATAAATGGGTCCAGAGATGCCCGAAGTAAGCAGGATAAAAATTTTGGCTTTACTTACCAACATGGGTATGTGTGTGTGTGTGGGTATATAAGTGATAGACAGTAAGTATGTGTCTTTGTTTTCTTAAGTCTGCACGTACGTTTTCTTATGATCTTTAGCGACAACGTATGGCATCTGGTAAAAGAAGGTTGCATGCCTTTTCCCTTTGAGTCTTATGGTGTTGCTCTCTGCTGTCCGTTCATGGCCTCCCGTGGTGAAAAGTCTTTTTGATCGTGGAAGGAATGAACTTTGGTAATCGAAGGAATGAACTTTTGGCAGTGGAAGGAATGGCCTTTGGTAGTCGAAGGTCTTAGTTAATTAAATTTTTCGTTATCTATACTTTTGGGGATCAAGAAAGTGGATCAAAAAATGGGATATTGTTAGGTTTTATTGCAGGTCCTAAAATTCAAGCGCGCAGACATTTCTTGACCACTCAGATTCGTATATTTACTTATTTATTTTAAAGCCTAAAAATTTTTTGTTAATTAGTTTCTGAGCCGGATTTTCTAGAATGTTCTTATTCTGTTTTAGCTGATTGGCTGAAAAATATAAAAATGTAACTTTAGTGTTAATGCGATTTTGATCCGAAATTTCTAGAATGTTCTTATGTATGTTTTGGGGGTTGATTATTTTAAGGCTAAAAAAATGTGTATTCTATAAGTGTATGTGTGTTTATAAATCCCTCCGCTCAAGTAGGATGTGACTCAAAGTCAATTTTTAAGCGGAGTTTATCGGGTCTGAATTCAGAGTTTTCTTTCTCCTAGACTGATTACCGTTCAGTCTAATCTACTATTTACCCACAGGTAGAGGGAGAATAACTGAATGCATACCTTTCCCAAGATTATTAGCGCTATGTGAAATGCAAACAGCCTTTTCCACGCAAACCAAAGACGACAAATGATAGCGTCATGGAAATTACATTTATTAAAATTGTAAACTTACTCAGGTTTCTATCAAAATAATGTAGCCCACAATAAAGAATAATAAATCAACTGGGGCTAGAAACATCTCTTTTTGTTTATATCATTTGTTATATATAGCAGTTTTAACTCTTCCCGTTACGGTCCGAGTCGAGTGACACTGAAATATGCAACACAGTTGTAAACAGTTTAGTACTAAGCCAATTCTTTTGTATTCAGAGTCTCACTCAATTCTCGGTTTTAACGGCGGTGGTAATCTCTCTTCTTACTCTTCTGACTCCCACTCGCTAAACGTAACCCTCTCACTCTCTCCAACTTGCACTTCGAACTCTCCGTTTGAGATGTCAAAAACTCCAACTTATATTGAGGCCAGTGTCCAGCCAGTGTCATGGTTGGTTGGTTATGGTATTTACTCGTTCTAAATATCAATTTCTCTTTATCCCGATTTTTTTAAAAACAGCTTTTCCAAATTTGGGGAATTGTCCGACCCCATTTTTAAGTCGTCAGAGGGCTGGATCCATCCTCTCAACTCCGACCTGCTTTAGTTTGTATCTCTCACCCTTACCTGGTATCAACAAGGTAGCAGGGCTCCCTTGTTCTTTCCATGGTGTTTTTTAAATTTTGGGTTGGAATTGGTAGATAAATTCACCATCCCAAAATTAAAACACTTGTCGGGAAATTGGATAGGATCTTAATAAAATTATATAAACAACACGTGTTTTCGATTTGAATGAAAAGACGAATTGGTTCCTCTAAAATGTCTTTAGTTTAAATGCATATTGGGTTTTATTTTGTTCCCTTCAAATTAAAATCTTTGACAAATATTATCTGTAATTTAAATGAAAAGACGACGCGGCTAATTTGAAACCCTATCTTTTCAGCTTTACGGTTCAAAAAGCATGTGTTTGATTTAAACTTTTTTTTATCAAATTTTGTATTGTTAGTCAGTGAATCCATTTGGTAGAATAAACTTAATATATAATAAGATGAGTTGAATGCGTAGTTAAGAGGTGGAATCTAAAATAGAATATTCTCGAATACCACGTGACTGACTTTATTATAAAAATAACACAAGATCACCAATCCTACAATGAGTTTCAATCACCTGTGGGCCGACAGAAGTGGAAGAGACAAAAATCATTACTGCTCACTGTCTGCAATTTAAATGAAAAAACGAATGGGTTCGTATAAAATGTTCATTTTTCTATCAAATTCTGTACGTTTGTCTGTGAATCCATAAGGTAGCGTAAACTTAATATATTTTGAAGATGAATTGAATCTATAATTAAGTGGGGGTGAGCAAGTAACGTCCTTTTCGAGACATGTAAAATAGGAAAGAAGTATAATTATTCGGAAAGGGTTAGATGTAGCAGTAACAAGATTCTAATGTTTTACAGCAATAAATGAAAAATCCAAAATGACGATATACCTGCAAATAGCTTTGGTTCTACTTATAGAGGTTAAATGGTAAAAATAGCCTCATGGAGGACTTTAACTAAGATAAAACTTTAATTTTTTTTTTTTTTTTTTTTTGTGAGCCGCTAAAAAGCTTCCTTACCATAAGAGTTCTTCGTCAAATCTGTGTCGAGCGCGAAAATAATAAACAACCTCTGGATCTGGTAGAGCCACAATATACTATTAATGAAAAATTACAAATCGAAACATAATTCAACGTTCGACCTAGACAATAGGTTTGGGTGTCATGATCGGCAGGGGTTCCTTTGATAGCCAACATGGGGATCTATTCGGCATATTGCGAATGTTGGCTGTTCTTCTTTCAGGAACACAAGTGATAAACAAATTAACCACTCAAACCATAGACTGCAAAACAAAAAATGTTCAAGAAAAAAAATCGCTCAAAACAGTTATTTTAGGAGTAACCCTACACAAAAAGGGGGTGTCCTCGTGGTGTAATGGTTAAAGCGATGGACTCCGGAATCGTAGTAAGCCAGTTCGAAATCCAGTCGCGCTATTACGATCACTTTCAGGCAAATACCCTTGGGTAAAGGTATGAACCCCCTTATCCTCCCAGCTATGGGTTAAATAGTACCACTACTGTTCTTCTAGGAGAATGGCTTTGGCATTAAATAGACTACAAAGGTTGATATGCCATTAAACACAGAAACCAAACCTAAACAAAGAGGGTATAGAAAAAGAATAATAGAAACTGGGATAGAATTCACAAGACAACAAACCAATGACCCGCTGACCAGGCAAGGACAATAATTAAGAAAGGCTGGTTTTCTGACCTTGAAATATTGAAAACCCACCCACAAATATATAAGAAAGAATATCAAGAGGCTCCTAATACAGTAGCCGAGATACAAAATATTAAAAAACCAGAAACTTCTAACCAAAAACAGATGTTAAGTTATAGCGACCGAAGCCACACACATGCAAACACAACGACACAATCACTAATACAAGAAGAAAAAAATGCATATAAAGATTAAGAAAAGAATTATGTCTGAAAAGAAAACCACATTGCCTTCTCTCAAGAACCAAAACTGGAAAACAGTCAAGGCAGAAACTGAAAAAATAAACGACTTATTAACAAATATCCCAACGAACATCACGGAATTAAACGATCCAATCTATTCAGGAGCGAAATTAGTCTGTAAGAACATCGGGGTTTGCCTGAAAATCGCAAAGAGAAAGTCAAAACCCGGATGGGAAATTAGACTGGAAACACAGATAAAAAAAACGACGACGACAAGCAACATGCTGAAACGGAACAAGAGAATATGTTCGGACGAAACTAGAAAAGGAACACAAATAAAACGAAAGATAAAATTTGAAGAGATAAATCAGAAGGTACTGGCGAAAGAAGAAAGACTAAAAAGATACAGAGACAGGACCAAGTAATACAGACAAAACAGGATATTCCAAGACAACGAAAGAAAATTCTACCAACAAGTAGGAGAGAATGGGTGAAGACATATCAGCAACTGGTTGTGAGGAAGAGAAAAAGGTTTTGGAGTAAAATATGGGAACGGAGAGATCATAACAAAAAAGTCGAATGGATGAACTATATGGAAAAAGAGTCGTGAATACTCGAAGAAGTGGGAATACAAATCGATTCACTCAAAGCAACACTAAAAAAATACCAATCTGGAAAACTCCAGGCTTTGATGGCATACACGGATTCTAGTAGAAAAAATTCACCTCCATCCACGACAGTGTGACAATCGACATAAATCGACGCCAATAAAAATTGAGATACCCGAATGGAGGACCATAGAAAAACCACCCTGATCCAGAGAGACCTAAAAAAAAAGGAACTACCCCAAACAAGTAGACAATCAACGTGTTTACCGATCATGTAGAAAATACCAACGGCAGAAATTAGGGAAGAGATTTACTATTCATTGATAAGCTGCGGATTGTTCCCCAAGGAACAGAAAGGATGCCACAAGTGGATCAGAGAGACATAGTCCTGCAAAGCTGGATAATTCACTATCTTAAAATGTACAAGATATCCGACGAAGTCATGAAGTTTATCAGAAACCATGGAAACCTAGAGAGTCGATGGCAGGAGGAAAAAGTTTAGCTGAGGTAAAGATCCAGAGAGGTATATTCCAAGGAAATGAACTATCACCATTACTCTTTGAAATAGCAATGATGTCACTCAACCACATACTCAAGAAATGAACCGGAGGATACAAACTTAGAAAAGGTCAATCACCTAATGTACATGGACGACATCAAACTATTTGCCAAAAATGAAAAAGAATTAGAAATCCTTATATAGGCAATGAGAATATACAATCAGGGCATAGGGATGGAATTTGGCATAGAAAAATGAGTCATGCTAATATTGAAAAACGGGAAACGACACAGGACGGAAGGAATTGAACGACCAAATCAAGGAAAAATCTGAACTCTCGAAGAAAAAGAAACTCACAAATACTTGGGAATATTGGAAGCAGTAACCATCAAACAAGTGGAGATGAAAGAAAAAATCAAAACGAGTATCTAGAAGAACGAGAAAAACTACACGAAACAAAAATATACTGCCATAACCTCATAAATGGGATAAATAACTAACCCTCCCCCTCGTAAGACACTCGGGACCATTCTTAATGTGGCTGAGAGAAGAACTTCAATAAATGGACCAGAGAACTAGAAAACTAATGACGGTGCATAGGGCCTTACATCCCAAAGATGATGTTGACAGACTATATGTGTCAAGAACAGAAGGAGGAAGAGGACTTACCAGCATTGAAGATAACGTTGATGCATCGATACAGTGACTCGAAGGCTTCATAGAAAGGCGCAGAGGAAGATGGATTTCAGCCACCAGAAGCAATACAGACAAAACGAGGATCAACAGAATGGATATAACTAGAAAACAAAAATGCGAAGAAAAAACTGTACAGTCATTTCAAGCGACAAACAAACGAATTCTCACACGAGAAAACTTAGATACAGCGAAGATAGGGAAACCTTAAGAGAAAAACTGAATCACTTCTCATAGCAGCACAAAACAACGCCATAAGGCCCAATTACATCAAATCAAGAATAGATAAGACACAACAAAATAACAAATGTATGTTATGTTATGATAGAGACGAAATGATCAATCACATTATAAACAAATGCAGCAAATTAGCACCGAAAGAGTATATGACTAGACACGTCTGGAAAGGCAAGGTGGTCTTCTGAGAACAGTGCAAGAAGTTTTAATTTGACCATACGAACAAATAGTATATACACAACCCAGAATCCATCCTAGAAAATGAGACGTACAAGATTCTCTGGGATTTTTAGATACAAACGGATCATTTAATCTCGACCAGACGTCCAGACCCAGGGATAATCAATAAGAGAGAACTTGCCGAGTTGCGGACTTTGCTGTCCCAGCAGACCATAGAGATTGGAAGAAAGCGAAAAGAGAGATAAGTACCTGGAACTTGTTGGAGAATTGAAAAAAAATGTAGAACATGAGGGTGACGGTGATACCAAGTGTAGTTGGTGCACTCGGTTCAGTCACGAAAGGATTGGTACAAGGATTGGAGGACTTGGAAATAAGAGGACGAGTAGAGACGGTCCAAACGACAGCATTATTGAAAATTGCCAGAATACTGAGAAGAGTCCCGGAGACTTGAGGAGACTTGCTGTCATTCAAACTCCAGTGAAAGACCATCAGCTAACGCTGATGTGAAAAACTATAAAGAGTAAATAATAATAATAATAATAATAACAAAGGATTACTAAAGGGACTGGAGGACTTGGAAGTTGGCAGACGAGTAGAGACCATTCAAACTACTACATTATTGAGAAAGGTGTGACGCGAAATTGACTAAAATCCCAAAACGGGACTTTATTTTTGCACGTGTGAAGACGGGGCAGGTTGGCACTTGATCCCCTATAGAATAAGTCCTCGTTCAGAGTTTTTCTCTCAGGCATATAAGACCTGGCATATTACGTGAGGGATTAATTTAGGGCCAGACTGACCGCCGCTGGCAAGGGGTTCCAAATTTCACACTATCCACACACCCACCAAGGCCACTAAACTTCCTCCCCTCGACAACAGAAGATATGGACCTATAGGTTTTGTCGTAATAATATTATATTGTAGTAGTCGGCAACTCCGGTTTCCCGTGTGATATTTTAAAGGAATTAATAGGACAATTCTACGCAAGATAACATAAGGCGAATAGAAGCTGAAAAGGAAGCATGAGGTAACAAATTCGTAGAAGATACGGCAAAGAACAACTTCGACCACGTGGTAACATAAAAATACATTAGTCCTTTACGATACAAAGAGATACACTTTCAAAGTGTCAAATATATAATAAATGGACAGTCCACGAATATAAATGTCTTTTCTTGACTTCTGTTTTTCTTCAAATTGAGAGAG
Source organism: Sepioteuthis lessoniana (assembly GCA_963585895.1). Lineage (NCBI taxonomy): Eukaryota > Metazoa > Mollusca > Cephalopoda > Myopsida > Loliginidae > Sepioteuthis > Sepioteuthis lessoniana. The sequence goes on from OY757906.1 coordinate 132,345,341, forward strand.
AGAGAGAGAGAGAGTGGTATATAAAATTTGGGTATATAGGAGAAATAGCCCCAAAGTTACTTATCTTATTTTTCGACGGGGTTCCACTGGAGAATCTTTCTTCTTTCACGGGCTAATAGACTTTATTCTATTTCTTTACACTGGCTTGAAGAACCTGGGGTCCCTCGTGTCTCAGATATTCTTTTGTCTTCAACCCGGAATACTGGCTATGGTTCGTCTGCCCGCTACGAACCCTGCCAAACAACTAACTTTCTTATTTTCTATTTCCGCTGACGTGAGGAGTCCCTACTTCCGTTTTAGGGTCCCAGCCAATCATTTGGCTTCTACCTTCCTCCCCCCCCTGGTCAGGCGATTTTGTTAGGGCTACTAGATGTCATCCAAGTCAGGTTACTGTTAATTCAAACAGCAGTCATCCCACTTCCATCGTCTCAGTGGGATATCACGTGACAACGGCCAGAATACTGAGAAGAGTCCTGGAGACTTGAGGAGAGTTGCTGTCACTCAAACTCCAGTGAAAGACCATCAGCTAAAACTGATCTGAAAACTCTAATGAGTAAATAATAATAACAATTATATGGAACCTGGAGGTGACGGTGATACCAACTGTATTTGTTGCGCTCGGAACAATTCCCAAAGACTGGAAGACTTAGAAATCAGAGGATGAGTGGTGACCATCAAGTCAATTATATTTACCCAACCCCTCCGCTCGGGCAGGATATGACACAAGGTCAATTTTTAAGCGGAGTTTAACAGGTTTGAATTCAGTTTTTCTTCTCCTAGACTAGTTGTCTCACCAAGGCTGAAGAACCTAGTCTGCCCTACTATTTATCCATAGCTGGAGGGAGAATAATTGGATTCATACATTTCCCAAGGGTATTAGTGCTATGTGAAATGCTATCAGTCTATAGCATGTTTAAGATCGTCCAGAAGAAGAGACCTGGAGACTTGATGAGACTTGCTGTCACTCAGACTCCAGGGAAAGAATATCAGCTAGCGCTTTTATTATTATTATTATCATTTACTCCTTTAGAGTTTTTCACATCAGTGTTAACTGATGGTTTTTCACTGGAGTTTGAGTGACAACAAGTCTCCTCAAGTCTCCAGGACTCGTCTCAGTATTCTGGCCGTTCTCAGCAATGCTGTCATTTGGATAGTCTCTACCCGTCCGCCAACTTCCAAGTCCTCCAGGCCTTTTAATAATCCTTTAGTTATTGTGCCGGAAGCACTAATCACAATTGGTACAATCGTCACTTTCATGTTCCACAGCTTTTTCAATTCTATAGCAAGGTCGAGGTATTTATCCTTCTTTTCACATTCCTTCAGATTTATTCTGGGGTCCGCCGGGACAGTAAAGTCGACAATTTTGCAAATTCTCTTCTTTTTTTTTTGTTGATTATTATCAGGTCTGGTCTTATTACTATTATTATTATTATTAGAGTTTACGCTGATGGTCTTACACTGGAGTTTGTGTGACAGCAACTCTCCTCAAGTCTCCAGGACTCTTCTCAGTATTCTGGCCGTTTTCAATAATGCTGTTGTTTGGATGGTCTATCCAGTGAACTCCGACAATTCCCTATTATTATCTAAAGATTGCTCTACGGGCATGAAACTGAGTAATGAGTAGATTGAGAAAGTGTGACACGTACGTCTAACGTTTATATATATATATATGTATATATATACCAACCCGTCTGCACAAGTAGGACTTGACACTACGTCAGTTTTTAAACTGAATTAAACAGGTTTGAATTTAAAGTTTTCCGGTTGCTATACAAAGGTTAAAGAGCCCATTTTGAGCAGTTATTTACCCATATCTAAAGGATGCATTCATTGGATTCATACCATTCCCAAGAAATTTACTGCTATGTAAAATTAAAACAACCTCGTCCAGGATTTGAACTCGGGTCCCCGTGTACGTTTCCTACGACGGTAACCATTACACTGCGAACACCTTTTGATTATATATATAATTCAATGTTGGATTCCGGGTATACCGAAAGTCAATAAAATATATTGAATGGTGAGCTTAGACGTATTGAAACGCTGTAGTATCACGAGTTGGCAGATAAATTAAATTCAGACCTGTATTATCCAAGGCTGGTTGCCAACCAAGGATCCTGAACTCAATTCGTGCAAATATTTTACCTATTGCTAATGTAAGAGATAGATTCATGCCTTTTCCAATATTTGAGGACTTAAAAGAAATACAACGGAGCCCTTTAACACTGCATCAAAAGGAAGTTTTCAGCGACGCTTCGACCAGTGGAATACTCACTGGAATAAATGTGTTGTATACCAACCGGAGTATTTTGAAGAAACTTAAATTTTGATTAGTTACGAAAGTAGCGTGAATATAGGAATTTAATGTAGCTTGATATTTTAGCAGAAGAGTCCCCTGTGTACTGTGATAAAAAGATTAATACCGAAAAGAATTATTTATAAAACAATTTAGCAACAAACCAAATAACTGGATATTGAGTTTAACAATTTTTTTTTTTTTGCAATCAGCAATAATTTGAAAAAATATGTTTTTATGTGAGTATTAATATTTATATGTGAACAATGTGCATAAAGGTTTTCAGTATTTTTTTTAGTTCCTTACATTCGCGTCAGTTTTGAATTACAATCAGGTAAAACCTATTTATCGTCCTGGACAACATCAAACAGATTTCATGATAGAAAATAGATTAACATGCCTCAATACAAACTTTCAAAAAAGTGAGGGAAAATTATAGACCTACACATACGCAAACAATACTAAAGCACAGATAGACTACGTCTTTATAAATAAGAAATGGGGAAATAGTGCAGTGAATTGCGAGGCTTACTTCTCATTCGTGGGTGTGTCCTCCGATCACTGAACTGTCACAGTAAAAATACGATTGAGACTACGAAAGAATGCCACCCGAACAACGACCACCATACACTATGACTGGGCCCTTCTTAATAACAAGGATATTAGAGATAAATATGTAATAGCATTAAGAAACAAATTCGATGCACTACAAAAGACAGAAATACGTACTCCGAATGACGAATATGAGAACTTCGTTAACGCCCACCTAGAAGCAGCAGCGAAATACATACCAACAAAACATAGAACTAAATCTAGAGTCCCATGGGAGATAATAGCGGTAAGAGAAAAATGTGCAGACGTGAAAACTGCCTCTAAATGCAATAGGAAGAACCCAACTAACACAAATGCCCTGAAACTAAAAAAGGCAAAAAATGAATAAGCAAGCATATACCTAAAAGAACAGACAGAATACATACAAAATAAGATAGATAGGATTAGAGACTCAGAGGAAGATAGGCAATCTAGGGTAGCATAGCAAACGACAATCGAAGTGAGCAGAAGGAAGAGCACAGCCAAAACTAAACTGAAAGCTACAAACCAACAAGAACGAATAAAACTGTGGAAACAGCATTTCCAGAATCTACAAAGAAACCCACCGAAAGTTACACATAAACCAATCACGAGAATTATTAGTGAGTAATTAGACGTTAAGCTAGGACCGTTTACTCTAGAAGAACTCGACTCAGTACTTAGAATAAATAAAAATAGAAAAGCCGTAAGGCTTGATGAAATTCCCCCAGAAGTATGGAAGACCAGACAATTCGATGACATACAGCTCCGACACTGTAATGCAGTTTATAATCAAAATCCGATAGAAAGATGGATGAAGGGATGCTTTCTCCCTTTCCCTAAAAAGAGCGACCTCGGATGAACCAAGAACTTCCGAGGTATAAGACTTATATCCATAGCAGACAAAATATACAATGCCTTACTACGCAACTGCATAGAACCCAAGATTGACAACATTCTTAGGAAAAATCAAAATGGCTTCCGAAGAAATAGATCCACGACCTCACAAATATTGACTATCGGTAGAATTCTTGAACGCGTACGGGCAAAAAACCTACAGGCGACAATATTATTTGTCGACTTTACTAAGGCCTTTGATTCCATTCACAGAGGGAAGATGGAGCAAATTCTACTCACATACTGCCTACCAAAAGAAACCCTCGCAGCCATAATGATTCTCTATAGAAACACCAAATTGAAAGTAAGTTCTCCAGAGGGAGACACAGAATACTTCGACATTGTAGCTGGAGTACACCAAGGAGACACACTTCACCCATACCTCTTTATCATCTGTCTAGACTACGTGCTTAGAACATCGATCGATAAAATCAAAGAAAACGGCTTCGAGCTGACAAAGAAAAGAAGCAGAAGGTACCCCGCAAAATCAATTACCGACGCAGACTACGCCGATGACATAGCGATTTTGGCAAATGCACCCGCCCAAGCCTAAACCCTACTGCATAGTTTGGAAGGAGCTGCCGCAGGCATTGGCCTCCATGTCAATGCACACAAAACGGAATATATAGGCTTTAATCAAACAGGCAAATTTTCACACAAAACGGTAGCTCTCTGAAACTAGTAGACAAGTTCACCTACCAAAAAAGCAGCGTCTCATCGACCGAGACAGACATCAACACGCGACTAACAAAGGCATGGACAGCTTTCAATAGGCTATCGATCATATGGAAGTCAGACCTGACCGATAAAATGAAACGCAGTTTCTTCCAAGCAGCGATCGTGTCGATACTGCTATATGGATGCACTACATGGACGCTAATTAAACAGCTGGAGAAAAAGATGATGGCAATTACACAAGAATGCTGAGAGCAATATTGAACAAGTCCTGGAGGAAAAACCCCACAAAGCAGCAGCTGTACGGCCACCTACCACCCATCACGAAAACTATCCAAATTAGACTAACCAGACATGCAGGACACTGCTGGAAAAGTAGGGACGAGCTCATAAGTGATGTACTCCTATGGACCCCTTCACATGGCCGTGCAAAAGCAGGGCAGCTAGCTCGAACCTACATACAGCAGCTCTGTGAGGATACAGGGTGTAGCCCTGGGGACCTACCGGAAGTGATGAACAATAGGGAGAGGTGGTGATAGAGAGTCAGAGATATCCGTGCTGATGGCACGACAAGATGATGATGATGATGATATTTCGTTCAGCAGCTTGAGAATCTAAAGTCTAGGTCTGTTCTAGTTGACTACAACCAACAATATATTCACCATTATTTTGAATCCCTTGTTGCCGTATATCAGGTAATTTGTTGATTCCTCTCAAGCAAAATTCAACTGTTTCCACCTCAAGAGATTTTCTACAAGCATTTCCACCTAATCTTGTTAACATTTTTTATCATTCAGACCATTTTGTCGAAAATGAAAAAGATGGAAATCACTTGGTGCAAGGTCTAATGAATATGGTGGATGAGGTAAAACAGACTAGCCTATATCCAATATTTTTCCTGTGAGATTCTTGGTGAATGTGGCCTTGCGTTATCAAGGAGTATAACGTTTCTTCTGTTGACGAGTGCGAAGCGTTTTTCAGATTTTCAAGCACACGCTGCAGCTGCTGAGAATATAAGTCTGCATTGAGTGTCTAATTATACTTTTAAAAAACTCACAATTGATACTTCCACGTTGATCCCATCAGAGAGCATAACTTTCTTCCATGAAGCTTCCCCTTTAGGGTAGGTTGCAGAGATTCATCCTTGAATAATGCTCATTTTTCGTCACCTGCAATGATATTCTCGAGAAACGTGTCATTTCACTAATTTAAAAGAAGACTTGTCGTTATGAATATGTGATCTTCCTAATTATTCTCACTAAGAGTATGAGGAAGCCAAACGCCCAGCTTGCTCTTTTTTCCTGTCAAGTGTTACAGATTGTGGATTGGGATGTGCTGAAGTTAAGTGCTAATTACCTAGTACTTTTACACAGATTGCATTCCACCAATTTTCTTAAAGCTTCTTGATGAAGGTCTGATGAACGTCCTGGTGTGTGTTCATCTTTTTATGATGTATCACCTGAACGAAACATTGTAAATCAGTTTGGGACATTACGGTCAGTAATTACACCTTGCCCATAAACATTATAAATTTTCTTTGCTTTTTCCGTAGCATTTTTGTTATTCTTAAACTCCTATAAGATTATTAGTCGAATATGCACTATCAGTTCCTCCACTTTGGGGGCATAATATCATAGATTAAATAAGGAGGCGCACTATTTCACAACTGAAATAAGAATAACTAATGAAGACACACTTAAATAATATAATTTCGTGTTGCGTTTAAAACACTGGACGTTAAAAATGCATAGTAAACAGAAATTATTTAGGACTCAAACCAATATATATATATATATATATATATATATATATCATCAAATCATGCTGATAGAACGGAGTTCCCTGACAAAGCGTCATGGTAATCTTCGGTGACTTTTTTCTCCTCGATAGACGCCACTCTTACATATATATATATATATCGTCGTAGGAAATGGACACGGCGGCACGAGTTCAAATCCTGGACGTGACTGCATTTCACATAGCATTAATACCCTTGAGAAAAACATGAATCCAATTATTCTCCCTCCAGCTATGGGTAAATAGTAGGGCAGACTAGGTTCTTCAGCCTTGGTGAAGCAACTAGTCTAGGAGAAGGAAAACTCTTAATTCAAACCTGTTAAACTCCGCTTAAAAAATTGACCTTGTGTCATATCCTGCCCGAGCGCAGGGGTTGGGTAAACAACTGATTACTATGCATTTTTAATGTCCATATATATATAGTCATCCACAGACAGACTATTTCTTTGTATCACAACTCATCAGTGTGGCTAGACACGTGAGACGCTCCAATTCGGGATTGAAACCCTCCTAACTCTACGTCAGGCTGATGACATACCCCTAAGAAAAGCCTACGACTCAACGTCAGCTCGGGAATTAACGCATATGTATCAAATTTCGTTTGTTTACATTTTGCGCTATCGGATACCAAAGTGTTCAATTCGTTAGTAGAGATTTGCATTACGAAAGTGGCAACCGTTATATTCCTTCGCCAGAGTGCTCAATATATATATTAGCCTAGTGGGTAGAGCGTTCGCCAATGGCCCGGGTTCAATCCAGGTTAAGTCATACCAAAGACTTAAAAATGGTACCTAATGCCGCCTTGCTTAACGCTCAGTATTATAAGGTAACTTAATAGATAAAAATACTAAAAATGATAATACTAAAAAGCTCAATAATAAATAACAACATATTGAGTACCCAACATGTAACTGTATTAATAAGGCTACTTCTTCCCTCGAAGGGAAAATGCCCATATGAATACATAATATATTAGTTTGAGGTGTATGACAGAGGACCCAATAACAGTTGTAATAATAATAGTAGTAATGATAAAAAAGTTAGCATGGTTTCTACCCAAGGAGCTTTCAAAAATATATTATAGAAGTATTAAATAGAAGCAAGTAATAGGTCCTATATCAAAATAGGAGATAATAAAAAAAATGCCGTAAATATAAAGTTGGTGATAAATATTTTCTCATATGTATGTAAGATTAGTTATCTGTAAGCTTCTTATATTAACCCCAATGAATTACTCAAACAGATATGTGTTCGTAGGCATAAAAAAAAGGCCTGGATACTTGGCCAAATTGAATGTGGATTTGTTTAGAGTTTTTTTTTAGTTCTTTTTATTACTATGCTAATTTTTTATTCTTTCTGGTGGATTAATAAAATGCCGTTTGGGTTAACCCTCTTTAGTCAGAATTCTTCGGTCAGTGAAACCTAGGTACATAGGTTTCTGACACTTCTACTCATTCTATAGTAATTTACGAAGCTCTTCGCTTCGATGTGGCACAAGGCCGAGTGAATGGGGCACCAAGTGAGACTCGAACTCACTCGTGTAGGTTTGTTTGTCTAGCTTGCAAACCATTACACCACCAGAGGTGCCCTAGACATTCTCTCTCTATATATATATATTACAAACCTACACGAGTGAGTTCGAGTCTCACTTGGTGCCCCATTCATGAAAATGTCCAAATACATTTTTTTCATTTTACAAGCTTTTAAAACATATTTCAAGATATGTATATCTAAAAAAAAAATAATCTTAAAATATGTAAAATGTATATCTTAAAATATAAATCTTGAAATATTTATTTTAAAATATAATTTTGAAATATATAAAATACATGAAATATATATATTGAAATACACATTTCAAAATATGAAAAATACATATTTTAAACAATGGAAAACATGTACATTTTTAAATATATATTTTGAAATATATTTACTGTTGGATTTACTTCTAGTTCCCCATATATATATATATATATATATATATATATATATATGTGTGTGTGTGTGTGTGTGTGTGTGTGTGTGTGTGTATGTGTGTGCTTGTCTGTCTGTCTGTGTGTCTGTGTTTAAAGACAAACAGACGTCTTGAGATGTTGAGTAGTTTTTATACATCATACCTTGAAGTAAATTTGTTTCTGTTGCTTTTTTTCTTTAACGTATTTGATACTTTTGTAAACACAGACAAATTTGTGATTTTTTAATCGTCTTAAATTTATTTTCGTATTACCAAAGGAATTTTAATAACTTCATCTTTATAAGCAGTTTTCATCCATTCGTTTTAGCTTGGTAGATTGTTATTTCACAAGCCTGAAGTATCAAAACAGTTAACATTTATGAAAAAAAATATTACGCAGTTATGCAAGAAAGTCTACGTAGAAAAGTGTGACGTCATACAAAAATACGGAGTGAAATCCATAACCCGAGAAAAATATAAAAATAGAACTAGAAATCTGATGATAGTAGAAGTAATTGAATCATTTGAGAGACAAAAACCCATAATCAATACAGAAACTACGCATGCTCGCCACTCTGGAAAATACAATCACGAACAAGTCGTTATTTATTACGCTGATAAGATTAATTAATTTTCTTTATTTTTTCTCATGTTTTTTTATATGACTGAAATCTCTTCTGATTTACAAATACATTTCAAACCCACTCACCAACAAAATGAATAAATAAATAAATAAATAAGCAAACAAAAACACCACGAGCATACATTTCAGTTGAAAAAAAAAGGTAACATTACCCGGATGTTGTCTGAACGATGGCCAATAACAAAATGAATAAAATACATCGCTGCACAGTTAGGCTTCACACATCCCTCCAGTTGAAATGTAAGAAAAATTACAATTAAAAAATTCCTTTTTTCAACTAATCATGAATTTTCCCTCCAAAATTTTACGGGACCAATTCGATTCCAAACATGGCTATAAAACGGTCAACAAAAGATCGCAGAGGCACTCGACACCTAGGACCTTTTATCTACCTGGATTAGATCATGGAGGTGCCCGTGGTGTAATGATTATCGTCATAGGAAATGGACACAGTGATACGAGTTCAAATCCTGGACGAGACCGATTACATTTCACATCGCACTAATACCCTTGGGAAAGGTATGAATCCAATTATTCTCCCTCCAGCTATGGATAAATAGTAGGACAGACTGAGTTCTTCAGCCTTGGCGAGGCAACTCGTCTAGGAGAAGGAAAACTCTGAATTCAAACCTGTTAAACTCCGCTTAAAAATTGACCGTGTGTCATATCCTGCCCGAGCGGAGGGGTTGGTAAATATGATCTACCTGAATTAGATCTAGGCTTTTAGCTGGGCCGTCTGTTATTCGTGTCAGATGAGGTTTCTAAGATCAATGTCAGATTTGAGGCTGAATGGCCTTCAGGTAGGCGAGATGCATTGATAGCACAGTGTAACACTCGACCACTTTGATCTAGTTTAAGCAATGAACAAGCACACGTGCCAGACTCACGTAATATATCGAGTGAGTCAAAGTCCGGCAGGCTCATCTGGTTCACATTGCACTAACTGAGCCGATGACCGGCATAAGTCCACCAAGGCTCATTTCTCGGCTCGTGCTCGACCTCTCCCTCCCTAAACCCTCACTATAAAACGACCTTATGTCATGGCCTTGTGTCAAGTCCTCTCTGATGGAAGGCAGAGACAAATAATGTTACCAGTACATTTTGGACAATGTCAAAGACCGCTGACACCCTACCAACCCACATTACAATCAATACAATCAAGTCCCCAGCATTTCCACCACAAGACCAAGACCCCTCATATCCTACCAACCGACACCACATCACCGTGCCCCACACAACCAAGTCAGCCAGCCAAGAACAACTTACACTCACTCACCTCCTGACCCTGATGGAAGAAGAGAGTCTGTATCTTTTCTAATCTACCGACTTCTATTTATTCAAGATAAAATAGATTAAATCCAATCCTCTCGTCCATTGTCTCTTGCAACCATACGCTTGTCTATGATATTTTTTATTATATAAGAACTTAGGATATTTATACAGTTTTTCTTTAGAAATTTTGGTTGATACACGAAATAAGTAATATTCTTTGATAACAAGTGCCATAAGCTATATGAGGCCTGTATACCAGTTAAAACAAAAGTTTGTAAGATTTACACTTTTATAAAAGAAAATAGAAGAAATATTACTTGGCTGACTGGTCTGACAGGTTAACTGATTGATTTTAACGGCATGTAAACCCATCTGGGCTTTTTTATGCCAATAGGTTAGGAAGACACATACATCATACGTTTATATTTACCTTTTTGTATAATTGTATCGTAAAAATTTTATTTTTGGACACAGTTGCGTCATATAAAGAATTCTTACCAAATAGAAATAATTTATACACAGTTATATGGTTTTAAATAACTATTTCTTATTAATGATAATCATTTATTATACTCCCCAAAGCCCCCGGACTGGAGCCTCACTATCAGATGGTTTAGTCATACTCGAGATACTCGTTTCTTGGAGGTTTTTGCAAAGATGCAGTTGGCGTATTTTACTGCATCAGCCGACAGGGTGGCTTATGATGTTGAAATATATATTTGGATGCAATCGGAGTCTGGTCATTTTTACCGATTCCGACACCAGCAACCCGAAATTCTTTCCGAATCCGACTCCTTGGTTAATATGCCGTTAAAAATCAATCAATTAATGAATCAAGTAGTCGATGGAGGAAAAAAAGGCGCGTTTTCATTGATAAGCTATTGTTCCCACCACCAGAAATGGGAGGCAGTTTCACTAAAAATCCCAAACTAATAGACTTTACTCTCCAAATTTAGGTCCAAACTGACTTTTTTACATCCAACTAAATCTCTCAAATCCCACTTTGCTGCCTCTGTCCAGTAAGCTAACGTCCATGAGATTCCCAAATTTGGTTGGGAAATTATGACGCTTGACCTGTCACCTGTCAATCATTCCTCCGAAAAAATTTGATACATTTGCTATACAGAGTGCTGATAGTGATTATAGCTTAGTTTGGCATAAGTGTATAACACTCCGTAAAGATCATATTCCCTACGAATCAACAAACTTATATCATCATATATATCATCTTGTGAGACTATGGATCAGTGTCTGGCAAAGGTTGTATGAATGACTGGCAGCCGCAAATTCAGCAATGATATTGTAGAATGTAAGCTCCCACATTGTTTCTATTGTCATATGTCATCTGCCACGCAGTTTCAATGCTTTGAAAATTAATTTAAGGAATTAGAATTCAGTACAAAGTAAAACTTCATTAAAGATTTTCTTTAATTTATAAAAGAAATTAAAATCAGTAAAAGGCAATTAAAATATTAAGGCTTGTACATCTTGTAAAAAAGCAATAAACAAACCTGCTTAATTTTTTCTTAGTATTTTTGAGTCAAAGTGAGATTGTAGCCTTTCAACCACCCCAACGAAAGTAATACTTCGTGAAACTTGCTTGTCAGTCACAGTACCACAATGAGGTGATTATAAATTATCTTTTATGTATTTAGGAATTCATAATGTTCCCGAAAATATAATGTCATCCTTGATTTTCAATTACTTTACGAAGACAGTATTCTTTGAGAATATATTTAAACCCTTTTATAGTCTGTTTTACAGGGAAGCCCCCCACCACCCGTGACTTGATGGCTTGACTGTATCCTCTGATTTACGAACTGCTTTTCGAATAACTTGGTTCAGTAAAAAGAAATATGAAATTATCAGCGACAAAAAACCGATGAAGACGTTCATAGACACGTATATGCGTGCATATATATGTGTGATTAAAAACTGACCTTATATATATATATATATATATATATATATGTATGTATGTGTGTGTGTGTGTGTGTTCACAGAGTAGCCTAGATACATCTATATGGGTGTGCGTGTAAGCATATGTTGAATATGTGTGTTTTGGGTATGAATATATACGTGTGGTGGAGTACATATATTGTTTACCTACAATTTACATGGTGAATTCAATAAGGTTCCAGACTTTTTTGTACAGTCATTTAGAATTGTCGTAGACTCTTGAAAATTCAGTATCTTATTGCTATTCATCTAATGAGATGACTGACCAATTTTTATGATCAGCTTCAAATGAACAGCTACAGCAGCAATCGCAATACACCCTACTAAATCCTGATTGTCACAGCTGGTGATTTTCAAAAATGTAATCTGGACGTGAGGACACTTTAGAACGATATGCAATAAAATTCTGTTTTAAACTTGGAAAAAATGCTGCCACAGAAATGTATGGAATGCTTTAGACTGCTTTTCGACCATCTTGCATGAATCGAGCATCAGTTTTTGAGTGGCATAAGAGATTCAAGGATGGCAGGGAGTCTGTGAGGAATGATGAGAGGTGTGGGAGGAGTAAGGAAGTCAATAGACCAGAGTTGATTGGTCAAAGGGTTAGGGTTCGGGTTACTATGTTGAGGTTTTAAGGAAGTTCAAGAAGAGATTCCTAGGGAAGAGACCAGCACTCTTCAAATTGGGTCTGTGGCATTTCCAGTAGGACAATGCACCAGTCCACAACTTCATGCTTGTCACAGACTATTTGAGCAAGATAGGCATCAAGACAGTGCCTCACCCCCAAAAGTCCAGACCTTGCTCCCTGTGACTTTTGATTATTCCCTAAGCTCAGAGGCTGTCGTTATGAGACAACTGAGGAGATGAAAGAGTCTGTGACGAAGATCATTGACACGCTCACACAAGAGGACTTCCATGGGGCCTTTCAGAAGTTGTTAGAAAGGTACAACCAGTGCATTGCAGCTGGAGGAGATTACTTCGAAGGGGACTAAGTGCCCATACGAAAAAAGTATGGAAACTTATTTAATGATCCTCGTATATTTAATATCAATACTTGACAGGGTCGCCTCGCCTGCTGTGTATATATCTGCTCATTGTGCATAATGCATCCTTTGTGCACTATGTTGAACTGTTGCATATTCTATTGTGCCACGATGTCATGATGCCACGCTGTTACACTACAGATGCATATGCCCAGTCGGTGTCGGTGTCACAAGAACAAGGAAAAAGAAGATGACACAAGCTTTGAGGGACTGGACTTGTTTATGGATGGAGAAGAGGTGTGTCACTTCGGGACCTTTCTCTCGCTCTACCCCCCCCACAAACACCACCACCAATGTGTGTGTGGCGCGACTACTATGTATAATCTCCGCCAACAAACTGCTTCATATTCTGCGTTTAACTCGTCTTTCTGGTCACCGACAACCAACTGCCCCCTAACTAACTGATAGCACCCGTATACACGCAAGGGGAATCTTTCCTCACCTCTGTGCCTAGGACACCCATAGACTGAACATAAAAATATTGCCAGGCGATAATTCTCCGTGACACCCTAAAAAAGTATGACAATTAAATCTAACTCTTTCAAATAGCAGCCTAAACGGTTTTCTTAACCTTATCAACCATCTCCACTTAGACTGGGAGAAGTGAATGAAAATCCTTTCAAACCTAGATTACATGCACAAAATATGCCATTACACACATACATTCACGCTCACAAGACACATACTCAACACATACTTACACACCCACCCACGCAGATACATCTTGGTCCCAATGTGATTGTATATATATATGTATACACGCACACACACCTACACACACGCATCCATACCTATGGTCAAATTTCAACCACTCATATATTCACACTCATTCATCTAATTCTATGTACAACCACACCAAAGGTTCATAGTGTCACAAGTATCACATGTCCAATCGATGGGAGACAGAGAAAAAGAGAAAGGGTGTAGAGGTAAAGAGAGATAGAGAGAAAAAAGGGGAAAGAGAGAGAAAGAACAACCCAACGTGATGCTAGCTGTAGCGGTATAAGCAGTGATATATGTAAATTGCTTTTTCTCTATTTGATTTCATTATGGCTTCCAATAATGGCGATTGTCTGCTTAAATTCGGCAATATAAAAGTTTGATATAATTGAAGGAAATTTTTGCCTTTCAATGAAGATAGCTTCAGAGCTTTTCAAGGTAGATAAGATGATCGATCGAAATAAATACGGTCTTTGAAATAGTATTTCAAATTCGAAAATGAATTTTGTCTATCCATTTCCTTCTCTCCATGTTCTTAATCTCCTCAACACTCCATGTTCTTCGTTGGAAAGAATAAACACGAATACATCTACTTGTGAACACATATTCTTTTATTTGTTGCTTCATAATTTCGGACGTCTTTTCTGTTACCGTTTGTACAAACCGGGATTTAGCCCTTTGAAACATGAATGGAAAATACAACCTCAGAATTTTAACTAGTCTTAAAATAACTACTGTAAATTGCAGCGCATACGTCCGCTTTTTAAGCCTGAAAAAATCTCTACAAAGCCAGGAGTTGACTTAAACGGCTGGGTTAAAATCCAAACCTGTTTGCGCTTCACTTTGAGCTAATGCTCTTGGTAAAAGGCATGATTCCATTGTACTCAGTCTAGTTATGATTAAATAGAAGGACAGACAGGGTTCTTTAGCTTTGGTAAGGCAACCAATCGAGGAGAAGGAAAACTCTTTATACCGGGAGGTAATAACACGAGTAGAGGGGTTATGAATAAATTAATATTTGATAGGAATACTTCGTTATTATGATCAAGTCGTGTTGCCAGGATGCACTCTCTCTCTCTCTCTCTCTCAATATATATATATATATATATATATATATCATCCATTGCTTTTGGCAGGTCCCCTAGACGGCATCTAATATCCGCACTGAACCGATGAACATAGGTCTTTGCGGGTCGGCCATTACTTATGTGTCAATGTGTGATCCAATCGGATTGTTAAAAGAAGTTGTGTATAAAATTGTTTTTGAATACACAATGTTGGATGGTATTTTGTAATGAGAAAGGCCACAAGTATTGACAAATGAAGTTCATTTCTTGATTCTCCAGGATGCTAAACATAGTGGGGTTATATGTGGTTGCGCAAGCTGGATTGTTCCATAAGTGACGAGCAATGGACCAAGAGAAGAAAATATTATTGCCCGTCCCAACTCCTCAGACTTACGGTGATCTTTTTTTATCTGTTTTCTTTCCCAACTCCATGCTTTTTTCGACTGTCACTACCCTAAGTTTAATTCCTCATATATAAACTTAGTAATTTTCTGAAGACACGTGACTGAAACGATGGGTCCCTTTTTTGAGTTTTAAAATATTTTAATCGTTTTTAAAATATTTTATTAGCCTTAATATCCATACGCTTTTAAAAGCACGGTTTAAATTCTATACGTGCCACAAAATCTTTATATGTACATATATATATATATATATATATATATATATACTTGGATTCGCAGAACACCCTCATCCACCCTTTCGCTTCAGATGGTTCATATCTTCCAGTCCCCATCATGATTTGGTGAACTGGTCATGCAGTGCTTGATCAAGCGTAGTGGAAGAGTGATTGAACTTTGTCAATATATCTTTCCTTCGGCTTCAGGCTGTTTTTTTATAATTTTATTTTTGAGAAACCGGTACTATCTAATAAGAGGATTTGTATCTTTCCCAACTTCCGGAAGTGAATATAATAACTCAAATGTACTTCGAACTTACTATGACGTCACAGTCCAACACAGTTAATAACTACGCCACAAGGACTCCTCCCCAATAAAGTTAATTAGATTTTTAAAATGGGATGTTTTTCACATCCTCCCTCACCGGGAATTAATCGATTTAGCGTTGAAAATGAACACAACGAAGAAAGTTCGATTTAGGGTGTGTCTGTTTGCATTTCACTCCTCATTTTACACTTGTTAAAGTTTGAAGGGGGCGTCCTCGTGGTGTAATGGTTAAAGCGATGGACTGCGGAATCGTAGTAAGCGAGTTCGAACTCCAGTCGGGCTATTACGTTCACTTTCGGGCAAATACCCTCGGGAAAGGTATGAACCCCCTTATCCTCCCAGCTATGGGTTAAATAGTACCACTACTGTTCTTCTAGGAGAATGGCTTTGGCATTAAATAACCTACAAAGGTTATTTAAGAAACCTAACCAAACCAAAAGTTTGAATCCATTATCTTCCACCTCTATCCAAGCTATGGCTGAATCTTACGATAGACTTGACTCTTACAGCTTTCGTGAGGCAACTAATCTCTTGCCCAGTCAGTTGGGGCCGTAGAATACACCGACCCCTAACGAGTGCCCTGTATATGACACTAAACAATCTGATGGTGAGGTTCCAGCAATGCTGGAGCTTTGGGGAATGTGGAGTACCCTTTCATTGCCATCGATCCCAGGTCCACTCTGGCCCGGTGTGGTAGCACCTGATAGGGCCCCTATCTATGGGTTAAATAGAACTAACAGCATACTTATACTAAAAAGTTGAGTAAACTGAATAGCTTGAAATAAAAAAAAATTTTTGACAATTAAACCGTACTTACATTTAAACTGCGTGCTTATGCTTAACTGAATTATTTGAAATGGAACTGTTTTTCGACATTAAAACTGTATTTACACTTAACTCAATTGTTACATATAACTGCTAGAATAGTTTGAAATGGAAATGTTTTTGACAATTAAACTGTGTACTTATGCTAAACTGAATTGTTTTAAATATTATTTACATAAAAATGGATTTGTCGTTAAATAACCTACAAAGGTTGATATGCCATAAAACCCAACAAACCAAACAAACCAAGCCACTAATCTCGGAGAATAAAAACTGAATTTGAACCAACTCTAACCGGTTTAGCAGACCAGCAATGAATAACACGATCCCGGGGTTTCCGTTGCACGTTGCCTTTTGACAATCAAGCGTCCGCACAAAGATCGTTATCGATGTAGTTGTTTTGGCTGGCCAGATAGACAAACAAGAGCCTGCTCAATCAAGAAGAAAAACAGCAAACAAAATGCCTGCCATGTCAGACTTGGTCAAGAAATTAAAAGAAACAAACAAATTAATAACTTCAACTTACCACGACAGCATCTAGGCTGAAAAATGGTCAGAGAAAACCAACATTTAAAACTGCATTCATAGTACGGTGTGGCATATCAGCCTATGCTGGTTATTTAAAACCAAAGCCGTTTTTGTTGAACAGGAGTGGTACAATTTAGATGGGTGACTAAGAGGATTCATACCTTTCCCAAGACTATTAGTCCGAAAGTGAACCTAATAGCGCGACTGGAGTCCGTACTCTCACTTTAAGTCCTGCATTTTGGCCATTACACAATAGGGACTCAGCCCCTATCCCTATTTCAGAGGAAATTAGACGAGAATTTTCTTTTGAAGGGAAATGATGAAAAGAAGAAGCTAATCAATAAATCTCCAAGTTATGATTATTGGACATCTCGGTTTCGGTTTCTTTTGTTTAATGGCATATCAAACTTCCTGGGTTATTTAATGCCAAGCCAACTTTGTAGAAGGACAGTAGTGGTGTAACGTCCTCGTGGTGTAATGTTTAAAGCGATGGACTGCAGAATGGTAGTAAGCGAGTTCGAACTTTCGGACAAATACTCTTGGGAAAGGTATGAACCTCCTTATCCTCCGAGCTATGGGTTAAATAGTACCACTATTGTTCTTCTAGAAGAATGGCTTTGGCATTAAATAACCCACGAAGGTTGATATGCCATTAAACAAAGAAACCAAACCAATTTGATTCTTCTGATTAAGCCGTTATATCTTATATTCTACCAAAGAAACTCTCAGGTCCCCTTTGGAACTCTAGGCGTCTACGACAACCAATCTCAATAGTCCTGGTTTTTATTTGTTCCTGCTGTTGAACTGATGTAGGTCTTTGAGGGTAAGGATTGTTTTCTGAGATATATTCTGCGACGGAGATTCGTCAGTTCTTGACAGATGGTTTATGCCAATGACACACATTATAACATCAGAAGAAATAACTATAAAAAAATAAGATATATCAAGTTTTCCTGCTAGGCGATTTCAGAATATTATCCTAACACTCAGATGTATTGAATATTGATCACTATGGTCATTCCATAGCACATTTGTTAAAATAAATGTGATAATTGCCGCAATCTGATCTTATCTATTTCCATTTGACTATATTTCCCTCTCTCTCTCTCTCTATATATATATATATATATATATATATATGTTTAATACAAGATTTGCGCTCATATAATCTTCATATCAATTAATAAGCAATGTAATAATTCACTTGAGAAGTAGACAATATATAGTGACCGAAAATTCCGTCGTTTTTCTCCTACTTTGTGTTTCTCTCCTCCTCCTCCTCCTTCTCTATCTCTCTCTCTCTCTCTCTCTATGTATATATATATATAAATGCATATGAAAAAAGTCTATAAGAAAAAGTGCTCTGCGCCACTACAGCAGAGCAAGCACACAACTCAGAAAAATATGAAATGAACACGAGAAGTCTATTGCTTATATATATATATATATATATATATATATATATATATATATATATATATATAATAAAACTGCTATGACTGTCTTTCTGTTTGGGTTCGAGTTCTATAAAGAGCCGAGGCGGCAAAAAAAAGCTGATTCTTTCTGCCTCAGACAAGTTTCCTCGTAACCTGCTATATAACTCAACAAAGGTAGCAATTTTTTCCCAATGATTTTACCTTTTAAAAGTCGTTTATGAAAAATATTCCAAACGCTCACATAGATTGAATGTTTATTTTATATCTCATTTATGATACCAAATGATTTAGAACATCTCTCTCTCTCTCTCTCTCTCTCTCACACACACACACACACACACACACACACACACACACACGCACACACTCACACACACACACCCTAGCGTCATATACATTTAACATAAAATTCAATTAACCTGCCATGAAATAAGCGTGGCAGAACTGGGGTGACACATAAACAATTAAACAAATAAATTGGAACATACTCCACTCAAACTTAACATAGACCTACCAAATAAAAAAATTTTTAGCTCGGTGCCTTCACAACAGATATATAGATGTCAGTTAAAGAAACTTGGAAACCAAAAAATAATTTTTTCAACAAATGGATATGCTACGTCAACTGTATATTTTTCTCACTTTTCTTATAACACACACACACACACACACACACATATATATATATATATAAATATATATATATTTATATATATATATATATGCGATGTGTGTGTATGTGTGTGTTAGTCATATAAAAACTTATTTAGCTGTTATATTCTACCAAAGAAACGATAGATAGCTAGATAAATAGAATACACCGACTGCATCTCTACAGAAAGGTAAGATTCTCCTAACGAGTGTACTTAATATAGCACTAAACAATCTGATAGTAAAGCTTCAGTAATGCTGGAGCTTTGGGGAATGCGGAGTACCCCTTTATTGCTACCGCTCCCAGATCCACTCTGACCAGGAGTGGTAACATCTGATTGGGTCTAATCTATGGGTCAAAAAGAACTGTTAGACATTTAAACTTACTTTGACATTTAAACCAAGTGCAAACAAATGACTCATGCTAAATTGTATTGCTTGAAAGAGAACTGTTTTTACATTTAACTGTGTATAAACAAGTGACTAATTAAATTGTTAGTGACAAATAGCAATACTTCATAATCATCATGTCGTGCCACTAGCACGGATATCCCTGACCCTCTCTCGCCACTTCTCCCTAATAATTGTTTACTACATATTATTATTGGTTATTTAAAACTATTCAAGCGAGCAAATTATTTCTATTTGATAGGAATACTTCATCATCATCATCATCATGTCGTGCCGCTAGCACGGATATCCCTTACACTTTCTCGCCACTTCTCCCTATCGTTCATCGCCTCTGGCAGCTCTTCAGAGCTACATCCCGTATCCTCACTAGCTGCTGAATGTATGTTCGAGCTGGTCGTCCTGCTTTTGCCCGGCCATATGCGGGGGTCCATAGGAGTACATCACTTACGAGCTCGTCCCTGCTTCTCCATCAGTGTCCTGCATGTCTGGTTCATCTAACTTGGATAGTTTTCATGATGGGAGGCAGGTGGCCGTATAGTTGGTGCCTTTTGGGGTGTTGCCGCCAGGAAAGCATCAAAATGATTAATAGTAAATTAAATGATTCGTATTAGATAGAAATAAGTGAAACCATTTAACTGTGCGGAAAAAAATGCGCTCAGGCTCATTTAGAAATGTTATCTACAAAATGTGTTTAAAAATCATATATTTAACATATATGTATAAAAAGGATTTGGCATTAGATAACCTACAATAGTTGAAATGCCATAAAACTCAACCCAACCAAACAATAGAGCAATCTGGGCTCTTTAACTTTGATATGACAAACGGCCCAGAAGAAGAAAAACTCTAAATTCCAACCTGTTAAACTCCACTTAAAAACTGACCTCGTGTCACATCCTGCGTATGATGGAGGGTGTTTATATATCATCATCATCATCATCATATCGTGCTGGTAGCACGGATATCCCTGACCCTCTCTCGCCACTCCTCCCTATCGTTCATCGCCCTAGGTAGGTCTTCAGGACAACATCCTGTATCCTCACATAGCTGCTGAATGTACGTTCGAGCTGGTCGCCCTGCTTTTGCGCGGCCATGTGTGGGGATCCATAAGAGTACATCTCTTATGAGTTCATCTCTGCTTCTCCAGCAGTGTCCTGCATGTCTGGTTCGTCTAACTTGAATAGTTTTCGTGATAGGGGGCAGGTGGCCGTACAGTTGGTGTCTTGTGGGGTGTTGCTGCCAGGACTTGTTCAGGATTGCACGCAGCATTCTTGTGTAATTGCCATCTAGTTTCTTCTCCAGCCGTTTTGTTAGCGTCCATGTAGTGCAGCCATATAGCAGTATCGATGTGACCGCTGCCTGGAAGAAACTGCGTTTCATTTTATCGGTTAGGTCTGATTTCCATATAATCGATAGCCTATTGATAGCTGTCCATGCTTTCGTTAGCCTCGTTTCGATGTCCTTTTCGGTTGATTCGACGCTGCTTCCTAGGTACGTGAATTTGTCTACTAGTTTAAGTGGGGCTCCTTCTAGAGTGGAGATGTCTCCCGTTTGGTTATAGCACATGTATTCCGTTTTGTGTGCATTAACATAGAGGCCTATGCTTGCTGCTGCTCGTTCCAAACTATGCAGAAGTGTTTCGGCTTGGTCAGGTGTATTTGCCAGTATCTCTATGTCATCGGCGTAGTCGGCGTCGGTAATTGTTGTTGCGGGGTATCTTCTGCTTCTTTTCTTCGTCAGTTCGAAGCCATTCTCTTTGATCTTGTCAATCGATGTTCTAAGTACGTAGTCTAGACAAATGATAAAGAGGTACGGGGCCAGCGTGTCCCCTTGTAGTACTCCTGCTACAATGTCAAAGTATTCTGTGTCTCCATCCGGTGATCGTATTTTTACTTTAGTGTTTCTATAGAGAATCATTATTGCCGCTACGGTTTCTTTAGGTATGCCGTACACTAGTAGGATTTGTTCCATCTTTCCTCTGTGAATGGAGTCGAAAGCCTTGGTAAAGTCGACAAATATTAATGTCGCTTGTAGGTTCTTTGCCCGTACACCTTCAAGGATTCTGCGGATGGTTAATATTTGTGAGGTCGTGGATCTATTTCTTCGGAAGCCATTTTGGTTTTTTCTAAGTATGTTGTCGATTTTGGGTTCTATTCGGTTTCGTAGTAGGGCATTGTAGATTTTGGCAGCTATGGATGTAAGTGTTATGCCTTGGTAGTTTTTGGCTAATCCGAGGTCCCCCTTTTTAGGGAAGGGGAGTATGCATCCCTTCATCCATCTATCTATCGGATTTTGATTGTATACTGCGTTGCAGTGTCGGAGCAGTATGTCGTCGAATTGTCTGGTCTTCCATACTTCCGGGGGAATTTCGTCCAGCCCTGCAGCTTTCCTATTTTTAATTTTTCTGAGAACCGAGTCGAGTTCTTCTTGTGTGAACGGTCCTAGTTTAATGTCTAATTGTTTGCTAATTATTCTGGTGATTGGTTCATGCGTTATTTTTGGTGGGTTTCCAAGTAAGTTTTCGAAGTGCTGTTTCCACAGTTTTATTCTTTCTTGTTGGTTTGCTGCTTTAAGTTTTTTCTTTGGCTGTGTTCTTTCTTCTGCTCACTTCGTTTATTGTTTGCCAGGCTATTCTAGATTGTCTATCTTCCTCCGAGTCTCTAATCCTATCTATCTGATTTTGAATGTATTCTGTCTGTTCCTTTATATATATGCCTGCTAATTGATATTGTGCAGTTTTTAGTTTTAAGGCATTTGTGTTTGTTGGGTTTTTTCGATAGTTTTTGGAGGCTGTTTTCACTAGTGCACGTTTTTCATACATATATATATATATATACGAGGATCATTAAATAAGTTTCCAGACTTTTTTCGTATGGGCACTTTTATTGATAGTACACATATGAAACTCTAGTTCCTTGCGAACTAATCTCCTCCAGCTGCAATGCACTTGTTATAACGTTACAACAACTTCTGGAAGGCTCCATTGAAACCCTTTGGTGTAAGCGTATCAATGACCTTCGTCACAGCCTCTTTCTTCTCCTCAATTGTCTCATAACGACAGCCTTTGAGCTTAAAGAATAACCAAAAGTTACAGGGAGCAAGGTCTAGACAATAGGGTGGCTGTGGAAGTGTCTTGATACCCATCTTGCTCAAATAGTCTGTGACAAGGATGGAGTTGTGGACTGGTGTATTGTCCTGGTGGAAATGCTACAGACCCGATTTGAAAAGTGTTGGCCTCTTCCCTAGGAATCTCTCCGTGAACTCCCTTAAAACCTCAACATAGTAACCCTAACCCTAACCCTTTAGCCAATCAACTCTGGTGTTCTGACTTCCTTACTCCTCTCACACCTCTCATCATCCCTCACAGACTCCCTGCCTTCCTTGAATCTCTTATGCCACTCAAAAACTGATGCTCGATTCATGCAAGGTGTTCCAAAAGCAGTCTGAAGCATTTCATACGTGGCATTTTTCCAAGTTTAAAACAGAATTTTATTGCATATCGTTCTTCTAAAGTGTCAGATTGCATTTTTGAAATTCACCAGCTGTGGCAATCAGACTTTAGTAGGGTGTATTCCAATTGCTGCTGTAGCAGTTCATTTGAATCTGAAATAAGAATTGGTCAGTCATCTCATAAAATGTATAGGAATAACATACGGAATTTTCAAGAGTCTACGACAATTTTAAATGCCTGTACAAAAAAGGCTGGATATTTATTGAAGGCACCATATATATATATATATATATATATATATATCTTAACCAGAGACCAGAATGTCAGACGTAAATTTTCGAACTTCTAAGTTATATGTTGTTTTTTGTTGTTGTTTGTTTTGCGTTTCGTTTTTGTTTTTTCTATCGTCTTAAAAAGTACGTCAATCACCAAGGGGCAAATGTCTTTTGTCCTAGTTAGTAATCAGGCTTTTCTTTCTATACAACTGTGCCGTAATGAACCACTTCAGTTACGTATAAACAATCACTAAATTCTGCCTATCCCTACAAACAAGTACCATTTAATGCGGTTCTTAGCACACAGGCAGGAGAAAATCCATGTGTATGTACAAATTGCTGCACAAAGATTCAACGCAGCTTTAGTGAAAGCTTTGTATCCATACTCAAGAAGGCTACAAATAGCGGAAAACTAAGAGTTAAGATAAGGATATTCCTGTAGCTATGCCAGTACTACTGAATGGTTGCACATCATGGAATTTAACGAAGCACCCAGAGAAAAACCTCAATAGGAACTATATCGATAAGTACTGGGAGCAGTATAGCTGTAGCCTACCTCATGACAGAAATAGGTGCGTATGTTGTATATGCCCTATTTTCTGTCAAAGGTGCCATTTATTTATTAAATAATAAGCCTCTGAAATTAGTTGACCCGTTCATGTACTTTGGTAGCAATATCTCATCTTATGAAAGCAATGTCAACATACTCTCTGGTAAATCACGGAGTGCTATTGCATTATCGACCATATAGAAATCTGATCTCTCAAATAAAATAAAACGGGATCTATTCCTAGTTGTAACCATGTCATTACTACTATATAGCTGCACCTCTCGGACATTAAAGAAACACCAGGATAGATAAAAATTACACGACAATTCTGCATGCCGTTTTGAACAAATCCTGGCGGGAGCATCCTACAAAATAGCAGTTGTACGGCCATTCACATCTCGCAATCCAACAAGTATAATAAGCAAGGGCATTGCCGAAGAAATACGGATGAACTCATAAGCGAGGAATCAGTGTTGGCCAACCACCAAAAACTCACAGTTATCTGTTTTGTGCGAACACCGAATGCCA
This sequence comes from Sepioteuthis lessoniana, assembly GCA_963585895.1. Taxonomy (NCBI): domain Eukaryota; kingdom Metazoa; phylum Mollusca; class Cephalopoda; order Myopsida; family Loliginidae; genus Sepioteuthis; species Sepioteuthis lessoniana. Next base: position 132,369,836 of record OY757906.1, read on the forward strand.
TCTAGAGAACTTGTCAAAAGCAATGATCGATAAGGACAGATGGCGAGAGAGTCAAAGGAATCCATTCAGTCGACTTATCACGATGAAAGCTGGTGGAAACAAAAACGAAATGAAAAACTGACGACCAGTTCACATCGGGAGAAAAGGAAAGTCAGACACGTGGACACTGAAAAATCCCCTTCACTTTATCATTGCTGTTGCAACCTCGCCTTGAACCGGTCTCTCAGACAGGAGGATGTGAAATGGTATTTTCGAATCGATGAAAGAAAGATCTGTGGTTTGACAAATCGTTGCCCAACACCGATCGGAAGGATGGAGGTTTAGTTAGCTCCAAAATTCAAATCGTTCCTTGTCGCTCAACCGGTTACTGAGTGCCCGACTCTTTTAAAAATTCCCCAATTCTTTTGTATGACCATTTCTCCCAGCTACCGTGATTTTCCTCTGTGTTGTCGGTCCATAGCCAGACACCAGGATCATCTGGTGGCTACTTTATTACACTGTATATATCCAAGTATAGATATGTACGTATTTAAAGGTTCGTTTCAGAGTCAGGCAATGTGGCCTGAGTATGGGATTACAGCAAATCCGGTGGTGAGGCTCAAGTTCTGAAGCTTTGAGGCGTGTGGAATCATAACTTCATGGTTATGACCCTCAGGTCGTTCTTAATCGGAGTGGTAGTACCTGACAGTTACTTCAAGGATGATTATTATTATTATTATTATTATTATTCCTTTGAGAGTTTTTGGCAACAGCGTTAGCTGATGCTCTTCCATTGGAGTTTGAGTGATAGCAAGTCTACATAAATCCCCAGGACTCTTCTCAGTATGCTAGCCGATCTTGATAATGCTGTTGTTCGGATGGTCTTCAATTGTCCTCTTATTTCTAAGTCTCACAGTCCCTTTACCAATCCTGTGGTGATGGTTCCGAGCGCACCAATTATAATAATCACTCTTTTCGCTTTCTTTTAATCTTACTATGTGGTCTACCGGCACAACAAAGTCTTCGATACGACAAGTTCTCTTTTTTTTCTTGTTTTTGTTGATTATTATAAGATCCGTTCGTCTGGCCAAGATTAGGTGATCTGTTGATTGTTTGATTGTTAAAATCCCATTGGAGTGTTATATGACACATTCTCCAGGATAGTTGCTGGGTACTATTTGTTCGTATGGTCAAATTTTAATTTCTTGTTCAAGTCCTACTGGATCCCCCTACCCACCCAGTCGTGTCTAGTTTTATACTCTTTCTGTGCTAATTTGCTGCATTCGCTTATTATGTGAGTGACCGTTTCGTCTCTATCACCAGATATTATCATTATTATTATTATCATTATTATAATTATTATTTACTTGAAGCAGTATAATTGCTTGAAATACTTAAAAACATAACTATAGGAAAATAAATTATTATTATTATTATTATTTTACTCATTGGGAGTTTTTTTACACCAGCGTTAACTGATGGTTTTCCTTGCCCAGTCGGCTGGGGCTGTAGAATACATCGACTGCTTCTCTGCGAAGGTGTAAGATCCCCCCATCAACGAGTGTCCTAGGCCTCAGGGAGCGCGCTCTCAGTGACTGCAAGCTGGCTTGACTCGGCCTTCACTGGAGGCCGACGAACTAGAGGCAGTAGCCCTTAGCGGGACGCTCTCACTGACTGCAAACTGGCTCTCACTCAGGCCTTCATTGTCACCAACTGACTCAACAGCCGCGGGCATATATTATTTCATAACACCCACTTACGTCCGATTAGATCGCATGATCTTCTTCCGCTTATTTACACAGGTGCGTTTCTGATTGACGGCTCGGTCAAGGTTCAGTATGTAACGGGATTATTCTGTGATTAGAGGTTAGGGAATCGCATTTGTTATACGTTCATATTTACTTTTTTTGTTTAGTTATCACTATATATATATATATGTATATATATCCAGTCAGTGTCTGAAGACAGTGGGTGTGGATTATTCGTGTATAGAATATATGAGGAATTTCATATAAGTCTATTGGAGTGCTCGATGTATGGCTATTGTTATATATTTTTTCTACCCAGGTTTACATAACAAAACTCACACACAGAGCGTATACAGTGCAATTAGAAGGAAACTCAAACCGGGTTAAATTGTCATTATAAATTTATTTCGGTGGAGAATATCATTATACTCTTCGTCTCATCATCAGATTGCAAATGTTTAAATTGAGGTTGAAAAGCAGCAAATATGGATTCCAGTCTATATGTGTATGGAAAAAAAGAAAGAAAGAAAGAAAAACCTAAATAATTTTTAAATTCACAGGCGAAAATAAAGGGGGTCAAAACAATAAAGTGTTAGAAAAATTAGGAAACCAGAAAAAGGATGTTCCAAACATTTTATTGTTTTGACCCCCTTTATTTTCGCATGAGAATTTAAAATTTTTATAGGTTTTTCTTTCTTTCTTTCTCCATACACATATAGACCGTAATCCATATTTGCTGTTTTTCAACCTCAATTTAAACATGTGCAGTCATCAGATGATTGTTGGTTGGTTGGTTGGTTGGTTGGTTTTTATGGCAAATCAGCCTTTGTAGGTTATTTAATGCCAAATCCATTTTTATGCAAATAGTCAGTTCTATTTCAAACAATTCAGTTTAGCATGAGTACACAGTTTAATTGTCAAAAACATTTCTATTTTAAACTATTCAGTTTATTCAAATAGTTCTAGTTCAGCTTGTTTTGTTTACACAAAGTTAAATGTCAAAACAGTTCTATATATAATAATTCAGTTTAGTGTAAGTAGAGTTATAATATCAAAAACATTTCTCTTTCAAACAATTCAGTTTAGCATAAGCCCGCAGTTTAAATGTAAGTACAGTTTGATTGTCAAAAACATTTCTATTTCAAGCCATTCAGTTTAGGCAAACAGTTCTAATTCAAACGATTCAGTTTAGCATAAGCATACAGTCAGTTCTATTTAACGCATAAATAGGGCTCTATCACGTGCTACCACTCCGGGCCAGATGACCTGGGAGCAATGGCAATCATCTGATGAAACGGAGAGTATAATGATATTCTCTGCTGAAATTAATTTGTAATGACAATTTAACCAGGTTTGAGTTTTCTTCTAATTGAACTATATATATATATATATATATATATATATATATACATATTGCACACGGCAATTACACAAGAATGTTGCGAGCAATATTGAACAAGTCCTGGCGGCAACAACCCACAAAGTACCAACTATACGGCCACCTGCCTCCCATCATGAAAACTATCCAAGTTAGACAAACCAGACATGCAGGACACTGATGGAGAAGCAGGGACGAGCTCATAAGTGATGTACTCCTATGGACCCCCACATATGGCCGAGCAAAAGCAGGACGACCAGCTCGAACATACATACAGCAGCTATGAGAGGATACGGGATGTAGCTCTGAAGACCTGCCAGAGGCGATGAACGACAGGGAGAAGTGACGAGAGAGGGTCAGGAATATCCGTGCTAGCGGCACGACATGATGATGATTAAGTATTTCTATCAAATAAAAATAATTTGCTCGCTTGAATAGTTTTAAATAACCAATAATAATCTGCTGTAAACAATTATACCTCCAAGGAACTATTCCTAATACGAGTAATTTAGTTATATGGCATCAATTATTCCATCTGATATTAATTATTTTCAAACAGTTCTATTACACCCATACAATGTATTAACACCCCAGATTAGAGTAGACATCGGAATAATGGCACTCCACGCTCCCTAGTGCTACAGAACCTCAGCTTAAATATCAGATGCTGTTTGGTATCAAACCTAGGAAACTCCCTTTTGGGGGTTAATGTCTTATCCCTCTGTAGTAGGTCACATCCCCGTCGATAAGCTTTACATTATTGTAAAAAAAAGAACTGCAATCTTAAAAAATACTGTGGAACATTGGAAATATAGTTTTGATTCGGTTCAAGCATTTAGAAATGAACCAAATATTAGCATTAAATAAACCATCAGAAGTCGATATGCCGTTAATTAACCCAATAAACCATTTCGACCAAGTGTAATATTAAGTAATGTTTCTTCTTTTGAATCTGCACAATATCCATAAGGAGTTGATATGCCGTTAAATATAAACCAAGCCAAACCAAACTTAATTTGAAATTCGACTGCAGTCGCACACGTTAGTGAAAGTGTTCAGATAAATCAATCCTTGTATATGTTCTGTGTAATAGATCCTGACTTGTACAATATCGACAAAATGATCATTTGTTTGTCGAACTTTAAAACACTCCTAAGCAAATATTAATCAACAATTATTTGGATTATTGAACATTTACATTCATTGCCATTGGATGTTAAAAGTACATCGACGACGCTAATTCGATAGGCGACACTTGAACGGTCCGACCTTAACTTAATCAACGTTGTCTAATAGTCATCTTTGTTGAAATGAAATATTTACGGACGCTAATGAGTCAACCTTGGTAGTCACGAAGCATCTTGTTATTTTAATAAGAAAATCTGTGATTAACCCTTCGGGGATGCAATTCTGCTTCTGATGCATTTTAACAACTGTTTAGTATAATTGCTATTACCTGCCAAAATTCAATATAGATTCGAAAAAATAATCTTTTTTTAGCATGATGAACAACGAGATGAAAAAGATGGAGTTACACACACACACACACACACACACACACACACACATATATATATATATATATATTATTATTATCTCCCTCTTTAATTCGTTATATCTCTTGATGGTTCCATTTGTTTTACATCATTGTCTTACACAGTCATATGATATTTTTCAAAAATCTGAACGCTGATTTATTGATTAAACGGTATGCCCCCTTTCTCTGTATATATAATTTCCTCCTTTGTTTTGTATTTCATTAAACATCCTTCGGAGATTTAAAGACAGTCTGTATAATCTTTTCTATGTACTGATGATGGTTTGTTAAACCGAAACGTTATAGCGTCGACTTTCATATTAAAATTCTTCACTTTGGATTACTCTGTTTTTTCAATTTTCATCCATATATATATATATATATATATATATATATATTCCGCTGTCACTAAATTTGTTTTTCTACTCTCCTAAATGCGTTGCAATGATACAAACTGAGATAAAATTCTAAGAGGCACGTTTAACGTAAAGGTTATCGTCGGAGCAAATGGAATCGGTGACCCGATTTCAAACCCTAGACGAGGCTGTTGATGTTTCCCTTCGTGCTAATGCCCGTAGAAACGGCATAACGAATCCAATTCTTCCCCCACGAGTTAATGACAAATAGCAAGACAGACTTAAGTTTTTAGCCTTGGCAAGACAACCAGGCTAGAAAAAGGGAAACTCTCAATTGAACTTAGGTTGCATCCCGCTTGAAGAGTTATTTTCAAGTTGCCTTTCCCTTTTTAGCTCCTTGGTAAATATTTGTCTATCTCATTTTCTTTCATTTTCACTCAGTAGCCCCTTAGAACGGAAAAAATTATCATAATTATAATTATAATTACTCCTTGAGAGTTATTCACATCAGCGTTAGCTGATGGTCTTTCCCTGTAGTTTGAATAACAGCAAATTTTCTATAGTCTCCAGTACTCTTCTCAATATTCTGGCCGATCTCAATGGTCTGCACTCGTCCTGTTATTTCCAAGTCCTCCAGTCCTTGTATCGATCATTTCGTGACTTTACCAAGGGCACTGATTACAATTGGTACAATCGTCACTTTCATATTCCCCTGTTTTTTTTTAATTCCTTAAAGGTCCAGCTACTTTATTATTTACTCATTAGAGTTTTTCTCATCAGCGTTAGCTGATGGTCTTTCTCTGGAGTTTGAGTGACAGCAAGTCTCCTCAAGTCTCCCGGACTCTTCTCAGAATTCTGGCCGTTCTCAATAATGTAGCTGTTTGGATATTCTCCACTCGCCCGCCAACTTTCAAGTCCTCCAGTCCCTTTAGTAATTCTTTAGTTACTGTACCAAAAAGCACCAATCACAATTGGTATAATTGTCACCTGCATGTTCAACAGCTTTTTCAATTCTCTAGCAAGGTCAAGATATTTATCCTTCTTTTCACATTCTTTCAGTTTCATTCAGTGATCAGCCGGAACAGCAAATTCAACAATTTTGCAAATTCTCTTTTTTATTTTTGTTGATTATTATAAAGTCTGGTCTTCTGACCGAGATTAGGTGATCTGTCTGTACGTCAAAGTCCCATAGGAGTTTATGTGTGTCATTTTCTATGACAGGTGCTGTGTTGTGCATATACCATTTGTTTGTATGGTCAAATTTAAATTTCTTGCACCTTTCCCAGTGGATCACTTTGCCGACCCAATCATGTCTAGTCTTATATTCCTTCTGCGCTAATTTGCTGCATTGTGTGGTCATTATTATTATTAACATTATTATTATTATTATTTACTTGATACCATGTCATTGTGCACAAATCAGAAATAGATAGGAAAACTTGATATCATCTACTCTTGTGAACAAATGATAACAGACTAATAAAAATCTGCTTTTTTTGTCAAAGATTCATTGAAGCATTAAAAATATGGTTACAATCAAACTTTTATTATTTAAGCGATAAAATGAAACGCAGTTTCTTCCAGGCTGCGGTCGTGTCGATACTACTATATGGATGCACTACTTGGACGCTGACTAAACGACTGGAGAAGAAGCTAGACGGCAATTATACAAGAATGTTGAGAGCAATATTGAACAAGTCCTGGCAGCAACACCCCACAAGGCACCAACTATACGGTCACCTACCACCTATCACGAAAACTATCCAAGCTAGACGAACCAGACATGCCGGACACTGCTGGAGAAGCAAGGACGAGCTCGTAAGTGATGTACTCCTGTGGACCCCTGCATATGGCCAATCAAAAGCAGGGCGACCAGCTCGAACATTCATACAGCAGCTATGTGATGATACGGGATGTAACCCTGAAGACTTGCCAGAGGCGATGAATGATAGGGAGAAGTAGTGAGAGAGGGTCAGGGATATCCGTGCTGGCGGCACGACATGATGATAATGATGATTATTTAGTTAATTTCAGCTTTAAAAAAAACATAATGAATTGATATGATGTTAAAAAATTTCAACTCTGCGTCATATTAAGGAATACTTCGTCTTTTAAAACTGTACTACCTACATACTAATACGTGTTCTGGGTATGACAGTAATCGACATCCAGTGGTGATGCTTGAGTTCTGCAGCTCTGTAGGATATGGAGTCTGTTTCCAATACTCCCAGGTCAACTCTGAGCCGAATGGTACTATTTTTCAGGGTCCCATCCGTAGATCAAATAATTCCGTTTGACTGTGAAGTTACTTTTTTACACTGTTTATAATTGGGGACTATAATTATTAAAACTAACTTCAGCATAAAATAACTCGACAGAAGTTGACGTGCCATAAAACTAACCGGCCAAGAAACAAACCAGGTCTGTCGACAGGGCTTAGAATACGTTGGCTATATCCTCAAAAAGATAGTGTTTAGAGTACGACACTAAACGGCATCTGGTGGAAAAGCTCTAGGTCACCTCTTATTCGGAGAAGTAGTAGCTGTTAGGTACTGGGCCAAATAAATATGTTTTAAAATTATTCGTATTCGATAGGACCATGTGCCAAAATAATTAAGAAACAACAATACAAGAAATGTAAATATAAACGCACAAAGAACGTGATTCCTTAACTTCTCGTCATAGAATAACCATAGACGAGGTGACATGCCGTTAAAATCAATCACCCAATAAACAAACTAGCAAACCGTAAAATTATCAATTTATATTACGTATCGTCATTTACTAAGCTTGGTCAAATTTGACACAAGTGCAGAAACACGGAGCGTTTTTCTAGTCCTATATATAATATGTAAATATTGTGTTACTATCAATTATCAAGCCCTGGGATCGTGTTGTTATCTGATCTGATGAAAGCAATTTTCCTAAGAAACAAGTTTATAGACTATATCATTTTATCTATATTAACAAAATTATTCCGACGTAAGCGGTGTCTTTATCGACCAATGAGCAGGTCGCGATCAACTGTCCTACACTTCTACTGGATTTGAAGCAGTCATTTTGTCTCTTTCGCTATCGTAGCAGCTGAATTGTGCGATCCACTCTGCTATACCTAATGAGGCATTCACCGATGGCTTTTCTAGATTTCTTTCTCTCTTAAACTTCCTCGTTCTTTCTTTTATTATTTCTCTTCTTTTGAAAACTGGAGGGAAACACACGTAGGTTGCTCCGAAATTAGAGCTTCTTATTTATTTCCATGGAAACTAAAATCAATTCAGGGAGCAAATTTTCAGGTATAAAACATTATTTCCCGCTGCCTATATTATCACTCTCATTGATTATGCAGGAAAAGCCTACATGAAATCCGTAAAAGTATGCACCAGTGAAGCCGACACACACACACACACACACACACACACACACACACGTATATATATATATATATATATCATGTCGTGCCGCTAGCATGGATTTCGCTGACTCTCTCTCTCTCTCTCTCTCTCTCTCTCTCTCTCTCTCTCTCTCGCCACTCATCTCTATCGTCAATCGCATTCGGCAGGTCCTCTAGACTACATTCTGTGTTCATACAGAGCTGTTGTAGATAAATTCTTGCTGGTCGTTCAATACCTGCTCGTCTACAGGAAAACGTTCTTACTCCTCCAGCAGTGTCTCGCATGTCTTGTTCGCCTGATTTGGATAGTTTTAGAGATATGAGGTAGGTGGCCGTATAGCTGCTGTTTTGTGGGGTGTTGCTTCCAGGATTTATTCAATATATCTCGTAGTATTCTTGTGCAATTGCCGTCAAGCTTTTTCTCTATATGCTTAGTCAGCGGTTATGTGTTGCATTCACATAGAACTATGGACACGGCAGCTGCTAAGAAAAAATTGCGTTTTCGATGACTACTCCCAGATTAAATACCGTTTGTTACTAATTGTTATAATCTCAAGATATCACATTTATGTCTGTCTTGGTTATACGAAGGTGATTCAATAAATAAGGGGAATATTTTTTTTAAACAAACATTTTTTATCTGACTTTTTTTTAATAAATGTAAATTCTGTATTACTTGGAATTGGTTTATTACACGAAGTATTTTTATCTCATAAAAATATTTCTTATGAAGCTATTCGAAATGTTGGTAAATCAAACAGAATGCTCCAGGCACGAACAGAGGTCTGTTATGCCCGTGGTGTAATGGTTATTGTCGAAGAAAATGGACACGGCGACACGAGTTCAAATCCTGAACAAGACTGGTTGCATTTCACACAGCACTAATACCCTTGGGAAAGGTTTGAATCCAATTATTCTCCCTCCAGCTATGGGTAAATTGTAGGGCAGACTGGGTTCTTCCGCCTTGGTGAGGCAACTCGTCTAGGAGAAGGAATACTCGGAATTCAAACCTATTAAACTCTGTTTAAAAATTGACCTTTTGTCATATCCTGCCCGAGTGGAGGGGTTGGTAAATATGGTTATCAAATTTTTGTGGACTGAGACATGAAAACTATGTGAAATTTACAGAGGAATGTGTGATATGTTTGCAATGTGATATGTTCGGAGAAAACTGTTTAAATTTTTTTTTTTAAGCTTTACACATGAGTTTGCCACAAGGAAACTGAGTCAAAAAGACAGTGGAAACATACTGACTCTCAGGCAAAGAAAAACTTCTGGACGCTACTGGCCAAGTCGGCTGAGACTGCAGAATACATCAACTGCGTCTCTACAGAGGAGTAAAACTCTCCCAACGAGTTTTCTGGATAAAACACTAAACAATCTGATGATGAGGTTTCAATAATGCTGGAGCTTTGGGAAATGCGGAGTACTCCTTTATTACCATCACTCCCAGGTACACTCTTGGCCGGAGTAGTAGCACCTGATAGAGTCCTATCTATGGGTCGAATAGAACTAAACTGTGTACTTATGCTAAACTGAATTGTTTAAAATAGAACCGTTTTGCATTTAACTGTGTTTAAACAAATGACAGATGTTTAATTGAATTGTTAGTGATGCATAGCAATACTTGGAACCATTTAACTTTGTTGACTAAACTGAATTGTTTGAAAATGAACTGTTTTTTCATTTAGCTGTATTTTTTAAAAATTGTACTTATGCTAAACTAAATTATTTGAAATAGAACTGTTTTTGACCTTTAGACAGCGTACTTAAGCAAAATTGAATTGTTTGAAATATAACTGTTTTGAAATTTAATTGTGTGTAAACAAAAAACTGTACTTATGCTAAACTGAATTGTTTGAAATAGAACTGTTTATATGTATAAAAATGTATATAGTATTACATAACTTGTATAGTGGCTCGTACCACGTGACTTCCGGTATCGCGGAAGTATAAAAGACGCCGTATTTCTCAAAGAAGCAGAAGCAGAAAGAGAAACAGCTCTGAAAGGATTTCGGACGTATTACCAACAGCGCGAGACTTATAATACAAGTCGGACTGTACCTCTTTAGTTAATAAATAATTAACTCAATTTCACTGTGTATCCTTTCCTTACCACAATACAATAATAACCTACAATGGTTGATATGCCATAAGACCAAACCAAACCAAACCACGCGCAACAGTCAGCAAAGAAGGTCATGCTGACAGTCATCTGGGACATGAAATGACCCACTACAATTAATTTCATGTAAAAAGGTTCAACTGTAAACAGTGCTTCCAACTGCCAAACTCTTTAGGTAGAATTCACTTTATTCATTGAAGGACCTGTGTATATGTAGATTTGTTGTCGGAGTTGTTAGGGAAAACAACCTCATTGTGAATATTGTGGTGAAAGCTAAAGCGGATAGAGGCAGAATTTACTCAACACCGCTGCTACAAGTAGTGAGTGAGATAAGGTCATTTTCTAAGCGGAGTATAACTGGTGGGTATTCCAAAATGTTCTTCTCCTAGACTGGTTGCTACCCCAAAATTACAGATCGCAGTCTTTCTGGAAAGAGAGAATATTTGCATTCATATCTTTCCCAGGGGTATAGGTTTATCTGATTCCCCACCCAAGAAGTCATTTTATTGGCGGGGATGAGCACACAAAAATCGAGACTTATGCGTGGTCGTTGCGAAAAACACTTGATTCCCTCGGCCTTCACTTTTGGGGGCGCCTCAGGTGCCAAGCGATAAACTTAGCCCTGCTAAGAAGGTAATACTTGAGTGGGAAGGCCCCCTAAAAACAAGCGATCAACTTACAATGGCCCACCCAGCCGGAACGCCGAATAGGCCCGCCAATTCTTTTAACCGCCGAATGGGTCCGCCAATTTTTTAACGGGTCTATGAGTGTAGCACTACGCCTTAAGTGTCAGTCGGAACTCTGTTATAACCTCGCCATGAGAAAAAGTGACGAACATACAAAACACCCTCGTGGTTCGCTAATACAAAAGTTTATTCGCTACTACCCTTCATTCGTAGTTACTGAGGGGACTGAAAAGAAAGCATGAACTGAGTCCACTATTTTAGATAGACAGAAAGAAATAAACCGTCGCATGATGAGAAAGACAGACACAGAACATGATATCCACTTCTTCCTCAGGTCGTTCTTTGTTGTTCTTGCGCGTGCCTGTTCGGGGTCTTCATCTCTCCGCGTCTGGGCTCCAACTTTTTTTCCTCTTTTCTATCCTGCACCCCCACTCATGGCTCTTCTACTTGAGCTTCTTACAGCCAATCACCACCCGCGGCCGTTTTGCTGCTGATATATTTCTATTTTTAACTTGGGCGTCTGCTGCTATCCTGACCGAGACTTGGGTAACCTCTAAGTCTAACTAGGAAACAACTTACTATTAAAACAATCAACATGAGTCCCTAATTATATTACTCAGCCTCGTCTAGGACGATGAATACTTATATCATAATACTTGAAAACAATGAATCATGTTATTTATATCCTATCTATTGGTCAAATTGAACTGTTTAAATGTATGCAACAAATGATTGATGTAAAATTGAATTATTAGTGCTACATAGCAATACTTGAAACTATTTAACTGTGTGCAAACAAATGAGTAATTTTGAATCAAACTTTTTAGTTAAATATCAATACTTGAAACTGTATGCAAATAAATGAGTGATGTAAAATTGAATTATTAGTGTTAGATAGCAATACTTGAAACCATTTAACTATGTACAAATAAACGAGCTATTACTTGTTTAAAATGTTACCTCCAAGCAAATCATATATTTACAAATCATATATATTTGATAAATAAATGTATGAACAGGATTTGGCATGAAAATAACCTATAAGGATTGATATGTCATAAAACCGAACCAACCAACAAACCATATCATTTATAACTTAACATTTTATATAAAAACAAAAAAAAGTAAACCTTAATATTAAAATAACGCTTTAAGTAATAGATTGACCGAATTTTTCAGGCATTTACCAACCAATTTTGCGAGGACAAAATATGACACAAGGTCAATTTTTTAAGCGGAGTTTAACAAGTTTATATTCAGAGTTTTCCTTCTTCTCAATTGGTTGCCATACCAAGAAACCGTCTTTCCCTCAATTCACCCATAGCTGGAGGGAGAATAGTTAGATTCCTACTTCCCAAGGGTATTAGTACTCTGTGAAATGAAAAGAGCCTCATCCAGGATTTGAACTCGTGTCGCCGAGTCCATTTCCTACGACGATAACCATTACACCACAGGATCCTCCTTTTATTTGGCATGTAGTGCAGAATTCGGATAGCCGATAAACGCCAGAAAGTTACCATGAGTCAATTCAGTTTGATTGACAGATAATGACTCTTAAGGGTATTAGAGAGCTTGGCTGTAATTGGAAAGTCTAGTGATAGAAATCTTGGGAGTTAGAACTTAGATTTCAACTTTAAGTTAGTTAGCCGAAACCAGTTGAAGTGAAAAGATGTCATTTTCCATCTTTCATTCGGCGCTCCCGAACTACTTACGGGGTTTGCAGAATATATGAAACGAATAAAGTTATATGTTCCTACAATAAAAGAGTACACCGTATTTATTATTCATCCTGGTGAAGAGAACAGGACAGCTAAAAAAGAAGATGGAACAACGTTAGTGTCGCAAGAAAAAATATGGCGGCGAGAAATGAGGACAGGCCGAAGAAGCACAAGATGATAATCCAACGTATATATGTATTTATCAACCCCTCCGCACAGGTAGGATGTGAGAGAAGATCAATTTTTAAGCGGAGTTAAACAGGTATGAATACAGAGTTTTCATTCTCTCAGACTGGTTGCCTAACCAAGGCTAAAAAAAACAGTCTGCCCTTCTAATTAACCATAGCTGAAGGAAGAATAATTAGATTCATACTTTTCTCAAGGGTATTAATGCAAACAGTCTCGTTGGGGATTGAACTCAGATCCCCGTGGCCATTTCTTGTGGCGATAACCATTACACCAGGATATATCTCCAAAAGAAGCCTATATGTAACAACTTGGGAAAAAACTTCCAACACACACACACACACACACACACACATATATATATATATATATATATATAATGATGGTGGTGTTGTCAGAAAAATGTTCTTTGCGTAATTCATCTTTCTCCGGCCCGATTCGCACGCATAAGCTGACTGAGTCGCTCATTTTATGGACTGACAACTGTGTCTTGTCAATAATATCACTGTCACAACTACTAAAATACATCAGTTGCGGTATGACAGTGCTCGCTTCTATTATTTGGTAACTCTAAAATTTTAACCAGCGTCACTGAATGTCAATGTACGGAGATATCTAGTAATATATTTGTGCTTTCATGTCAGACGATATTTTGCCACACTTCTACCCAGCAAATATCAGTAACTAGGCAAAAACTCTGTTATTGGTAGAAAAGTTCGACCTCAATTGACATACTACCAATATATGTCTCTAACGTTGTGATACAACATAATATAAGAAGCATTTCTTTCAGAACGTATCTCTTTCAAGTGCAGCTGTTAAAATTCTTGTCGCCATGTTGATCTTTTGTTCACAGAATCCAATATTGGTAATCAAAAAGATACGTCTTCCAGGCAGAAACTTCAACCAACAATTGAGTATCTGAGCATTTGAAGATAGTTGCAACTAATTTTAAATGCTTTCAGTCCTCGTCTCGTAATATAATGGCCGGGGGATTTCGTTTTATATATCTTGCCTTTCAGTTTAGTTAGGCTGAGAACCTTTCGCTTAGCGCATGGGTTAGTTATGTGCAAACTTGAGCGCAAATGTTGACGCGCGCGCGGGAGGATGTGTCGTTCACAGATGTCAAAATAAAAATCCCAGACAGGAAATATGACTTGGGGATGTGAATGACGTCATGCACCGGAAGCGTGCGCGGAGGATTTTGGGGGATTTGATAAAAGTCAGTTAGTTGAGATTGAGACCTGGGCGAGGCCAAACGAATTTGTGCGCTACGGGTGCCTCACGTGTTGGGGGTGGGCAGATGGAAAAGTCAGTATAGAAAGATAGTATCTCTCTCCTTATGTCGAAAAACCTTTTAACTCAAAGGTAATAAAAAATTTCGTACCTGAACTAAGAAGTCGTAAGTGTTTTTTTGTGTTTCAGGATTCCTATGTTATCTATAGATGTGCTTTGCAAACATTCTATGTACGTTTCACACATCCGTATATCTGGCTATGTAACAGTCTCTGATAGGCCTGTTTTTAACGGAAGTGGCTGCTGCTGTCGGGAAAGTTCATAAATAGAAATGACTATTCTGTGGTGTAATAGGGCACCTCTGGTGGTGTAACGGTTAGCAAGCTAGACTTGCAAACCTACACGAGTGAGTTCGAGTCTCATTGGGCCTTGTGCCACATCGAAGCAAAGAGCTTTGTAAATTACTATTCACAAGATAGTCCAATTCGTAAAGGTTATGACTATGAGTTTTCTGACTGAAAACTTGATATATACAACTGTGTTATTATGTTTTAAGTATCTATTGTAGCTTCCATGAAAATAAATAAGAGGCATTACTTTTGGAACTATCTCCTACATAATGAAACAGATTTTTTAAAAGTGTTATATGAATGTTTTTTGGTTGGGCTGTTGAGGCTCGTTGGTCTTTCCTCAGGTGGAAGCTATGTTGGGTTATTTAATACCGAAGTTGATTTTTTAAATTGAATTTGGCGTTGACAACTACGGCTGGTCGTTAACTTTACTGTCGCAACTACTGAAATGCGTTTCCATATTTGTTGAATTTGGTAATACATAATAACTAATAATATCCGTTTTGATTATATAATGTTTCACTTGAAATGATTAAAAAAAACTGGAATCTTTGGTTTTTACATCTTTCATACGAAAGATACTGGTTAGGTTGGGCTGGTGATCTTCATTTTAGTTATAATGATTCCAAAATAGTCACTTGAATTGACTGCAAGTAATTACATGGATTATGTAATTTATACCGGCCCATTAACCTTGTGGGTAGGGTGTTCATCTAAGCCCGGAATACCGGGGTTCAATCCCACGTCAAGATATACCAAAGACTCAAAAAATGGTACTTGATACCTCCTTGCTTAACACTCAGCATTATAAGGTACGTATCAAGAGTAAAGTGTAACAATCCAGGGAGAGGAGTAGCGCTTTCTCCTACACTTCGGTATTGTAGCTAATGAAAAGGGAGCCTTCGGGTCGCCCTCGACTACGGTCTCCAACTTAACTTTTTTACATAGCTTCAGGTAACTAATTATAGAAATTTATAAATAGTTACAGCTTCAAGTTGCTGTTACATATTGACCCATGACCGAGCCGTCAGTCAGAGACGCACCTGTGTAAATAAGCGGAAGAAGATCATGCGATCTAATCGGAAGTAATTGGGCGTTATGAAATAATATATGCAGATGCCTGCGGCAGTTGAGTCAGTTAGTGACAGTGAAGGCCAGAGTGAGAGCCAGTATGCAGTAAGTGAGAGCGCCCCGCAGAGGGCTGCTGCCTCCAATTAAGCAGCCTCCAGTTGAGAGAGTTGAAGTCAGTGAAGGCCGAGTCAAAGCCAGCTTGCAGTCACTGAGAGCGCACCTGCTGGGGCCTGGGGCCCATACCGGGCCTCTGGTTCAGTAACCCTGCCCAAGAAGCAGAAGAAGTGCTAAGGGTGTCTTGAAGATAACACAGCGTGCTATGGTCAAGAGAAAAAGTTAGGGGTCAATATAGCAATCTGTCTTGTCTCCCCCACCCTCTTCCGTCTGTCTCACAAAGCACAGAAGCTTCAACTCCTTTCGAAAGAATAAAAAGACGTATATATTCTTATAAAGAAGTGTCGTTCTTGCTTCTTCCCTCATCACGGTATATAACAGTCCTAAACGGGTTAAAACCAATCAATCAATCGTATAATCATTTGTTTGTATACTGCTATATATGATATCAAGTATTTTTATTTCATACAAATAATTTGCAAGCAGTTATATTGTTTCAAGTATTCCTATCTAATACAAATAATTTATGAGCAATTATACCGTTTTAATTATTCCTATCAAACACGAATAATTTTTACAGAATTATATGGTCAAAAGCAATTATTCCAATTAAATAAGAATCATTTGTTTGCATACAATTACGTAATATCAAGTAATACCAATAATTTGCAAGTAACTAATAATAATAATCCAATGTAAAAAATTATATCTCCATGTAAGTATTAATACAAATACACAGTTGTGTGTTTTCAAGTATTCTTTTCAAATACTAATAATTTTACACAATTACATAATTTTGCACACATATTCATGTTTCAAAGTATTTCTATTTAATATCAATAATTTACGAGCAATTATATTCTTTCAAGTAGCTAATAAAAATAATTCTTAGGAAACAGCTATATCTTCAAGTAACAATTCTTAATACAAATAATTTGCACACAGTTATGTGGTTTCAAGTAACTATATAGTTGCTATCTAATGATAATAATCAGCTAGAATACAAAGAAGAATCCTGGAGACTTGTGGAGACTTGTTGTCACTCAGACTCCAGTGGAAAACCATTAGTTTGCTTGTTTGTTTGGGTTTTATGACATATCAACATTTGTTGGTTATTCAACGCTAAATCGATTTTAAAAAGACGTATATATTCTTATAAAGAAGTGTTGTTTTTCCTTCTTCCCACATAACGTTATACAACATAACCAAATCCTTGTAAAACCAAAAGAGAAGAAACCATCCTGATTTGGCTACGCATAAAACATACCAAATCAACTTACTCTTTCATCCTAACATAAGGACAACCACTAAAATGCTTATGTGAAACATTATATATAGAGAAACATTTTGATTAAATGCAAAAATCTAGCCTATTCACAAAAAAAAATTTACAGCAGAAAGAGTAAGGAAACAATAACTCCTAATAACATGAACAAGTTTTTAAAAAATCGGTCTCCAACGAAAGATATAAGTCCACAAACGAAAATCTTACCCACTTATAGATACACACATTCTTGCTTGTACAAAACATCAACAGAAATGCTGACTTAACCAGATATCAACAACTGAAACAATACAACAATGCCAAACATTCAATTAGTGACGGAAGTATCACCTGTAATAAAATACAAATAATTGCACAAGTAACAAGCATTCCCCTGCGGAGAACAAATAAAACAAAAAACATCTTCGGAAATAAATAACCCGAGGGTTAACATGCCGTAAAATCCAGCCAGCCAAACGAAAATAATTTGTAAACAATTATAAGGTTTCAAGTATTCTAATTAAATACTAATATTTTTACAAGCAGTAATATAGTTACAAGCATTCAATCTAATACTAATATTTACCAAACAGTTCAATTTCATATACATATGGGATGTTAAGAGGTACTAATACTCCTGATCTGAGTGGACCTGGGAGTACTAGTAACAAAGGAATACTTCGCTCTTCCGAGAGCTCCAAAACACGAGTCCCAACAACGGTTGTTTACTGCCATGTTGATGAAGATGGCTGATCATCTTCGTCGTCGACTAAGAACACAAAAGCAATTACTTACGAACCATGTGTTTTTTATTTTTTTTTTTTTTACATTTATGTTTGTTTGTTTGTTTTTTTTATGTTTTTTTTTTGTTGTTGTTTATTAGAGTTCATGACATATCAAACTTTGTAGGTTATTTAATGCGAAATCCATTTTATACAAATAAACAGTTCTATTTTAAATAATTCAGTTTACCATACAAAAACAGTTCCATTTCAAATAAATCAGTTTTGCGAAAGTACACAGTTTTGTTCTATTTCATCCATACATAGAACCCTCTCAGGTGCTACCACTCCGGGCAAGAGTGGACCAGGAAGCGAAGACAATAAAAGCATTCCCCAAAGCTCCATTATTAGTGGAGCCTCACCATCAGATTTAGTATGATATCCAGGACACTTGTTAGGGGAGTCTTACCCCTCTGCAGAGATGCAGTCAGTGTATTCTACAGCCCCAGCCAACTGGGCCTTTTTTACATTTAGTTTATTGAAGCAGAGGAAAGCGTTTGGTTGGTTATACGGCCTCTCAAACCTTCCTGAGGTTATTTAAGCAGTTTTCTTTTGCAAGTAACTATATGGTAGTTCTTGTAACAGTCCAATCTCTGAATCAAATAGATCTGTTAGAAAATTACATGTGTTTCACGGGAGCGTGTACAAAAAAATCTTAAGTAAATATAAACACACAATAGTCATGATATAACCCTTAACGTAATGACGTGCCATTAAAAGCCACAAATCTATTGCATATATATATACATGCATATACTGTTTTGGAATGATATACAGTCCATTTGACCCAGTCGCTTGGGGCTGTAGAATACACCGACTGCATCTCTGTAGAGGGGTAAGACTCCCCCCGCCCAACGAGTATCCTTGATATGACACAACAATTTGATGATGAAGCTTCTATAATGCTAAAGCTTTAGAGAATACAGAGCACTCCTTCATTACCATCGCTCCCAGTTCCACCCTGGCCCGGAGTGGTAACACCTGATAGGGTCCTATCTATGGGTCAAATAGAACTAAACTGTGTAATTACAGTAAACTGAATTGTTTGAAATTAACTGTTTTTACATTTGTACGGATCAAGGGTAAAGTGGAGCAATCCAGGGAAAGGGGTAGCACCCTCTCCTACATCTTGGCGTAGTAGCTATCAACAAGGGAGACTTCGGGTCACCCTCGACTACGGTTGCCAAATTTACTTACATTTAACCGTGTGTAAACAAAAAATTGTATATTTATGCAAAACTGAATTGTTTGAAATAGACCTGTTTGATCATTTAAAAGGGTGTAAACAAATGACATGTTTCATTGAATTGTTAGTGATACATAACAATCCTTGGAGCCATTTAACTTTGTTGACATGCTGAACTGAATTGTTTGAAATAGAACTGTTTTTATATTTAACTGTATTTAGACCAATGACTGTGTATGAACAAAAGACTACTTATGCTAAACTGAATTGTTTGAAATCAAGTGAAACTCGGGCCATTGGTCTAATGAGTAGAGTGCTCGCCAATGGTCCAGGAGACTAGGGTTCAGTCCCAGGTTGAGTCATACCAAATACTTAAAAAATTGTACTTGATGCCTCCTTGCTTACCACTCAGTATTATAAGCTGAGGATCAAGGGTAAAGTAGAACAATCCTGGGAATGGAGTAGCGCCCTCTCCTACACCTCGTTTTCGTAGCTATTGAAAAGGGAGTCTCCGGGTTACCCTCGACTAAAGTCGCCAACTTATTTAACTGTGTGCAAAAAAAAAACGAGTTGAGTTCAGGCTTATTTAAAAATGCTATCTTCAAAATATGTCAATAAATCATATATTTAATATATGTCTAAAATAGATTTGGTATTAAAAGACCAACGATGGTCGACATGCCATAAAACACAACCAAACCAAAACTAAAATATACCATTGATTGCGGGTAAAAACAAAATAGTTAAACCATCTTGAAATAAATCAGTTTTTGCAAAGAAAAACTGATTGCTTTTAAAAAGAAAATGATGGATGGCAAGTGCTCTATCATTTTTGGTTCCTTTAACGGTAAACTATGAATTACCAACATTATTCTTTGGAGACATCATGAAATTGTTTCCCTTGATCTCTCCATGTTTTCAGTTCAGTATAGTCCTTCAGTCAGTTGTCCTCTTTTCTTTTCCCTCTGTCTCTCAATCTCACACACTTTTTCCCTCTCTGTCTCTCATACCTTTCCCAAGGGTATTAGTGCTATGTGAAATGCAATCAGTCTCGTCCAGGATTTGAACTCGTGTCGCCGTGTTCACTTCTAACGACGATAACCATTACACCACGGGCACCTCCAACCTCCCAAGTGTATACAAATAAACAGGATTTGGCATTAAATAACACACGAGTGTTGATAAGTTAAAAACATCAACCAACCTACAATTGGTATGAATAATTTGCACAAAGTTATATAGTTTCAAGTATCCTTATCTAATACGAATAATTATATGGTTTCAAATAATTATCCCTATTCAATAATTTTTTGGCGCAGTTATGATTTTAAGTATTCCGATTTAATTCTGATCCATTTTAAATTGATGTATTTAACTCACAAATGGAACCTTAACAGGTACTATCACTCCCGGTGAAAATAAGAAGATAGACACAAAACAGTAAATTTACTCAATATGGCCGCCATTTTTTTTATTATTGTATCAACACGCCTTCGAAATAATTTGCATGCCTTCAAGACAAATTCTTCCGATATTTTATCTAATCCTCCTCAGTAGCAGTCTTGAGCGAACCAATATTTGGATGGGAAGTTGCGTTTGTTTTGTTTTCTAAAACACTCCATATAGCGTAATCAAATCTGAGCTTAAATCTTGTTTAATTGCTGTCATCAGTTTTTTCGAGGACTTTCAATTCATTAGTGTGCTTTCTTATTAACGTAGTGGGATCCTTCTTAATCACAGTAGCGAGAGCAGTTAAAAAAACTTTCTTTTCGTTTTTGCTCAATCCTTCACTCTCCATTTTCCTAAAAAATCTCTTTTTCTGTAAAAATATTTTCTTTGCTTTTTATACTGTAGACAAAGTAACTTTGGTTGGGTTTCAACGCTAAGCAAATCATAGATTCTTTGTCGTTTCTTTTCTTATTCACTCATATTAGGCTGAATTTCAGTTTTAAAAAAATGCAAGAATAATAGAGCTAATCATAAAAATTTAGATTTATCGCTTTAGATTTTTCAAAAATTGGACTAATTAGAAAAAAAAAACGTATTAAAAATCATCCTATATTTTGCTTCCGCGCCCTGTAATGATAGCAAAGTTGTTCTTGGCACTTCCAAAAGCTTCTGGTACCTGATCTCCGGGTGGAATTTGGTGTCATACTAAAGACATGGATTTTTTTGGAGGGGAGGTCTTACCCCTTATAAACAAGTTTATACACAAGACGCTGGGCTGGGCTGGTGATCTTCGTCTGAGTCGTAAGGATGTCCAAATACAACTTATTTTGTTCTGGTGGTTATTTCTCATTTTAACAGAAATGCTGAATGTAGAAGAAATTAGAAAAATAAGTTACAATGAATGAAACTGTCGGATCTCATTCTATTATTAAAGTCACCATTAATGTAACAATTATCATGGATGAGGATCATTATTGCTGCTACGGTAGCAGCAATAATGATCCTCTACAGAAACACAAAAGTGAAAGTGCGTTCACCAGATGGTGACACGGAATACTTCGACATTGTTGCAGATGTACTACAAGGAGACACACTAGCCCCATACCTCTTTATCATCTGTCTAGACTACGTGCTTAGAACTTCGATCGACAAAATCAGAGAAAATGGCTTCGAGCTGACTAAGAAAAGAAGCAAAAGGTACCCCGCAAAAACAATCACAGACGCCGACTACGCTGATGACTTGGCGTTACTGGCGAATACGCCTAATCAAGCAGAGACACTACTGCATAGTTTGGAACGAGCTGCAGCAGGCATTGGCCTCAATGTCAATGCGCACAAAACTGAATATATGTGTTACAACCAAACGGGCAACATTACCACACTAGACAGAGCCTCTCTGAGGCTAGTGGACAAATTCACCTACCTAGGAAGTAGCGTCTCATCAACAGAAAACGACATCGACACACGACTGACGAAAGCATGGACGGCAATAGATAGGCTCTCAATCATATGGAAATCAGACCTGACCGATGAAATGAAGCGCAGTTTCTTCCAGGCAGCGGTTGTATCGATACTGCTATATGGATGCACTACATGGACGCTAACCAAATGGCTGGAGAAGAAACTTGACGGCAACTACACAAGAATGTTGAGAGCAATATTGAACAAGTCCTGGCGACAACACCCCACGAGACGCCAACTGTACAGCCACTTGCCTCCCATCACGAAAACTATACAGGTTAGATGAGCCAGACGCGCCTGACACTGCTGGTGAAGCAAGGACGAGCTCTATGGGCCCCCACATATGGCCAAGTAAAAGCAGGACGACCAGCCCGAACTTATATACAGCAGTTATGTGAGGACACAGGATGTAACCCAGAAGACCTGCCGGAGGCGATGAATGATAGGGAGAAGTGGCGAGATATGGTCAAGGATATCCGTGCTGGCGGCACGACATGATGATGATGATGATGATGATGATGGATGAAAATAGAATTGGCGATCCTAGTTCAAATCCTTGACGAGGCTGTTAGCGTTTTACCTCGCACTAATGCTTCAAAGAAAAGTATGAATCCATATGTTCTCACCAAGCTATATATACATAGTAGGATAGGCCGTGTTCTGCTTTGGTTTGGCAGTCAGTCTAGAAGGAAAACTCTGAATTCAACCCAGCTGTTCTCAGCTGTCACACCGTTATGAAGGAGTTGGGTAAATACAAAGTCAGAATGCTTATTCTCCTTGTTAGGTTCAGGTTTTCGGGCTCAGTTAGCAGGAAGAGTGTGGTACTGCTGTAGAAAATGGATTTGACAAACTAGGTTCAAATCGTACATGAGGCTGTTTGTGTTTCATTTTATGTTAAGGAATCCTTCTCTTCCTCTCTCAGCTATGAGTAAATAGTAGAACAGACTGTTCTCTTTTTAGCTATATATATAGAGAGAGAGAGAGAAAGAGAGGGAGATAGACAGAGAGAGAGAGAGAGAGAGTTTGCTATATTTATAGATAAAGATGGATCAATATCGAGGATAGAGTATATGCAGATTGAAATTAGAATAACGTAGAGTCAACTGCGCTTGGTGACTGTCAGTTTCTTGCTGAGAGTTCTTGGTCTGATGATTTTAAAGGCAAGAAACAGAAAGTCATCAGAACAAAAATTCTTGGTCTGGTAAGAGCAAGAAAATGACAGTCACCAAGCGCCGTTGACTCTGTGTCTATGTTATTCTAACTTATATGAACTTTCTTAGCTTCACTCTATCAATTTCTTTCATTCCCTCGAACGGGATACGAGTATTCGTGTACCGTAGCAACTTTTTTCTTGCCAATTAAAACCTCTTTATCGAGATGCAATATAAAGTATATGAGGTACAAAAAGGTTTTTAATAATTTCGTTGTGGCGTAGGTCTTTGGTGTAAATGGATTTCTGGATTTTGTTAGGTTGATTTTGATTTTCGTATCTGGCTCCTTTTTTTTTTTCTTCTAATAACTCCATTGTCGTCTTCTTTTATCTCTGGGAAGCTGCAAGACAATTAAGGACAGCAAGAAAGAGACAAGGATACTTTTATACTCAAAACTTTATTTGGGGTTCACGACTTTTCTGTGGCGCGGAATTTTTTTCTGGACCAGTAAAAGCAGTCGGGTTTCCCAGGAAAAGTGAAGAAATATATTAGTGGGTTACAAGTTCGAGGGCTGGTGGTATGTTCAATGAGGTATGTTTAGCAAAGGCGACTACTAACAGGCGACACAACCTGCCGCTAAACCCGGTACTTGGTTAGCACGTATGCTATCTTGCAGCCCACAGAAAGAGGATCCGTCTAGTAGCAATAGTGAATGCTTAGTGAGTGAATTTCTCTTCTGGTGCCAGGAAGCTCATCTTTTCAGGCATGTACTGATTTCGTTTCCAATCAGAGGTTTCCAGGAAAAGGGTTACATTTTCTTTCTTTTTCTTTCTTTTTCTTTAATCCACACAAGTATCGCGACTGAAGATTTATTCTATATTTCTTTTTAATATTTAGAAGTTAGATTTTTCAATGAACATTTTTACATTGCTAAGCAACTTGTATAATAAAGTGACAAGTCAGCACTAATGAAATTAGTCTTGATAATTTTAATAGCCGTTATTAGAAAAACATGAATCATATTAATTAATTTTCTGCAATTTAATTTGCTTGAAAATGAAAAATATGTGAATTCAAATTTTTTAGTGTTGGATATAATCAGACTGCGATATATCGATACATACGATCAGAATGAGATAGATAGATAGATAGATCAAATCAAGATATACAGGACCAGACCAAGATAGATAGATAGAGAGAGAGATAGAGAGATAATGGCAAATTAATCTTTCTGGTTTATTTAATGTGAAAAACATTCTTGCCTTAGAACAGCAGTGATACTATAAAACTTTTAACTTGAAGAACATTTTCTGATACGTGGATAGAATCTTTATGCTGGAATGCAAAACGTCTTTTCAGAACGAGTGAACTGGGAGTGGAAAAAAAAGAAGGGTTGTATTTAATAACTTCCTATATGTGAAGACCTAAAATGACATGGCTTCTTCCCAATCGGCTATGGGACTGCAGCTGGAAGCCATATTTAAATATGCATTATTATTCTTGTATAAACATTGTCTTGAGTGTCGCTCGAATGAGACAAATCAAGCTTTTCTTTACACGAGTACTGATTGACGTTTTAGTTAACGTCAATTACTTAAATTGACAGGAAGTCGGGGTTTTTTGGTTTAGAAGCTGGCGATCTATTTGTCTTATCTTTTTGTGTTTTTCTATTCATTTTTTTTTTTTTTTTGTAAATATTAAAGAGAAGGCTTACTTCTTTTTTAAATTGACTGAATTATTACATTACGAGGTGCATATGATAAATTTCCAGACTTTTTTCGTATGGGCACTTTTATTGATAGTACACACATGAAACTCTAGTCCCCTTCGAAGTAATCTCCTCCGGTTGCAATGCACTTATTGTAACGTTCCAACAACTTCTGGAACGCCCCATCGAAGTCCTCTTGTGTGACCTTGTCAATGATCTTCGTCACTGCCTCTCTCATCTCCTCAATGGTCTCATAACGACAGCCTCTGAGCTTAGGGAATAAGCAAAAGTCACAGGGAGCAAGGTCTGGACTATCGAAAGGGTGAGGAAGTGTCTTGATGCCCATCTTGGTCAAATAGTCAGTGACAAGCATGAAGTTGTGGACTGATGTATTGTCCTGTTCGAAATGCCACTGAGCCGATTTGAGAGTGCTGGCCTCTCCCGACGGAATCTCTTCCTGAACTCCCTTAAAACCTCAACATAGTAACCCTAACCCTAACCCTTTGGCCAATCAACTCTGGTCTATTGACTTGCTTACTCCTCCCACACCTCTCATCATCCCTCACAGACTCCCTGGCTTCCTTGAATCTCTTATGCCACTCAAAAACTGATGCTCGATTCATGCAAGATGCTCCAAAAGCTGTGTGAAGCATTCCGTATGTTTCTGTGGCATCTTTTCCAAGTTTAAAATAGAATTTTATTGCATATCTTTCTTCTAGAGTGTCCTCACGTCCAGATCGCATTTTTTTACATTCACCAGCTGTGACAATCAGGCTTTAGTAGGGTGTATTCGAATTTCTGCAGTAGCTGTTGATTTGAACCTGAAATCATAAAAATTGGTCAGCTATCTCATAAGATGTATAGCAATAACATACTGAATTTTTAAGAGTCTACAACAATTTTAAATGCCCATGCTAAAAAAAGTCTGGAAACTTATCGTATGCACCTCGTACAGCTGTGTTAGCTGTTGATCTTTCACTGGAGTCTTAGTGACATCAAGTATCCTCTCTACTTCAGGACTCTTCTCAGTATTCTGGCCGATCTTAACAATGCTGTAGTTTGAATAGCTCGTCCTCCAATTTCCAACTCTTCCAGTCTCCTTACAAGCCTTTGGGGACCGTTCCAAGAGTGTCAATTACAATTGTCACCTTCATGTTTCATACTTTTTTTAGTTTTCTGGCAAAGTCCAAGTACTTGTCTTTCTTATCATTAAAGGTTTTCGGACTATTGTCTTCATCTTTATTGTTATTTCCACTATGTTTCGGCCGATATGTCCTCCGGCCTTCTTCAAGTGTTTGTCGAACTCGGTAACCTTCTCGAAACTTCGAACTACGTCCTTTATTGAATCCACGGAGTCGCCTGTTCTGATTCTGTTAGCCATAACATGGTACAAGTGTTAAGTTTTCCTGTATTGTTACTCGCCTGTAGTTGGGATTGAACTTGCAACCAACAGATGATTGTGTCCTAAGAAGCTTAGGGAACCAACGCCTATTACTGTTACGCCATGTTTTTCATTTCGCTTTCTTTGAATTTCACTCTGTGGTCCCCAGGGAATTATCACTACATCTGGTCGTCTGGCCGAGATTAGGTGATCCTTTTGTATCTCCAAATCCCAGAGAATTTTGTGCGTCTCATTCTTCTGGACGAATTTCGTTTTGTGCATATTCCATTTGGTAATACGGTCAAATTTCAATTTCTTGTACAATTTCCCATGGATCACCTTTCCCACCTAGTCGAGCCAAGTCTTGGGCTCTTTTTTGGGAGTTTGCTGCATTTTTTCCATTACGTGATTAACCTTTTCGTCTCTTTCATCACATAATCTACATTTGCTATTCTGGTAGGTACATCTTACCTATTTTTGCTTGAATATAATTTGTCCTTATGGAGTTGTTTTGTGCTGCAATTAGAAGAGATTCAGTTTCTTTCTTAAGGTTTCTCTTTCGAAGCCATGTCCTGGTCTTCTTGTGTGTATTATTATTACTTGTCTTTTATGCTTCCTTAGGCATCTCCACTTTTTACTGTCTACTTACATCACTCTTTAATTTTTAAAGGATTTTTTTGCACAGAACATATTCACTAATAAAACAATATCTATATAAAGATCAAATTCTGGTAAGTACATATCCGATAGTTCCCACAGATTTCCTCTTAAAATCTTTTTCGTACCATTTTTTTTTCTTTAATCATGCAGTTTATACTTAAACTTTTCTACACAATTGTTGTTTATGACCTGATTAGGCAATTGGTTGCAATTGGTTAGTAGACTTAGTTTTTGAAATCTGTCTTGCCGGTAAATTTCCAGGTCGATTGATTTTAACGCCCAGTCAACCCTTCTAGGGTTATTTTATGTCTGGAGGTTAGGGAATAGCATTCATTGCCCATTCATTTTTACATTTTTTTCAGTCAGCATATTCTAACCTCCGCTGAATTAAAATAAGTGAGTTTTTATAATAGTTAACGTATATATATATATACATAAGAGTGTTGGTTGTCACTAAATCACTTTGTGGGTATGGGTCGAACCAAATGTAATATATTATGGAGAGTGCTCAATATCTAGGATAGAGCTATTATATAATAATAATAATCATAATAATACACGACTGGGTGGGCAAGGTGATCCACTGGGAAATGTGCAAGAAATTTAAATTTGACCATGCCAACAAATGGTATATGCACAACCCAGCACCTGTCCTAGAAAATGACACACACAAACTCTTATGGGACTTTGATATACAAACGGATCACCTAATCTCGGCCAGAAGACCAGACCTTATAATAATCAACAAAAAAAAGAAAACCTGCAAAATTGTCGACTTTGCTGTCCTGGCAGACCACAGAATAAAACTGAAAGAATGTGAAAAGAGAGATAAGTACCTCGACCTTGCTAGAGAATTGAAAAAACTATGGAACATGAATGTGATAATTATACCAATTGTGATTGGTACTTTTGGCACGGTAACTAAAGGATTATTAAAGGGCCTGGAAGATTTGGAAGTTGGCGGCCGAGTGGAGACTATCCAAACAACAGCATTATTGAAAACGGCCAGAATACTGAGAAGTGTCCTGGAGACTTGAGGAGACTTGCTGTCACTCAATCTCCAGTGAAAGACCATCAGCTTACACTGATGTGAAAAACTCTAATGAGTAGCAATGAATATATATTTGATATATATATATATATATATATAATCCATGGAAAATAGTCTGCGACCCTGGGTTTCATAGAGATTTTTGCAAAACAACAATCATCAGGCAGTTAAGAAGATGGAATATATATATATATATATATATATATATATATATATTCCTTTAAGATTTAGTCTGTTTTCTTTATCTAATGGCATATCAACCTTCGTGAGTTATTCAATGCCGAAGCCATCATTGTAGAAGAACATTAGTGGTTCGATTAACCCATAGCTGGGGAGTGTACATTTTCCTAGAGTATTAGTCTGAAAGTGAACGTAGTAGCGTGACTAGAATTTGAAGTCGCTTATTACGATGTCGATCTGGATTTCTCCTTTTGTTGTAAGAAACATTCCTTTCAAATAATACTCATTGCAATACTAACCTGCCATATTGTGGCTTAACTTCAACACTCATCCTCTTGCAATTAAGTGTAATAAGAGAAATATTAAAAGTCTGATAAATAGAATTAAGAAATAAAAAATGAATGAGAGATACAAAGAAGCTGAGACTTCCATATTCGTTTAATTGATTCTCACCAATTTCTGAGGAGGAGGGATTGCGAGGGACACTTGCTTTTCTTTTTCTATTTCCTTGTTCTTCTTCTTATTATTTTTTTTCTTCTTCTTTGGTCTAGCATTATCTGGTTTTGCAACTCTAGCAAATAACAGTGTCAGCATAAAATATAAAGACTTTGGATGTTCATTACGCCGCAGGATATTTCTTCGTTGTGGACTATTTCTATTGATGCAAAGTGCATGGGCTCTTCATCGCCATTTTCAAACATTTTCTGATAAGTGGAGAGAGCCATGAAACACAAAACAACCGTCTTCAAGGCGAGTGAACTGGGCGTAAAATAAAGAAAAAAAGATAGCTAAAAGGCGGAGGGCTGTATTTAACCACTTTTCTATATGATAAGTCCCAAAATGACTCAGCTTATCACTAGTCAACCATGTGACGGCAGCTGGCAGCCATATTTAAATATGTATAGTGTTATTCAGTTTTTGTTGAAACGTCGTCTCGAGTGTCACTCGAATGATCGTGGTAACGTTGAGTGCTGATGTTAAGCAACAATATGGCTGGTGAATATCACTTGGAGTGAGTGTCACTTGAAAGGAGTGTTTCTTAAATCAATGATATAAAAAGAGTTATCAATTATTAAAAAAAAAAAGCACTCCAGTTTTATCAATAAAAAAGAAGCAGACTTTCTCATCAATATTTGCAAAGAAAAAAAACTATAACCAACAAAGGCAATTATTGTCTTTAACAAAAGATGTGCATTATGAGATATTACAAAGACCAACTCTTAGGATGTGCATAACAGGAAGCTTATGAATACATTTACCCAGTCCCTCCGGGGAGTATGCGACACAAGGTAAATTTTTCAACAAACCACTTATAGTCTGAATTCAAAGTTTTCCATCTGGTTATCTAAACAAGGTTAAATAACCCATTCTGCCCTACTATTCGTCCACAGAAGAAAGAATATATGGATTTATCTTTTTCCTAAGGGTATTAGCGCGAAGGGAAACGCAAACAGCTGTGTTCAGAATTTGAACTCTGTTTACCAATTTCATTTCCCACGATGTTAAGCATGCCTCCTAAGTTGATGTATCTTCCTTTTGATTTAATTAGCTGACGTTAACGAAAACGTCAATCAGTTTACATGAAACGAAAATCTCTCAATTAGTTCTCATACGAGCGATAATGTTTCCATAACACAATGCATATTTTAATATG
Source organism: Sepioteuthis lessoniana (assembly GCA_963585895.1). Lineage (NCBI taxonomy): Eukaryota > Metazoa > Mollusca > Cephalopoda > Myopsida > Loliginidae > Sepioteuthis > Sepioteuthis lessoniana. Next base: position 132,399,638 of record OY757906.1, read on the forward strand.
GATGCAAACTGTCACAACGTTGCGCCTCACACTTCCTATATTCTGTGGTGAACAAATTTCAAATGAATATTGAGTGACAAAAAGCACTGGGATTGAATGTATCACATTTAATTCTACAATGCTCTACTTTTTGGTGCATGCATCATGGTTGGATCTCCCTGGTTTATAAATTCCATTTTGACTTGTCAAAATAATCCTTGATTTAAATGTTGATCGATTCAATTTTAATCTCTTTTCTCTTTTCTGTTAAATATCTTAGTTAATACATTATTTGGGGGAAGTTTCGGTTAATTAAATTGATAAATTGGTTATTGGTTATTCAGTTTAATAGCATATGAACTCTTCTGGGTTATTTAATGCCATATCTTGTTCATACGTATATATTATATATAATTCATAAGTAAAAAGTTATTAACTTTATAGCAAGCGAGTTAAAGACTATTTCTCTGCCCACAGTTAAATGGTTTCAATATTGCTAATACTTATAATTCTATTTAATATTAACAATTTGTTTACCCACAGTTAAATAGTTTCAAATATTTCTATCTAATACTAATAATTTTATTTAATATCAATCCTTTGTTTGCACATAATTTAAATGGTTTCAAGTATTGCTATCTCCACGCAACTGACCCTCAGCCACCGCTCGTTTTAGTTATAATAGGTTGGTTTATTTTGTTAACCGGCTCATTGACCTAGTGGGTCGAGTGTTCGCTAATGATCATGGAGACCTGGGTTCAATCCAAGGTCGCGTCATACCAAAGACTTTAAAAATGTACTTGATACCTCCTTGCTTAGCACTCAGCATTATAAGGTACGTATCAAGGGTAAAGTGAAGCAATCCAGGGAAAGGAGTAGCGCCCTCCCCTACACCTCGGTGTAGTGGCTATTAAAAAAGGAGCCTTTGGGTCACCCTCGACTACGGTCGCCAACTTTACTTTTACTTATTTGTTTGCCGCAAAAACAATTTAAAGAATATGGTTGGAACAAGCATACTGATGCAAGGACTTAACATGACCAGCTGATTGTTCGGATCGGGCCTCTCCGACCGCCCGTCTAACACAGTAAAGGTGACTACTTTTGCTACCCGGTCAACCGCCTGGATCTCGTCTTTTATGATTATAGGTCGTAAATTACGGCCAACAGGTGGCCTCGTTAGAGTAAGAGTCTTACCGCTCGGCTGAGATGCAGTTGGCGCGTTTTACAGCCCAAGCCGACAGGTCAAAAACTGATGAATAATCTTCTTACTTTAGTTTAATCCTAATAACTTGTATATAATTACTAACACACATATCTAAATTTCCTATGGAAATGTCGAACAGTCTCATATATTTTTTCGTGTTATCTACGCTGTCTCTCAATGAAATAACATGGATTTTGAATGTTTTTGACCATGTGAATTGCTTTTTCAGATATTGTTCTGAACGGTTTTGCTATGTTTAGGTCTCTTCATAAAATAGCAATTCTCTGAAATAAGAAGGCAATTACCTTGGTAGCAATATCTCATCTATTGAAAGTGATGTCAATATACTCATAGGTAAAGTATAGATTGCTGTTGATAGGTTATCGATCATCTGATCCCTCTGATAGAATAAAACGGGATTTCGCCCAAGCTGTAGCCAAATAAGTATGGCTACATCACTTATATTCTACACATGTATGCTACGAGCTGTTTTGAACAAATCCAGGGAGCAGTACTCTATAAAACAACAGCTGTATAGCCACTTACCTCCCATCACACAAAGACGAATGAGATATACTGAGCACTGCTAGGGAAAAGTAAGGACTCCGACTCGTGGACTCATCAATAGTGGCCGACCAGAAAAAAACTACATTAATTAGCTCTGTGTGGACACTAGATGCTGTCAACAAGACCTACCAAGCGCAAGGGACGCTAGGGAAAGATAGATAGATAGATAGAGAGAGAGAGAGAGAGAGAGAGAGAGAGAAAGAGAGAGAGTCAAATGAATCTGTGCTGTCGGTATACTTTGGGAATGATAATCAAGGCTCTTTCTAATATTCTTTTGTTGTAAAGAAGAACTCTTTTAAACCAAATTGAAAGAAAGCTCGTTTTTTATTGGTGATAAAGGCATTAAATTAGTCAATGGCTGATCATGTATACTTCTAATGACTTTATTGCTGGGGTTCACAAATAATGTTACAAGTTAGATCAAGTATATTTCGCTATTTTCCAAAATTGTATCTAGAAGGAAAAAAAAGAGCTGCTATATATATATATTGTCATCCACAGACAGACTGTTTCGTTCTATCAGAACTCTTCAGTGTGTCTTGACACGTAGGACGCTCGAAGCCGGGATCGAAACCCATCCAACTTTACGTTAGACTAAGTCTCAGACAACTCGGCCAAAAAGCATACCACGTTGGCTAAGGGAATTTTTAAGGTATTATATAGCAGCAGCAGCAGCAGCGTCGGTTTGTTTACATTTCTATACCCTGTCAGCTACCAGAGTGCTCAATTCTTTCGAAGAGCTTTAGTGACAACTAAAAAGTCAACATCCTTAATATTAAAACACATGTTTATATTTTTGTTTCACTTTCGCTTATCTCTTGTATCACTCCCTTCTTTTCGGGATATGGATACACTGTGATAGATAGATAGATAGATCCTTTTCATCTTACACTTCTGGATCAGGACATTTATATAATAGTTGATCTTGTCGTCAAAATTATTATTCTTCTCCCTGACGATTGTGACAATTTGTGCCACATGAAACTTACAATAGTAACAGAGTAAGTACTTAAATAACAGTTTTTTTTAGTTTTTATAACGCTTTGCTAGCGAGTATCCGAGCACTCTGTTTTTTATTGCCGACGAGTGCTTTTGCAGTGATTCTTATTATTACTATATATATATAAAGAAAATATATATATTACTATATATATATAAAGAAAAGGGCAGACAGTATGTCGCAGAAACCCTTACGGACGCAGACTATGCAAATGATGTTGCGCTTCTTGCAAATACACCAGCGCAAGCCGAATTCCTGCTGTATATAGCCTGGAGCAGGCTGCAGGATGCATTAGTCTCCACGTAAATGTGGAAAATGTTTTAATCAAGAAGGACCCCTCTCAACTCTAAATGGCGGTTCTCTGAAATTAGTGGACAAGTTCACTTATCATAGCAACAGCGTCTCATCTACTGAAAGTGACATCAATATATGCCTAACGAAAGCGTGAACTTCTATCAATTGGCTGTCATTATACGGAAGTCTGATCTATCTGATGAAATAAAACAGAATTTCTTCCAAGCAGCAGTTGTGTCAATACTACTATATGGACGCACCAAATCATATTTACCAACCCCTCCGCTCGGGTAGGATATGACACAAGGTCAATTTTAAGCGGAGTTTTACAGGTTTGAATTCAGAGTTTTCCTTCTCCTAGACTAGTTGCCTCACCAAGGCTGAAGACCAGTGTGCCCTACTATTTACCCATAGCTAGAGGGAGAATAATTGGATTCATACCTTTCCCAAGGTATTAATGCTTTGTGAAATGCTATCAGTCTCGTCCAGAATTTGAACTCGTGTCACCGTGTCCATTTCCTACGACGATAACCATTACACCACGGGCACCTCCACAATGGATGCACCAAATAGACGTTGCGTAAACGTATAGATAGAAAGCTATACGGGAACTGCACAACAATGCTAAGAACTATATTGAAGAAATACTGGCAGCAACACCCCACGAAGCTGTGTGGATGTTATATAATTAAGGAATGATTTTTTTATATTAATCATTTTTCGTTAATCATATTTTATCATCCAGTTTGGTTGGGCTTTGAACTATTCGGGTTAAGAGTTCAGGTGCATAGTCATTAGGTGCGGTTTTACGCTCGTGCGCAAAGGATATGACAATCACCATTGTCATGATAAAACCCCAGACAGGAAATGTGGCTGGAGTGTGGATGACGTCATGTCCGAAAGAGATGGTCCTGAGAATTTGAGGATTTTGAAAAAGAGGCAGTTGAAGGTTGACACTGGACCATGCAGGCAGATAGTTGAGTTCTCTGCCATTGGAGCAGAAAGTTGAGTTTTCTACCGTTGCGGCGGCGGCGGTTAAGTTTTTCAGGTCTCGATCGGCGGAGATGAATTGAGACCTTAAACATCACAAGATGCGCCGCGCGTTGGGATGAGGTTAGGCTTTGAAGAATTCTGTCTTTCTCCTCGTGTTGCCATGGACCGAGACCAAAAATAAATAAACGCGTTTTTGTCTGAAACAACAGAGTCCCCCTGTGTTTTCGTTTTTATTTGTATATGATTGTATTACTGTTGCAACTGACATCACCAAATTATACAACACGGACACTTACCTCCCACCTCTAAAACCATCCAAATAAGATGACCAGACATGCGAGGCATTTTGCAGGAGAAGCAAGGATAAACCCACAAGTGACGTTCTTCAATGGACCCCTTTACATGGACGTGCCAGTGTTGGCCGTCCAATTAGAACTTACCTACATTTGCTCTGTACTGGCATGGTATGTAGTCTGGAGGACCTGCGGGGAGTGATGGATGATTGGGACGGAGAGAGACAGGGTCAGGGAAATCTGTGCTAGCAGCGCGACTTGATGATGATGATGATATATTATTTATTGTATCCTGGCTCTTTGGTTTGGTTTCTTTGTTTAATGGTATATCAACCCTCGTGGGTTATTTAATACCAAAGCCATTCTTGGAGAAAAAAGTGGTCTATTTAAACCATCGCTGAGATAAGGCGGGTCATAGCTTTCCAAAAGGTGCTAGTCCGAAAATGAACGTAATAGCGTGACTGGAGTTCGAACAGTACACAGTACACCATGTTAACTACTACACCACAGTATATATATTCTTTTAAATACATTTAAATAGATATGTATATATATATAAGAGTAATGATAAAGAAGGAAGACTCTACACTCTCCAGATCTCCAGACTAAGAGCCTCACAATCAGATTCACTTTAGTATCATAATCAGGATACAAGTAAAGTTTGGTTTAAAAAATCTATGGTAGTGATATAAAAAAAAAATGTCGGCTTTATTGAAGCCGACATTTTTCTTTATATTACTGTTCGGACAGACTTTATCAGAAAAACACCATGAGTAATAAACATATTAACCAAAGTTACAATTTGATCTTAGTTTGGTTTGGTTTCTTTATTTAATGGCATATTAATCTTCGTGTGCTATTTAATGCCAAGGTCATCCTTGTTTAACACATAACTGAGATTCGTACCTTTCCAAAGGATATTAGATTGAAAGTGAACGTAATAACGCGACTGGAGTTCGAACTGACTTCCTTCGAGTCTAGGGTCCAGTACGTTAGCCGTTACACCCAGGAACTCCATCTGTGAGCACTCGCTCTGCCAAACAAAAATACTATTTATATGGTTATACTTGTATATGTAAAGTTGATTTTAAGTTTTTTTACGCCTTAATGCGTTTGTTTACGTAGCTATCTTTTATCAAATTTGCTTTTACATGTTCTCTCTCTCTCTCTCTCTTCCTCTCCCTTTCTGTATATATATGTATATATACACATACTTCTTTCCTTTTTCTATTTTTCCTCTTTTTTCAACTACTTGCTTTTTTTTATTTATCGCAGTAGTTCTCGGCGATATTGTTTTGTTTTGTATTTTGTTGGGTTTTCGCTATTGTTATTGTTTTTGCTTTCTCCATTTTATCTTTTGTTAGTTACTATCTCTTCATTTCTGAAGTCAATGCTATTTTGATCACAGCTTCTCATTTCTATGGCGATCGTGAGTGCAAAACAAAATTATCTGATTTTACAATAAGAATGTGATTTGGTACCGCCGCCCCAAAATTCATTGGTTCACTTTAACTAAATGCAGCGGAAAAAATGACAATAATATATTTGCAAAATGCTTTCCAGAAAAAAAAAAACAAAAATAAAATGTTTTAAAAGACATGGCTGAACAATCAGATAAACGCTAATGGGAACATAAAAAACAGCTCAATGATTGCAGCTAAGCTTCGATCAAACGATCTCCCAAACCAATCGCAATGATTCGAATCAAAACGATCGAATTCATTTCTCTAAAAATAGAAGCTATCTTTTTGATAAATAAGAATAAAATAGAATTCATAAGAATCATTTAGCAGCTCAATTGATTTTGATATATCAGAAATATCAATGTTCGTCAATGTTCTTGTCAATCCGATGAATGATAATCCCCACAAAATGATGCCATATCTAGAATCGACCTATCTTAACCCACAGAATTTACTGAAGGGTTTCTTTCTTTTTGTACTTTGATGACTTTAAAGCAAGTCAGTGTTAGCTAACTTCCTCAACCAAAAGTCTCTTTTCTTCCTGATTGTATCTTTTGCTGAGGAGCAAGACCTCCCTCTCCCACCACCACCACCATCAAAAAAGAAAGTATCCTGGATATGACACTAAACTGCGTCTGGTGATGAGGATCCATTTTTGATTCTCTGGGAAATATGGAGTAAATCTTTAATGTCATTATATCCAGGTCCACTCTGACCCGAAGCCGTAGTAAAAATTATTCGTATCCGATAAAATTGTGTCCCAAAAAATCTTCTTTCTTCACCCAGGATCAAGTGAACATTTCTTAGTCTCCTCTTCGTTTTCTTCGACAACTTTTTGAAAATTCCCACACTTTCAAAACGCCCGATGTTATAAATGCCTGTTCTAATCCTGAAAAAAAAGCCATATTGTGTATAAGGCTGGATTGAAAGATTACCCAATTAAATTCCGTTCCTAATTAGACCATGTCAAAGCAGTCGACGAAAAGTTTCCGGAATTATGTAAAAGATAGGGTGTAGTATTCTGTCGTGATGATCTGCCTTGTCGGTGAGGTGTAGAAAACCCTGACAGATCCCTTGCAGAAGAGTATTATCCCTTTAAAAAAGTGGTGCCTTTGGTATGATACTAAACACCATTTGGTGGTGAGGCTCCAGTTCTGAAGATATGGAGTATGTGGAGTACTTCTTCATCGCTTTTATTCCAATGCACACTCTAACTCGAAGTGGTAGTAGTTGTTAGGACTCCATCTATGGGTTCAATAGATCAGTTAGGGTCCCATTTATGGGTCAAATAGATCTGCTATGGTCCCATCTATGGATCAAATAGATCAGTTAGGGCCCCATTTATGGGTCAAATAGATCTGTTAAGGTCCCATTTATGGGTCAAATAGATTGGTTAGGGCTCCATCTATGGGTCAAATAGATCTGTTAGGGTCGAATCCATGGGTCCAATAGATCAGTTAGAGCCCCATCTATGGGTCAAATAGATCTGTTAGGGTCGAATCCATGGGTCCAATAGATCAGTTAGGGCCCCATTTATGGGTCAAATAGATCTGTTAAGGTCCCATTTATGGGTCCAATAGATCTGTTTGAGTCCCTTTTATGGGTTAAATAAATCTGTTAAGGTCCCATTTATGAGTCAAATAGATCTGCCGGAGTCCCATCTAAGGGTCAAATAAACAGTTAGGACTCCATCTATGGGTCCTATAGATCTGTTAGGGCCCCATTTTTCGGGTCAAATAGATCTGTTAAGGCCCCATTTATGAGTCAAATAGATCTGTTTCAAAAACATTCGCCTTCGATGGAACCATTTATAAAAAAGTTTTAAGAAACACCAAAACAAAAAATATAAATATGAACGTACAATGAACATGATCCTCTTGCTTTCTTTGTTTAATGGCATATCAATCTTCATGGTTTAGTTAATGCCAAAGCCAACCTTCTAGAAGAACAGTAGCGGTATTATTTAACCCATAGATACGAGGATAAGGGGGTTCATACCTTTCCAAAGAATATTTGCCCGAAAGTGGACGTAATAGCGCAACTGGATTTCGAATTTGCTTATTACGATGTTGCAGTCCAGCACATTAGCCACCACGCCTCGAAGCCCTCCCCTACAGATGTCCTTAGAATGACCCTAAACTGCATCTGATGTTGATCATGGTAGAGTAGGGTACTCCTTTATTGCGATTATTCCCAGAACCTATCTGACTAGGAGTGGTAATACACGTTAGGTCTCAATCTAGCAGTCAAAAAGATCTGTTTGAAAAGATGTCAAAAAGATCTGTTTGAAAAAATGTCAAAAAAATCTGTTTGAATAATCAATCATATTCAATAGAACTGTGTGCAAAAGAAAAGCATCTTAAGAACGAACTACACAAAAAATGTAAATATGAATGCACAATGAATACAATTCCCTAACCTCCAGACATAAAATAACCCTAGACAGGTTGACATGAATTTAATCAATCAATCTTGTAATAACGCTAAACCACATGCTTGTTTTTTTTATGACCAGGCAAAAATGTTACAGCTATGCTAGTAAGTTGTCGCTCATTAGTCACATTACACTTCAAAAAAACTTAACCGTGACAATTTTTTTTTTGTGAGAAAGTTGAAAAACTTTCCGGAAAGACAAGATTTTTTTCTTTTTTTATGTTGGGATGAATTCGTCCACCCTCAATATATAGCTGAAAGTTACCACTTTCGGGTGTCAAAAAATAAGCCAATATATATATAAAAACATGATTTGGCATTGAATAACCAACAATGGTTGATATGCCATAAAACCAAACTATAATCTATTTTGACAAGTGTTTTCTTGAATCCTTTTATTCGCAGTAATTTTTTATCACCATTTACTCATTTATTAAGCTTTGCCTAGTCTGGTACAAGATCAGTCTGGCGTGAAACATTCATAAGAATCGGATTAATAATTACTTGAAGGTCAACGTCACTAACCATCTCTCTAGGTCAGTCAACATCTGTTGTCTTGACGTTGAGAATATTTTCTTTTGTTCTTTTGTGTTTGGATAACAAAGAAAAAGATTTACGGATAAGATATTCTCAAAAGATGCATTCGATTATTCAAATAATGTTGCACAAATGTTTTCAACCATTTCAACAGCAGTTTTCGTCAAAATGGCGCGTGGAATCGATTTAGCAATAGACAAAACCGAAATCAAAACTAGATCATCGGATGTAAGAACTTTGAGAGATCAGTATCATCATCATCATCATCTACATCATCAATTCATGCTTATAGCACGTCTCTCTTTCTCTCTCTCTCTCTCTCTCCTTCTCTCTCTCTCTCTTTCCCTCTCTCTGTTTCTATCTTCTATTGCTGCATCCAGTTTCCGCACAGAGCTGATCTCTGTCTCTATAAGAGACTGTGATTTATGAGTTCGTTCTTACATCTCCAGCAGTGCCCAGAATGGCTCGTCTGTCTTACTCGAATGATTTGTATGATTGGAGGTAAGTGGTCGTACAGCTACTGTTTTGTGAAGTGCTGCTTCCATGATTTGCTCAAGACATCACGTAGCATTCTTATGTAGTCCTGATTTAGCCTTTTTCTTCATGCATTTTGTTAGAGTCTATGTGGTGCATCCGTACAGTGGTACCGACACAGCCAAAGCTTGGGAAAAGAAGTTGCAATCTGGAATATTTGACGTTTTATTCTATATATCAAAGATTTCGTAGGTGAATGTTAGATTTAAGATGTCATTTGTTTGACAAAATCATGTGACTATCAACATCTCAGCGACAGCTGATATACTCGGTGTCAAGTAATTAATACTGGGATAAGTCAAAAGTTTTCCAATATTTTATGTGACACAATACGGCAGGTCGTGACGGTGACGAACCAAACTGAACTGCGAGAGGCCGAGCTCGCCTGATACTCTCCAAGCGCTACTCAGTAGATTTACGTCTATAGCTTAGAGCACGGCCTCGGAATCCATGGTTTTAGGCCTTCCTGATTTTGCTTGATCATCGAGGTTCTTACAACTAAGTGAAATTTCTTCAACCATCTGGTTACTGTACTTTGATTAATTTGTTACATATTGACCTTTAATAGGCTGGGTAGTGTGGATTTCAAAAACAGGATGTGCAGCTATTTCTTAAAGTAAACAAGGGACAGCGAAAATGCCACATGAACTGCGTGGAAAGAATTGTGTAGGCGTCAGAAAAATATATAATGACGGAAGTTTTCGACCCTAGCGATCAGTCAGGGAGAGCAATCAGCAGAGTAGACAAGTCTGGTACAAGGTCAGTCGGGTGTGAGACATTCATGAGAATTGAATTAATAATTACTTGAACGTCAACGTCACTAACCATCTCTCTAAATCGTTAGCCCGGATCGGGTGTGGGGCGGATTGCAAGGCTGCTCTGTGTCAGGCCCCCGTGAAAGAAGCACGAAGAAGCAAAGCTCTGAATAAATCTATCTCAACGTGGTGTAAATCGTAGCGGTTTCCTTGTTTATCCGCCTCTCTCTCTCTCTCTCTCTCTCTCTCTCTCTCTCTCTCTCTCTCTCACGCAACAATTTCGATGTTTCGTAAGAAAGAAGCTCACTTTTTTTATAAATAGCTGTTGTTGTCATTTGTTCCCTCCACCGCCGATATACCACAAACTGAACTTTCATCTTTTGCACAACAAATGATTTTAGTTGCTTTCACAGGGTTATGGCTCAGTTCGAAATCCTTAAGCATAAGATCCCAAATTAGAGTGGGTTACACATTCATCTTGAACTCATACCCTTTTTGTCTAAATCGCTCCAATAACTCACCCTCTTCTTTATTGTATCCTGGTTATTTGGTTTGGTTTCTTTGTTTTTATAGTACATCAATCTTCGTACATTATCTCTGTACCACTACGGGTCTCCAATAAAAGGTTGTATTGTTACTGCACCAAATAGTATCTTGTACCATTACCTATGAAATGTATAATTGTAGCAGTGCACGGCACAAATAGACGCTTGCAACGCTACGGTGTTCAAATGAAAATTCGTACTGGTGCAGTCCCAATAGATATTTATACTATTACTACTACACATAGCCACTTGTACCACCGCGTGTCGAACGAATTTATGCATGTAGCGCTACGTCTTAAATGTCAGTTGTAAGCTCACCGAGAGAAAAGAGGATCGTTAATACAAAAGTTTATTCGCTACTTCAAGTAGTCGTCATGTTACGTTACCGCCCTCGCCCCCAAACACACGTTCATCACTCTTCTAACCATTCGCTTCTTTACGGCCGGTGATCAACTAGTGGTTCCGAGGGGGGTAACGCACATTTCTTGCCACTACAAGAATACGATCGAGGGGACAGGAGAAAATAAAACAAACGAACAAACACGAACAATGTGCTTGGGGTTAACTCAAGAGCAGAAAGGGAGTATGCAACACTACATTTCCGATAGCATATATGGACTAACGCTAGCATGGATTACTAGCGAAAATTCCACAAAGCAACTGGAATGCCGACATCTTGACTCGATCTTCTTCACTGTGGCTGGACCCTCATGTCATGCTGCCTCGCCTCTCTCTACGGTGTCTGGAGTCGACCGCCTCTGTCCGTGTCCCGTCGCCAACTCTGTCAGCTCCTTTTCCCAACCAACTCTCTTTTCGTGTCCCGTTACCACTTCCGGATACGGCGAGATTTCAGGTCCAAAAACCCTTTGTCTGGTTTCGCGCCAAAACAGACAAAGGAATCGTCTGCTTGGTGGGCCACCCACATAGTGTTACAGTCAGGGAAAGAGAAACAGCGTATGAAAACTGAGTCGACCGCATTAGCTAGCTAAAGAGAAACAAAATGTCATGAGAAGAAAGGGAGCAGAGACAGACCTTGAATTTTTTTCTAGTTTTTCTGTTGTAGTTCTAACGTACTTATTCAACGGTTTCGTCTCCACAGCTGCGTGTATGGTGTAAGACCCCTTTTCAAAGCTCACCCCAAAATGGGGGAACGCAACTTTCGGTTGTCTTCACATTGCCGTATCTGATCTTCAACTGACTGTCTTTACTTCGTCGCATCCGACTGCCAACTAATTCATTTGTGTTTTCTATGCCGCACCCACTGCTCTAACGGTATTTTCATTTGGGTTCCTTCTACCAATCAGAACTTGTTGTCGATTCGCAGCTGATATATTTCTATTTTTGACAAGGGCGTTCCAATTGATTTTACAATCTCACCAGTGGAAAGAAGTGGTACTATTTTACCCATAGCGGGGTGGGGGATAAGGAGTTCATGCCTAGTCCAAGGGTATTAGTTCGAAATTGAACATCATGGAGTGACTGGAGTTCGAACTCACTTACTATGATGTCGTAGTCCGGCACTTTAGGCATTACGCCACGGAAACTCCCACTTCATATTCTGGGTATGACGTTAAACTGAATCTGGTGTTACTTGTTACATTCGTTACAAATGATGAAAATCATTAGTTACTTTAAGCTAAATAATTACTTCAAAAAATACTGACTTCGGCATTTAATAACCCATCAAGGATTGGCATGCCATAAAACCAACTAAAAGTATTAAAGAAACTATTTTATTGCTAATTAGTTGTTCCAGTGTTTATTACTTTTACACGGTAGTAGCGTTAATTGCAGTTTTAATGTATTCTTGTTTTCTAGATGAAGCATTATTATTATTATTATTATCGCGTCTTTCCCTTCATCGTCATCGTCATTGGAGTCTGAATAACAGTAAAGTCTCCTCTGATCTTCAGGACTCTTCTCAGTATTCTGGCCGACCTCAACAATGCTGTAGTTTGGGTGGTCTCGCATCGTCCTCCGATTTGCAACTCTTTCAGCCTCCTTTTCAATCCTTTGAGGAACGTTCCAAGTGCGCCAGTTTCAATTGGTATCACCGTTACCTTCACGTTTCACAGCTTTTTCCGTTCTCTGGCACGATCTAGGTACTTTTTTTTATTTTCGCTTTCTTTGATTTTCACTCTAGGCCAGCAAAGTCCACGATAAGGCAAATTCTTTTTTTTTTTTTTTCTTTTTTTTAATTATCACTAGGTCTGGTCTTCTGGCTGGGATTAGATGATTTGCTTGTATCTCAAAATCCTACAGAATTTTATGCGTATCATTATCCAAGACGGATCCTGTTTTGTGCATATACCATTTGGTAGCATGAACAAATTTCATTTTTCTTGCACAATTCCTAGTGAGTCACCATTCCACCCAGTCGTGTCTAGTTTTACACTTGCTTTGTGCTAGTTGCTACATTTGCTTTTTATGTGATTAATGGTTCCAGTCCCTATTCCAGGTCTTTAGGTTCCGTTCCAAGTGCACCAATTACACCTGGCATCACCGTCACCTTCATGTTCCACAGCTTTTTTTTTCTTTTTTTTTTTTTTTCTATAGCAAGGTCCAAGTATTTGTTTATATTTTCCCTTTACTTTTCACTCCATGATCCGCCTGAACGACAAAATCTACTAGATGACATCTTCTCTTTTTTTTTCTTCTTTTTTTTTTTCTTTTTTTTTTTGTGTTAATTACACTTAGTCTGGCCTTCTGGCCCAGATTAAGTGATCCGTTTATATCTCAAAATCCCATAGAATTTTTAACGTCTTATTCTCTAAGACGGATTCTGGTTGATACATAACCCATTTAGTAGGAGGTTCAAAATTAAATCTCTTGCACAATTCTCAGTCGATCACCTTTCCCAGCCTGTCATGCCTAGTTTTGTACTCCCTCTTTAACCGTTTGATGCATTCTCTTATCATGTGATTAATCGTTTCATCTCTTTTCTCACATAATCTATATTTTCTATTCTGTTGTGTATAACCGATTTTCGCTTAAATATAATTGGTTCTTATGTGAGAATACCCACCTCTACAGCTCGTTGCATAAGTTACTAACCCCCCACGTCGAGAACTTATGTGTGGCCGGATTGAGCGAGAGGCAGGTTCACAGGGAAAAGAACAAAATCACAACAACAACTTTGGGGTTAGAACGCCAAGGGAGGATGGAGAGCGTGTAATACTTTGTGGATAACTAGTTCTAGTTTGAGTTTCGGCTGGCAAAAGATTGTCTTAACTAACTGGTTCCGGCTAGTAATGTCGCTGTTCGTTGTTTCTTTGTTCCGGCCTAATCAACTTTCCTCGAACCCAAACTAAGTCTAACTGCTAGGACCCAAAACGCACCAGTATATATACAGAATGTTTCATTATTATTTCCGGACAAGGGACACCCACGAATAAACCCATAACTTTTTTTTGGAGGCCATTTCTCTCTTTAAAAAACTGGACATAAAAATATTTCCAATCCTGGCCATCTCCGATACAGGGACATTAAATTCAGACCCTTTTAAGTTTTTGACTAGTACCCAACAAGTACTTAGCACTTACCCACGCCCGTGGCCATATGTATAAACATTTTCTTATCTAGATTTCCTTAATCTAGTTAATGGGTTTTCCTAACATTTGAAATTTGATACCCAGGCCGAATCTAAGTCATCTTGTCACATATATGTGTATATGTGTGTGTGTGTGTAGGTGTGCGTGTGTGTGCACACACATGTGCGTGGGCGTATATATATACACACACACGCACACATGTATGGGTGCACACACACACATGTGTATACATGTATGTGCATATATCCAACTCATAGTGTCACACTTATCGCGTTGTTTTGAGCTGCAATTTAAAGAGCTTAAGCTACTATCTTTAAATTTCCATTTCGTAGCTATGATTGTTTGTTCATGTGCAATCTCGCCTGTTTGGCCCTTGATATTTACATAAATTTGTTTTCCTTCCCAATTCTGTTTCCTAGTTTTTATTGTTTTTTTGTTAGTACATTTTACCATATTTACCAACCCCTCCGCTCGGGCAGGATATTAAGAGAGAAACGGAATCTCTTCTGATAGCAGCACAAAACAACACCATGAAGACAACAAAATAACAGATACAGGCTATGTGGTGATTGAGACAAAAGGATCAATCCCATAATAAACGAATGCAGTAAATTAGAACAAAGAGAGTATATATATATACCAACCCCTCCGCTCGTGCAGGATATGACACAAGGTCAATTTTTAAGCGGAGTTTAACAGGTTTGAATTCAGAGTTTTTCCTTTTCCTAGACTAGTTGCCTCACCAAGGCTGAAGAACCTAGTCTGCCCTACTATTTACTCATCGCTGGAGGGAGAACGATTGGATTCATACCTTTCCCAAGGGTATTAGTGCTACGTGAAATGCAATCAGCCTCGTCCAGGATTTGAACTCGTGTTGCCGTATCCATTTCCTACGACGATAACCATTACACCACGGGCACCCCCATTAGTACATTTTATACCGGTGCTGTTATTGGCTGCTGTAATTAATCTCTCTTTGCCCTTTTTAATGAAGAACTCGACTCTTTATATTGATGCATTAACGTAATTTCCAATGCTGGGGAGTCCTCTTTTCTTCTCTGCTTAACACATTCACTTGGTCAATGTCATCTCTCGGATGTAAAGCTTTGTTCATAGTCATCAACTTTCTTGTCTTTTGGTCCATTTGTCTGAATTCCTCCTTTATCCGTTTTAAAAATGGTCCTGAATATCTTACAATGAGGACTGCCCAAGTGTTTATCACTTTGATGAGATTTCTGCTTCAGAACTTTATTTCAAGGAGTTTTGTCGTTCTTCTGAGGTACTCTTGTTTTTTCCTCCATCACCACTTGTTTGATGGTGTCCGCTTCCAGTATTCTCAAATACTTTACTTCTCTTCATGCATTGTTTCCGCATTTTTTAGTTCTATTCCTTCTACAGTTCCTCTTTTCCCACTTTTCTTCGTCAGCACATTTTTCCATTCCTAATTCCATTCCTATATCCTAATTGTATATTCTTATTGTTTCCATCAAGGTTTCTAGTTCTTTTTCTTTCTTGGCAAATATCTTTATATCATCCATATACCTTAGGTGGTTAATCTTTTCTTGTGATTTTGTAAATCTGTATCCTCGGGTACATTTCCTTAGTACGTAGTTGAGGGATATTATTGCTATAACGATTAGCAATGGCGTGAACGAGTCTCTCTGGAAGATGTCTCTTTGGATTTTTACTTCTACTGGGGTTTGTCCTTGCGCTGTCAATTCCACTTTCCAATTTTCCCGGACATTTGTGATGAAGTTTATAAATTTGTTGGATATTTTGTATATTTTCAAACACTCTATTATCATTAATTCTTTTTGGAAAGTTTTTCCCACCTGCGTAAACTGATGGTTTCTTACTGGAGTTTTAGTAAGAGCAAGTTTCCTTTAGTCACCAGGCCTCATCTCGATATTTTGGTAGATCTTAATAATGCTATATATATATATATATATATTGTGGAGGGTATATATATTATATATAACATAAGATATGATATATAATATTCACTAGTCTAGTTTGTGTGTGTGTGTTTGTGTGTATGTGTGTTCCAGAAAAAATGGCGCATTACAACAGCAATACACTTCTAAAACTCTAACTCAACGAATAAAGTAATTTCCAGTCCGATTTTAAACTGATTTTTAGAAGTTTTAAAAGCTCCGTCACTGTCTTCTCGGTATCGAAAAGACACAGCGAAGCGGATAAAGTAGTTTACAGTTGACTACAAACAAATAAAAATGGAATCAAATGAGGACACAAATAACCGCAGCAAAACGATAATAGCAACGTTAACACATCCGACAGCCGAGAATAACAACAAATTGTGCGAAAAAAATAGAATATTATCGACCATAATTTTAGTGTTGGCTCGAAATCAAGGAAAACAAAAGAAAAAAAACGGGAAATATTTTGCTGTAGAAATAATAACATTTACTTTTTTATGGAAACAAAGATTTGATTAAATCAGACAATAAAAGAGAAAAAGAAGAAAATAGTCACAGAAATGTCCTTATGAAAAGATATATATATATATATATATAATGCTGGTAAGAAAAGAAATTCTAATTATCTCGTGTTGCATTCATATAAAACAACCTCAAAGTGCGCAAAAACAATGGCATGTTTCGAACAGATTTCTCTCTTCAAGCGAAAAGAAAAGACAAGATTAGATCATTATCTGTACAGACACATTTTTCAAGTTTTTCGATATATATCTCCTCCCACGACTCAAAACCTCAACGCAACTCGATGTTGAGTAAGCTTGTCTCGAAAACAACATAGCAAATGGAGTCTTGGGAGAAAGATAGTGTTTTGTAAGGATTTACCCAGCCCCTCTATCATGAGCAGCATGCAACACAAAGTCAATTTTTAAGCGGGTACAAGTGTATGGATTTTGGCAAATTGTTAATGTGAGCACACCGCTAAATAACTTGCTGAGTCATATAAACAGAATTCCAGAAAAAGGAGAACTATTAGTTTAAATTCAGAGTTTTCCTTCTCCTAAGCCGGTTGCCACATCAAGGTTATAGAAACCAGTCTTGCTAACTAGTTTAATTCATACATTTCTTAAGGTAAGTTGCGCAGCCTAGTTCAGGGTTTGAACTCGGGTTGTCGTGTCCATTTCCAATGACAGTTGCCATTACACCATGATTGCCGGCTCAAGATAGTGTTTTGTAGCTGAAAACTTGCTCGATCCAAAGATAGTATTTCCCAACACCTCCACAAGGTCAATTTTAAACCAGAGTGAAACTAGTTTCGGGTATTGTTCTCTATCGTTCGATCGAGATTTTGTAGAACCGATGTTATATTCTCTATGAAGTTGTTGCGATAGAGGTTGTCTCTTAAACTATTCATTTCTTCTTTATATACACCGCTCTCATAAACTTATGACTTTTGCCCGATGTTGTAGGTAAAAAAAAACGATTCCTCTCTTTGCATAATATGGATATTGGGAGATGAAGATTTAGTACTGTCGAAGTTCTACCAGGGCTCTCGCGTTTGACATGGAAAACCTGCATAAGGCCGAAGAATACATCGGCCGAAACGTTGTGAATATAACAATGAAGATGAAGACAATAGTCCGAATATTCAAAGTGATAAAAATTCCCATTACAAAAAATTCCCAGTAAAAACAAATAGGAGGTTTTATTTTCGAAAGTCCTTCGTAAATCCCAAAATAAACTTTTACAGTTTTTTTAATGGCAGAAACAAAACCTTAGAAATTGTTACAGTTTCTTTTTATGGATAATTTAGATACGACATTGGGAAAGCTTTAAGACATGAAAATGAGCTTAAATATAATTTAATACTTTTTTTAATTTCAAAGATTTTGAGCAGAAGCTGTCTAAGTTGGTTTCAATTTTTTAAGCTAAAAACTCCATATCATTTAAAGTACATTACTTTATATATACAGGTGTAATGCCCGTTCAGTATAAGGGGCATTATATGGGTATAATTTCCATCGCATTATATCTGTGTATTGTATAATTATATATCATGTATTATATATTATATTTATAGTTATCATTATACAGGTAATTGAGAAACTATACCACCGTTGGAGGAAGCAAATATTCTGTTTCAAAACTCTATTTTTCTTCATCAATTTATACGATTACCCACTGCTGATAATTTAAATATATGTTGAGTTATAAATAATTTTCACATTTTAAAAGCAAGTTTTAACTGCACATTGTTGTATAGCCATGATACAACTATACGTATACATATACATGCGGAAACATAATCAACAATAATGACGAACGAACACACTTCTTTCGAAAAATATACCTCCCACACTTTATTCTTGAAAGGGTCACGAAAGGGTTGCGAAAGGGTTGACATTAGTTATGTGTAAGAGGTGAGTTGGAGACGGAACAGACTGCAACATATTGACCCCAAGTTCCTCAAACTATAGCAGCACTTCTTTCTCATTCTGCTGGGCTGCTCAACCGGGGGTCACTGAGGGCCGCAAGCCCTCTATCTGGAGCTGGTTCTCACTGCCTCGAACTGCAACTCGAACTCCCACTAACTCAAGCCGTCTGTGGCACCTGGTTATATAATTGTTTGCCGTACACCTGCTTCCTGTGGACGTCGCAATTGCGCCGAATTCAACCCATCCACAGGTCAAGGTGATATCTCGATATCTTCGACTGGATGCACCTGTTTGTGGATTGACGGCTGGGTCGAGGGTCAATATGTTACACACATTTTAAACTTCTATTATTTTAAACTCAACTGTAAATTACCTGATTAAAGAGTCCCTTCATCAGTCATTCTTATTTTAGCAGTGAAAGAGTACACATCACAATTTAATCTATGATATCACACCTCTAATTTGCCCAGTTGGCTGGGGCTGTAGAATACACTGACTGCACCTCTGCAGAGGGGTAGGACCCACCCCCTAAACGAGTGTCCTTGATATGACACTAAACAATCTGATGGTGAGGTTCCAACAGTGCTGGAGCTTTGGGGAATGCGGAGTACCCCTTCATTGCCATTGCTCCCAGGTCCACTCTGGCCCGGAGTGGTAGCACCTGATAGGTCCCTATCTATGGGTTAAATAGAACCAACAGCATACTTATGCTAAACTGAATTGTTTGAGTAAACTGAATAGCTTGAAATAGAAATGTTTTTCACAATTAAACCGTACTTACATTTAAATTACGTGATTATGCTTAACTGAATTATTTGAAATAGAACTGTTTTTTGACATTAAAATTGTATTTACAATTAACTGAATTGTTACATATAACTGCTTGAATAGTTTGAAATAGAAATGTTTTTGACAAACTGTGTACTTATGCTTAACTGAATTGTTTTAAATAGAACAGATTATTCGCATAAAAATGGATTTGGCGTTAAATAACCTACAAAGGTTGATATGCCATAAAACCCAACAAACCAAACCAAAGAACACTTCTAAAATGGAAAAACTGGGAGTGCATATTTGACATGTAATATTGTGGGAGGTTAAGAATAACAAAAATACTTCAGAAACAGCTAAGAAAATTGAGTGTTTATGGCCAAGGTGTCATTATTGACCGCCAAGTCCGAAACTGGTTTTTAAAGTTTTGTTCTGACGATACATCAAGAAATTAACCCAGACCAGGACGCTAGCTAGACCTCGATCAAGATGCTTTCAGAAAATTGGTGGAATGCAATCTAAGCAAAAGTACACGACTTCAACACATTCTAATACATAAACTCTCGTCACTTGAAAAAGATAGGAATAGTGATCCAGCTGGGTGTTTGGCGTCCTCATATTCTTAGGGAGAAAAATTAGGAAGATCGCATATCCATATCAAAACGCCTTCTTTCAAGGCAGAGAAATGACCCGTTTCTTAAGAATGTGCTTACTGGTGAGGAAAATAAAGGTCTTTTATGACAATGTTCAACTCGAAAGGCAGTGGATTGCTAAAAAGGAATCTCTGCAACCAACTCGAAAGGCGTTGCTTAATAAAAGAAAAGTTATGGTGCGTGTATGGTGGAATCATTAATCAGCAGACCTTGCACCGAGTGATTTCCATCTTTTTCGCTTTCTGTAAAATGTTCCGAATGACAAAAAATTTCTTCAAAAAGATCCGGTGAAAACTTTTGTGGAAAACTATATGAGCTCTAAACCAGCTTAATTTTGCTTGTGGGGAATCAACTATCAACTGGACTGTCAGGAGGGTGAGGAACTGTCTTGATGCCCATCTTGCTCAAATAGTCTGTGACAAGGATGGAGTTGTGGACCGGTGCATTGTCCTGGTAGAAATGCCACTGACCCGATTTGAAGAGTGCTGGCCTCTTCCGACCGAATCTCTTCCTGAACTCTCTTAAAACCTCAATATAGTAACCCTAACCCTTTGGCCTATCAACTCTGGTGTATTGACTTCCTTACTCCTCCCACACCTCTCATCATCCCTCATAGACTCCCTGCCTTCCTTGAATCTCTTATGCCACTCAAAAGCTGATGCTCGATTTATGCAAGATGCTCCAAAAGCAGTCTGAATCATTCCATACGGTTCTGTGGCATTTTTTCAAAGTTTTAAACAGAATTTTATTGCATATCTTTCTTCTAAAGTGTCCTCACGTCCAGATTGAATTTTTGAAATTCTCCAGCTGTGACAATCAGGCTTTAGTAGGGTGTATTCCAATTGCTACTGTAGCTGTTCATTTGAACCTAAAATCATAAAAATTGGTCTGTCATCTCATAAGATGTATAGCCATAACATTGTAGCATAATAGCCGAGGGATTTCGGTTCATGCCTTTAGGTTTAGTTAGGCTGGGAACCTTTCGGCTCAGCACATGGGTTAGTTAGGTGCAAACATTGATGCATGTGTTAACGCGGGCGCTCGCGGGCGGACGAAGGTGTCACTCAGAGATGTAACAATAGTCAGAGAAGAAACGGGAAACGGAGTACGAGTGACGTCACGCACTGGAAGCGTGCAGAGGTTTGTGGAGAATTGAAAGAAAGTTAAGAGAGTTGAAAACTAGACGCCGAACGAGGAGGTTCGACTTTGGGGGCTCGCTGAGGCAAGACAAATTTGCTCACCGTTGGTGCCGCACGGGATAGGGGCCAAATGAATAAGACGGCATAGCGAGATTGTGTCTCTCCTCCTAATGTCGAAACCTTTAACTCAAAGTTAATAAAAAGGTTTCGTACCTGAACAAGAAGTCGTTACGTGTTTTCGAATTTCGAGATTCCTATATTCTTTATTTGTTCTATCGTTATGAACATTATATGTCTATTTCGCACATGGTGTTAATTGTGGCTATGTAACAACATACTGAATTTTCAAGAGTCTACGACAATTTTAAATGCCTGTACAAAAAGAGTCTGGAAACTTATTGAAGGCTCTACATATATTGAAATGTCAAGGACTATTGTTTTCATCTTGGTTGTTATATTTGCAACGTTTTGCCCGCTGTATCTTCCGGCCATCTTCAGCTGTCTTTTGTCGAAATCAGAAACTTTCAAAGAATTTCAAACCGAACACTTTACCTAAATCCACATGAGTTCACTGTTCTCACTCCACTTTTCATGCCTTGAGATATCTCGTATCAGTTCATTTGTCTTCTTAGTTATTTCGATATTGTTGTGAGGCTTTTCGTTCCGCTAAAGAGATTTCAAGGACACAATTACAAAGATGGGGAATTAATTGATACGAAATATCCCAAGGCTTGGTTTTCAGCGGAATGATGAACGTCCACCCCTTTGGATTGAATTATGGATTCGGTTGGAAATACTTGAAACTTACCGACTACGACAAAAAGATACCAGTTCAACGCCCGAAACATTATGAATATAACTACTTCGATAAGGACAATGATCCAAGATGTATAAATAAATAACAACCCCCTCAAATCAAGTTTAACATTTTCTAAAAAGATGTTTGGTTTTACGACCTAGATTGGTTGATTTATTTTTACAGCATGGCAATCTGTCTAGAGTTATTCGTTGTCGACGTTAGTTGAAGGTGACCCAAAGGCTCCCTTTTCGATAGCTACTACACCGAGGTGTATGGTTGAGCACGACTCCTTTACCTGGATTGTTCCACTTACTCTTGGCTTGAACCTTGTAGGGCAAAATGATAAGCAAGGAGGCATCAAGTACCATATTTTGAGTTTTTGGAATGACTTAACCTGGGATAGAACCCCGGTCTTCCGGACCTTTAGCAAACACTCTTACCATTATACACATGGGAAACCATACTAAATAGTAAGTAAAGTTGGCGACCTTAGTCGATGGTGACCCAAAGGCTCCCTTTTCGATAGCTACGATACCGAGGTGGATGGGAGGGTGCTACTCCATTCCCTAGATTGGTCCACTTTACTCTTGATCTTTACCTTATAATGCTGATTATTAAGCAAGGCGGCGTCAAGTACCGTTTTTTTTTTTTTTGTCTTTAGTATGACTTGACCCGGGATTGAACTCCGGTCACCCGGACCATTGGTGAACACTCTACTCATTAGGTCAATGACATGGTCAAGACGTTAAGTAATTGCGTTGATTGTAAGCACATAATTACATTTTTTGTGTAGTTGTTTCTTAAGGGGCTTTTCTTTTGCACAAGGTCCTATAGAATATGAATCATTTTTAAATAGATCGATTTGACCCCAAGATTAAAACCTAACAGGTACTACCACTCCAATTCAGATAGGTCCCGGGGGTAATAGTTATGAAGGAGTACTCCACACTCCCCAGATCACTATCAGATGCAGTTTAGTGCTATTCTAAGTTCACCCATTTTGTGGAGGAAGCCTGTGCAGTAGTAGCTAACGTACTGTATTGCGACATCCCAGTAAACGAGTTCAAACTCTAGTCGTACTATTATGTTCACTTTCAGATTAATTCCCTTGGGAAAGTTATTAACCTCCTTTTCCTCTAACTATGGGTTAAATAGTACCACTACTGTCCTACACAGATAGCTTGGGCATTGAATAACCCACGAAAGTTATTGCATTAAACAACCAAACAAGACCAAACTATTAAGAAGGATCTTACCTCTCTGCAAGGGACAGTCACCATATTCTAAGTCCCGCTTAATTGGCTCAAGATTTTAGGATTTAGTTCAATCGAAGATTTCTTAAAAAGGAAGCCATATATTGGATTTCGCTGTAAAAACGTTAATTATATTCCCATGAGAAATTAAATCAAATGTTACAGTTTTGAATTTATAAAATTACTTGGTATTTTAGATTTAAGATATGAATCTAGCGAAATATATTCAGCGAATTTCAAAAAATTGAATTTTCCTTTTTCATTTACTGATATATATATATATATATATATGTGTGTGTGTGTGTGTGTGTGTGTGTGTGTGTGTGTGAAGGTAACTAAAGGATATATATATATATATATATATATATATCCTATTGTTACCTTTACAATAAATAATACGAAAATATACCGTAACAATCGATATCATAATTATATATATATATATATATAATTGCAAATCATCCTTTCTAACGTAAATAGATCCCTTGATGTTTCTATTCCCTGGTACTTCCACAGGTCCAATCAATAATAATAATAATAATACGCAACAAAATAGCAAATCACATAAGCGAATGCAGCAAATCAACACAGAAGGAGTATAAAACTAGACACGACTGGGTGAGCAAGGTGATCCACCAGGAGATGTGCAAGAAATTTAAATTTGACCATATGAACAAATGCTATATGCACAACCCAGCAGCTGTCCTAGAAAATGACACACATAAACTCCTATGGGACTTTGACGTACAGACAGATCACCTAAACTCGGCCAGAAGACCAGACTTGCTGTCCCAGCGGACCACAGAATAAAACTGAAAGAATGTGAAAAGAAGGGTAAATACCGCGACCTTGCTAGAGAATTGAAAAAAATATGGAACATGCAGATAACAATTATACCAATTGTGATTGATGCTTTTGGTGCAGTAACTAAAGGATTGTTAAAGGGACTGGATGACTTGGAAGTTGGCGGCCGAGTGGAGACCGTCCAAACGACAGCATTATTGAGAACGGCCAGAATACTGAGAAGATTCCTGGAGACTTGAGGAGACTTGCTGTCACTCAATCTCCAGTGAAAGACCATCAGCGAACGTTGATGTGAAAAACTCTAATGAGTAAATAATAAAGTAGATGGACCTTTAAGGAATTAAAAAAAAATGTGGAATATAAAAGTGACGATTGTACCAATTGTAATCAGTACCCTTGGTACAGTCACGAAAGGATTGATACAAAGACTGGGGGACTTGGAAATAACAGAATGAGTGGAAACCATTGAGATCGGTCAGATTATTGAGAAGAATTCTGGAAACTATAGAAAATTTGCTGTCATTCAAACTACAGGGAAAGACCATCAGTTATTGAAGGATTAGTGCAGAGACTGGAGGACTTGGAAATAAGAGGACGAGTAGTGACCATCCAAACTACAACATTATTGAAATTGACCAGAATACTGAGAAGAATCCTGGACAACAGAGGACACTTGCTGTCAGACACCAGTTGAAAACCATCAGCTAATGCTGGTGTAAAAGAGCAAAATAATACAATTACCGTATATAATCGAGTAATAAAGTGTCCCTGTGGTGCAATGGTTAAACCGCTGGACTGCGGAATTGTAGTACTCAAGTTGCGGTATTCGGATAAATATCCTTGGGAAAGGTATGAACTTCCTTATCCTTCCATCAATGCGTTAAATAGTACTACTACTGTCCTTCTAAAAGGATAGCTTTGGCAGAAGGTTGATATTCCATTAAATAACAAATAAACGACTTCATGTAATGAACAGCTTCTAATTTCTTACCACAAAATGGTATTTTGATCGGCAAGTTTCGGTTTTATGTTTATTGTGTTACCTATAAATCAAGTGATCTAGAAACATGTTACTGCCAAAACGTCACGTTTACAAAACTGGCTGTTCGGCCTCAACGCATAACATTGAGCCCAAGAGTAAATAAACTTTGTAAGTGGACTGGGTTGTTCAATAATTTCTAGGAATTTTTAAAGATTTATTTTCGCTCAATGAATCGGCAATTTCATATCGCACAAACTCAGACAGCAATGTAATATTGTAAGCGAGTGATAAAATGTGATCATAAGATTACGAATACATAAGTAATTTACTAAGCTTTGGATTAGATGTGGCACAAGGCCATATAAATGGGACATCATGGGTACGAATACATACGTAATTAAAAAATAGCCCACAGTCGGAAGAGGGATGAGTGAACGAATTTAAAAGTCAAATGCAACAGATTAGCTTCGATTGTATTTTATGGTTTATCAATCCTTGTGATTTATTTAATACCTAACCCCGTAATATATGTATATATATATATATATAAATGAATAGGTCCACGAAGAGATTTGTATTTATTTATTTATTTCGTTCTTACATACGTGTATGTTTCCAGCTTGTTGCTTTCGTCAGAAAACACATGCACAAGTTTCACTGAGTACCCAATTCACAAGGACTTGTGCCAAATTCATTTTTAAACATTTCTATCTCTCTTTGGACCTACAACGAAAACAATTTTTACATATATATATACATAAATATTATTTGTAAGCGAATATATATACATGATTTCTAAGCGAATGCATTGTAAGTATCCTAATTCTAAAACGAGTCCGTGTTCATTTTTTTTTTTTTGCACATAGTTAAATAGTTTATACTAATAATTCAGCTTGATATTATTAATTATGCAACCGGCGTATTGTATAGCACCAGCTGAGAAGGTTCATATGCAGTAGAATACGTTATATCTGATACCGTAGCGTGAAAATAGCATTTAATATAGAGTTGCCGGAATCATCAGGGATCTACGTGGTTGCGAAATCGGGTCAAGTGTACCACCCTGACAGACAAACATTTGGGCTTCCTTTTCTGAGAACACACATAAAAGAACATCGTTTTTTGTTGTTGTTTTTTTTTCAAATCGGTCTTTTTGTTGTTGAGGATAGTGATACAAGGGCAATTTGTAAGTGGAGTGCAGCTGGTTTGAATTTAAGGTCTTCTTTCTCTTTGATTGGTCGCTCAGTCAAAGCTTAGAGAAAACAGTCGGTTCTGCTGTTTACCTTTAGCTGTGGAGAGAACTGTTGGATTCATGCCTTCCCCAAAGTACTAGCGCCAAGGGAAACAAGATTTGAACTTGGTTCACCAAATCCATTTTCACCGACGATAACTGTTATGCTAAGTGCACTTCAAGTCTTGTACACAGAAAGTAGAGAGTATTTTAAAATCGGCAGGGCTTGCCTGGTATATGTAGCAGAAAGAATTTCGTATTTTTGTTTGGCGCGTTAATTAATTTACCGTTAGGGTCGACGCCTATTTTCACCCAATCAGGATGACTTATCCTATTCAGCCTGGACCATTTTTCCGAGCAGCATCAAATTGGGGAAAGCCGCCAAAACACTTTGTCTTCCTCAGATCTTCTTCGTTCAGGACAGACGTAATGACTGTCCACTCTCTTCAATATCAGCAGCACCACCACCATGAGGAAAGCCATCTAATTTATGGACCTCTTGCGTCTAGTCTCTTAGACCAAGGGTTCCCAGTTGAATATAGATTAGTGAATTCAATCCGCCTCACACAGGAACAACTTTACGTCAACCCCCAAAATTGGCTATGTCGACTGCGATGCAAAATTTCGCGCCAACATCCAGCTACTTCATCTCTGGACAACATTTTCTGGAGACATTCATGCTTCTCCCCGAGATAACCAGAATCACAAACTCATGGGTGACTACAACGTTCCTGTCCTCAACCAGCAAACACGACTTTTGCTACACCTATAGCGACATATCTCACTCACACATTAAACAATGCCTTAACCTAACGATGCACATTTTCACTCCGGCATTTAGCTGCGAAAATGCCTTCTCAACTTCATTTCATTCCTTCCTTCCTTCCTTCCTTCCTACGAGACTTGCAGCATAAACGTAAACCCTTTATTCTGTCCTGCCATTAAAACGTTCATATAAAACCTTACGGCGTCTTCGTCTCTCATTTATTTACCTTTAAAACTTAGCGAGGAAATAAACAACGTAACCGACACGCGTAACAATAATATACATTCGCTAAATACATAATATGACTTTCAACCTAGTTATATCTGACGATAGATGTACGGGCGAGCGGATATATTTATTCTGATTCTATTAGTATGTGTTTCCTTTCTTCCAATAAGAATTGCTAAAAATATTTGAGTTGAGCCAACGCACTCCCTGCGTTCATATTAAAAGAGTTACGTAAAACTTCTGGCGCCTTTTAAAAGCGCCGTTATCTATAGAGTATCGACAAACGAAGTATCGCTTGCATATTAGTATCTTTCCACCGACTTCTGTTTTATTTCGCAGTGGGTGTAAAACAACCTTTTCATCTGTTTAAATATAACTTTATTAACTGACATTTTATTCTAAAGTAGCCTTTACCTCTTTTATACGCGTCGATTCTACTGAGCATTTTTCCGTTGTTTATCATCTTCTCGAAAAATTCGTCTTTTTCTTAACTTTTCGAATACAATATCTAATATATGCATATCCATACTGATGAGCAGAATTTAATATAAAATCTTTGCACAAAGAAATCTAAAAAGATACAATGATATTACTAGTATTAGATAATAGTACTTGAAACAATATAACTATGTACATACAAACGATTATTAAATAGAAATACTGCTCTGTCGGCTGGTGGTTCAGGTTACACCAACTGTACCTCTGCAGAAAGGTAAGACCCCCCAACCACCCACCCACCAAGCTAACGAATGTCCCGGGTATGACACTAAACTGCATCTGATTGTGAGGCTCCAGTCCTGGGGGCTTTTGGAAATTTGGAGTACCCTTTTATTGCCATTACTTCAGGTCGACTCTGACTCAGATTGGTCGCACCTGTTAAGGTTTCCTTGGTGAGTCAAATAAAACTGCTCAATCATTTACGAAATACCATTATTATTATTTAGTGGGAATCATATGGCTGTGTGCAAATTATTTATGTTACATTGGAATATTTGATAAATGGAAATATTAGTGTTTGATGGCAATCCTTGAAACCATTTAAATGTGTGCAAACAAATGAGCTCTAACAAGTCATTTAAAGATGAAGTTAATAAAAAAATTACTCACTTACAAATCACACACACACACACACACACATATATATATATATATATATATATATATATATAAAACAGGATTTGGCATTAAATAACTCACAAGGGTTTATATGCCATATAATGCCAACCAATCAATCTAAATAGGAATACTTACTTGAATCCATATAACTGTGCACAAAGAAATTATTTTTATCAAACACGAATAGTTACTAGAAAACCAGATCAGTTATTGGTTTAAGATTTCAACGTAACATGAAATGAGCACAAAAAGCTCTCTGTATAGCAATTACAGATTCACCAGTCTCAAGAAATATTTCAATAACAAATGTAGAGTGTGCACCGGCTCAAGTCATAATAGTAACCGATCTTATGTAAAAAAAAAAAAAAAAAAAAAAAGATACGACATTAGCTAGACGGAGCTACCATTATCACTTGCCTAACTTCACTAAACTTTATTTCTATTTATCTATTAATATTATTTTCCTTTTCCCTGACTGGTTGCTTTGCCAAGACTAGAGAACCTAGTTTGCCCAACTATTTACTTATAATTCTGTGAAGAACAGATAGATTCATGCTTTTCTTGAAGGTATAAACGCGAAGTGAAATGCAAACTCCTGGTTTAAGAACTCAGACTGACGATTCCGTTTCCAACGCCCTTGCAATTTATCAAAGCCGCCCACAAGTTTATAATTTTCATAAACAGATTACAAATCAACCTCTACAACCATACCACCTTCTTCCAAACCTAACATTGAGAGACACCATAATAGGATGCATGACTTTCGAGGCTTCCTTATTTAACCCAGTAATGTGTTAAATAATACCGCTACAGTTCCTCTACAAGGATCGATTTGATATTTAATAACCCACGAAAGTTAATATGCCGCAAACAAAGACACTATTATATTATTCCTTACGTTACCTAATGGTCTGTCACTGGGGAATGAGTGACAGCAAGTCTCCTTAAGTCCCCAGGACTCTTCTCAATAATCTGTCCGATTTCAGTTTGGATGGTCTCGGCTCATCCTCACATTTCTAACTCCTTCAGCCCCTTTACCAAGCCTTTGGTGATCGTTCCAAGTGCACCAATTGCAATTGGTATCACCGTCACTTTCATGCTCCATAGTTTTTTGGGGTTTTTTCAGTTCTCTATCTATTATTATTCTTATCATTATTATTATTATTATTATTATTTGTTCGGGACGAATCTCTTACAAACGGGATTTTCATCGCAAGCAAAAGCGTATATCCAAGTGAGACAGCCATGTTGAAAAATAGTGTCT
Source organism: Sepioteuthis lessoniana (assembly GCA_963585895.1). Lineage (NCBI taxonomy): Eukaryota > Metazoa > Mollusca > Cephalopoda > Myopsida > Loliginidae > Sepioteuthis > Sepioteuthis lessoniana. Next base: position 132,429,161 of record OY757906.1, read on the forward strand.
TTTTTAGCTGAAAATTTGTTCAAATCTAATGGTGATTTTTTTGTTTTATTTTATTTTTTTGTTTTTTGCTTTTTGCTTTTGTTTTTTGTCCATGGTGTGTAGATTTTTGTAGAAATAAATAAATGCCTTTACTTTCAAAATGTTCTTGGAGTTCTGAATTTCATTTTTTTTTTTTCTTTTTTCTTTTTTGTTTAAAGGCAAACAAATTATGCTATGCTTTTCGTGACCCGACGGGATTTCCAGTCACGAAAGAAGTTCAAAATGATCGGTTAGGTAAAAAGAGCAAAAATTTTTTTTTTTTTCGAATAACACCAACATGAATAGAAATTATATAAGCCGTTCAGCTTAGCTCAGCTCAACACCGAACGCATTGTCGACTTCACTTTATCATTACATCCTTCAAGCTATTTCGCAACATTAGATAGATAGATAGATGTAAGCAACGAAACCTCGATTCGTATTTATCTCGTGTAGATATTTGTAGATTTTATTAGCATTCACTGCTATAGTGACCTTGTACGAATATTTTGGGGGAGAAAGTACTCTGCCTGTATTAAAAATAGCACCACTCAAGCTATTTTCCAACATCGAATAGATAGATAGATAGATAGATAGATGTGAACAGTGTGACGACCATGTTTATGAAAGTGGCTTGTGAGATTAACGTGCAAAATATATTTTCACAGCAGGTAACCAAATGTCATAGTTCAACCCTCTGTAAAAGCTAAGATTTCGAATACTGTTTATCAAAGCGAGCAAGTACGTTCTATCTGAGGAAAAAAAAGGTTTCATAAAATCTTCCTTTTTCCGAGCTGCTCAACGACAGATTAGGTTAAAGTTTTGTAACAGAAATGTGGTATCTTAGCGGGAAAGATTTTAACTTCCGGGCGGTGTGGAGGGTGAACTTAAAATGTTACTCAGTAGAAATTTCGACTTAGACGCTAAGCGAAATAACCGACTGAGCTTATCAGGATCCGTTACTGTCGGTTAAGAGATATTCCAGCTCCGTCTCAGGGAAGGGCCGCTTGCCTCTTTGGTTATGGTGTGACCGTCTGTGGGAGGGGAAAATCAGAAACGCTATGATTTTTGTTTATCACTTGTATTTCTTATCTTTCGAGTCTTTGTAAACATGATATGATTTTAGTGGGAGTCATTTTACTTCCCTCTGCTACTTACTGACTGACTCTACCCAACTATATTTCTTTACACACACACAAACACACACACACACACACACACAAATATATATATATATATATTCTTTAAAAAAATACAATCGGTCACGATTTTTTTTTAAGAGAAAATTATTTGCTCTGCGGATTTTATTAACATTGATCTATTCACCGGGATTATTTAGATTTAATATTCTACTTTTGGATATTTTATTGGTCCTGATTAGAATTATTCCCTATTCCAGATTTACTGGATTGAATAATATCTTATATATATATATATATATATATATATATATATATATATATATATATATCCTAATGTGACCAGTTTTTGTTTTTCTTTAAGTTACATTGAGCTCTTTACCAGGAAAATTTAAATGTTCATAGTTGAATGATTTTTTTTGTCCTGGCGGAATTATTTCCGACTCAGGTTTAACTGGATTGAATAATATTATATATATATATATATATATATATATATATATATATATATATATTATGAAGTAGCTTGTTATATTCATGAAAAAAAAATGCTCATAATCATTGATAGGGTGTATATATCTAAGTTCGGATAGCGTAGACACAGCGTCAGTGGTACTTGGTGACTGTCAGTTTCTCGTCAATCAGTATCCGAAAAGCAATTATATATATATGCATGCATTGAATCTAATGGTTTTTTGAGTACTAATGTTCTTATCATTATAATCAGGGCAGGCCGACAGCACGTATTTCTCTCTCTCTCTCTCTCTCTCTCTCTCTCTCTCTCTCTCTCTCTCTCTGTGCCATTACTCTTCCTCTAGACGACACCCGGTCTCCGTGCTGTGCTGATGGATGTAAGTCTTTACAGGTCGGTTGATAAAGTTGTGTCCATTTAGAGAACGTCGCTGATGAGTTTGTCCTAACTTCTCCAACATTGATCAGCGTTTCCCGCTGGTCTTGGATAGTTTGTGAGATTGGAGGCAAGTGGCCGTACAGCAGCTGTTTTGTGTCTGCTGCTTCCAGGATTTGTTGAAAACAACATGCAGCATCCTTGTATAGTTCTCATCAAGCTTTTTCTCTGAGCATTTTGTTTGAGTCCAAGTGGTGCAACCATATAGTAGTACTTACATGGCTACATCTTGAAAGAAATACTTTTACCTTTACACAAACATCAAATATCTTGTACCAATTTCCCGATATGTTTCCCAAAATATAGTTGCCCGACAGTAACAGAATTTATCTTGCTTAATTCAAACACATAAAATGTGTTCTTAACCGGTGTAGAGAACAACGAAACACCTGATGCTGTCGAAATCCTTAAAAATAAACTGTTCAAAATGTTTCTCTACAACATAGTGTATCATGAGTGTCATTTTTTTTATTTGTTTGTTATGCTTCCCACTAAGTCTGGCATAAGACCATCATTATGAAACACCCAACGAGCATTGAACTTGTAACGGTTGTAATGATCCCTTTGATTAGCTCTTAAACTTTTACTCGCAATATTGACTTGACGCCATGATGCTAGCAATTAGAGCTTTGAATATATAGTTTTTTGAAATGACAGAGAGATATTCCAAGGTCATCTTGTTTATAGATGACACTAGTAAACACAGATGTTTATAGTTAGAAAGAATTTCAAAACTCAAACTCAAAATGTAGCAAGTGGCGGGACAAAAAGGCTCCCCAGGATCTAAATAGAAGCTTGTAGATTTTAAATTGGGAAAATAAGGAAACAGAGGAATTGGTTGGAGAGCCTGAGTCTTAAATTAGCAGAAGAGGTCAAGACTCAATCGGTTAAAGTTAAAAGGTCGAATAGAGACCTGGGAATCTAAAAGATGGGCCGAACGAACGCCTAAAGTTAACGGTCAAATGTTTGTCTGATCATGCTACGTCACTAAAAGATTTTTTACGTTTAAAATTCCCCGTATCTCACTTGAAGTTGTTGTCTCACAGTGCGAGATGAATACAGGTCTGAGATGATTTACATTACCTGCTGCAGTCACTAAGTTGAGTTGACTCTCAACAAATATACAGACCAGTCAAATTATTGCTTAAATTCTGTGCTCTATTAAGAAAAAGTGCTTTCAGTGGACGTGACTGTAATCATATTAGCGAAAGTTATGTTCATGTTTAAAAGTATTTTGTCATGTCATATCCTGTTTTTTCCAAATTTACTCAGATTATTTTGTAAATAATTAGAGTTTATAGTAATATTGATATTAATCATTTGTAAACAATTAGAGATTCAAGTAACCATTGATAATAGTCATTTGTAAACAATTAAAGATTCAAGTAAATATTGACAATAATCATTTGTAAACAATTACTGCCTCAAGTAACTATCGATAATAATCATTTGTAAACAATTAGAGATTCAAGTAACTATTGATAATAGTCATTTGTAAACAATTAGAGATTCAAGTAACTATTGATAATAATCATTTGTAAATAATTACGGCTTCAAGTACTTTTTTATATTAATCATTTGTATACAAAGTTTCAATTAACTATTGATAATAATCATTTGTAAACAATTAGAGATTCAAGTAACTATTGATAATAATCAGTTTTAAATGATTATTGCTTCAAGTATCTATTCCTAGATCAAATAATTTGCACACAGTCATATGATTTGAACTCACTACCTAATTAACAAAAATAATTAGTTTACATTTATATACCTTCAATTAATTATTCCAAGCTAATACTTATAATTTAAAATTGTTAGGTAACCCTACTTGTCATTCGTCACTCCTTAGCGGAAGTGTTGATGTTTTTATTGACAGGTGTGAGGTCAGAGGTGACTTTGATTGAAGCAAGCATTGGGAAAGATTGCATTTTGAGTTTTACCAGTTGGGCTTCTTACGTACTACTGAATGGACATGTGTTTTAGAAGCTTCTTTTTAAGAGCTTCAATATTTCCCAGAGAAAATGAAGAGCATTTCCTCTTCTCAATAAAAAACGGTTTGGAAATTCGCAGAAATGACAACCAAACTGTAACAACGTGTTTGATTTTTTCTTATTGTTTTTTGCTTGGTTTTTGTTTGCTTGTTATGTGTGTGTGTGTGTGTGTGTGTGTGTGTGTGTGTGTGTGTGTGTGTGTGTGTTTTATCACGAGATCAAGTGACGACTTCTTCATCTTGTTCGTATCCTCAACCTTTTCCGAGACTCCAACCTTTTTAGAAATTCACAATGCGACAGAAGCCTTTGTATGGCTTTGAGAAATTATTTCTATTTGATACAAATAATTTTGCACAACCACAGAGTTTCAAATATTCCAATCTAATATTAATAATTTTTAAGCAGTTAAATGTAGCTCACAATCGTTTGAAAGCGGTAAACATATTTCGTTGCAATATCAATGTTTAAAAAAAACAAAAAAGGTTAATAAATGCTTTTTTTCTGTCCGGGCAATGCCTGGTACCTTCGCTATCTTTTTACTCTTCTATATTTCTTTTGTCTCTTTTATTTTCTTGGCAGGTGAGCCCCACGTCAACAAGCGATGTACTCAGCAATAAGAAACTCTACCCAAACTTTATGCGTGTCGTACCGGCCGACCGCTATCAAGTGGAAGCCATTTCCGTTGTGTTGGAGTATTTCAACTGGTCACACGTGTCGGTCATTTTTACGGATAGCAGTTATGGACGTGAAGGGGTGAAAAGACTTAAATCCGTTCTTGGTCAGAAAGGTATCTGCATTTCAAAGACACTTGAGATCGGCTACGAGCGAGCAGCTGAGGACATGCGCAAAACAATGTCCACCTTGCGTGGCCCCAAGTCGCCCAAAGTCGTCGTTCTCTATATTGAAATCGTCGATGTGGAACTGATTCTGCGATCTGTAAAGGCCATGGGAATTGAACAGGAGTTCATATGGGTTGCCAGCGATTCCTTCAGCCTGGGTTTGCCCTATGATCTACAACACATGGCTGTAGGATCCTTGACCGTGCGGCCATATTCGGAGCTGGTCGAAGAGTTCGAACAAGAATGCGATAAAAGGATGAATAGAAAATTTCCGTCGACGGACAAAACGGCGTTCGGACTGCACCCACCTGTAAACAGCACCATCAATGACGAGTTTAACATGTACGTACCGGCTGGCTTTTATATCGACGCTGTGAACGCGCTGGCCACAGGAGCAGATTTGCTTATCAAGGAACGCTGCCCCGGGGCAACCGGGGAGGAACTGCGTAAGTGTGTCAAACCCGTTACCCTGTGTCAGCATATGAGGAACCTGACGTTCAATGGTTCGTACGGAGAGATTTCCTTCGACCAGAACGGAGATGTGGTCGGAATGTATGAGATTATCCAATATCAGGTCGGCCGGAACGGTCAAGTCGAATACGTATCGGTGGGGTCGTGGGACATGCGAACTAACCACTTAGAAATCGAAAATAAAAAACTTCTGTGGCCCGTACCGGGAAGCCACCGTAATTTCTCGCGAACAACCCCAGTGTCGACATGCGGTGCCCCGTGCCCAGCAGGATCAATCTATTATTATACAAAAGAAACCTGCTGCTGGGAATGTAGAAAGTGCAAAGATAATGAAATCACTGCCGGAAACTTTTCCAGTTGCCAAATGTGCCCGATATTTTATTGGCCGGTCGACGAACGGCAGAACAACTGCGAGAAAATAGCTCCACATTTCTCACAATTCGGCGACAAAACTGCCATTATTGCTTGTTCGGTCGCTTCTTTCGGAACATTGGGTTGCATAATTATAGTCACAATTTTCATCCAATATCGAAACGACAGGCCAATACGGGCTTCAAGTCGTGAACTTAGTCTGTTGATGCTTCTGGGTATTTCAGTGGCCTACCTCCTTGTTTTCAGTTTCATGGCTCCTCCCAGCGATGTCGTCTGTTATATCAACTATGTTGGCTTTAATCTCAGTTTTACACTAGTCTACGCTCCGCTTCTAGTCAAAACAATTCGAATACACCGGATATTCAAATCCGGACGGAAATCAGTCAATCTCCCGCCATGCACCAGTTCCTGTTCACAGCTTGTCATTGCAGGAACGCTAATATCAATACAGGTGAGATGCTTTCATTTGTAGATTTTTTTCTTTCGTTTATTGCATCTTTTTTTTTTAATGTTGCATGGTTTCGAGACGAACAAGGTAATTGCTTTACTTAAGCTTTATTCAATATAATCTAACTATGATCTGCTTAAAGTAAAGTTTCTTTGGTATTTATAGTTAACTGATCCATGGGGAGATAACTATATTCGACTTCACCACAACGAGAATGCTGAGAGCAACGTTACAGTTATTTGGTTTAACGTCATATCAACCCTTGCTGGTTATTTGATGCCAAATCCTGTTTTTACACACACACACACACACACACACACACACACACACACATATGTATAATTTGTAAGCGAATAATAAGTAGGTAACTTTATTTATCGACGAGTTAGAGCTTATTTTTTGCGTACAGTAAAATGGTTTCAAGTTTGCCAACACGAATAATTCTGAGTATTACTTTTATTGCGGACTCTTGTCCTCATCTTGGTAGTTTTTTTGTTTTGTTTTGTTTTTCTCACTACGTTTCGGCCAAATTTCACCTCTGAAACGTAGTAAGAAAAACAACAAAAAATCTACCAAGATGAAGACGAAAGTCCGCAATAAAATTAAACTCAGATTAAGAAGCCTCATCTCAAAAAGGATTCCCAATAAACATGAATAATTCTATTGAATATTAATCATTTGCACACAGTTTAAATGGTTTCAAGTATTCTTTATATAGCACAAATAATTCTGTTGAATACTGATCATTTGTTTGTACACAGTCTAAAGGGTTTCAAGTATTGCCACCTCAGCGAAATTGTCACTCAGTTACTTCAAGATAAAGTGAAGTTGGGTATTTGTCACAAGAGCAATTCAAATACGTGTGGGACAATCATGTAGGTGCTAGGGCTTAACATGACCAGCTGATGGCCAGATCCACCTCGTCTAGCCTAGTAAGGGCCAAAGTAGAATGTTGCAAGTAACGTAGCCACTTAGGTTGCCGGGTCATGGATTGCTCAGCCATCAGGAGCCAGTCCTTAAGCATTACAGGTCACCACAGACGGCCAACAGAAGGCCTCGTTGTTTGGGGGTCAGCATATTCTACTGCCCCAGTCGACAGAACGTAATATCGATAGTAAATTTTAAATACTTTTCTCCCTATAGGCGGGGTTTAGTGTACGTTAATTGTAACCCCTGTAGAGGGATAAGATTCCCCCCAAAAAGGGGTGTCCTGAGTATTACACTACGATACATCTGTTGGCACGTCTTCTGTTCTGAAAAATAGTCCCCGTGACGTAGTGGCCAACATGCAGGACTGTGACATCGTAGTAAGTGATTTCGAAGTCCAATCATACTATCACGTTCACTTTTGGACTAACACTCTAAGGAAAGGCATGAACATCCTTTCCCTCCAGCTATGGGTTAAATAGCACCACTACCATCCTTAAAGAGAGTCCTTGTGGCGTAATGGCTAAAGTGCTGGACTGCTGCCTCGAAGTAAGTGAGTTCGAACTCCAATTTCGGATTAATACCCTTAGGAAAGGTATGAACCCCTTATCCCATCCCGTCAGCTATGAGTTAGATAGTACCTCTACTGTTCTTCTAGAAAGATGGCTTTGGCATTAGATAACCCACGTAGGTTGATATGCCATTAAGCAAAGAAACCAAACGAAATTACTGTCATTCTAAAAAGATTGCATTGGCATTAAATAATCAACACAGGTTGATATACCATTAAACAAAGAAGCCAAACCAAACCTGCTCAGGAGATAACCCCTTCATTGCTATTACTCCCATCTCCACTCTGAGCCAGAGTGGTTGTATCTGTTAGGGGCCCATCTTTCAAATAGATCTGTTTAAAAATAGTTCATATCTGGTAGAAACATGTGCAAAAAGTAATTTTTCAGAAACAACTACACAAAGCATATATATACAAACGCACAATGAACGTGATTCCCAAACTTCTTGGCATAAAATAACCCTAGATGGATTGTTACGCCGTTAAAATCAATCAATGACTCAATCCTTTAAAATCTTAAAATCATCAAAACCTGCTCAATACAAAGTGACTAATAATGTTTACCTCTACAAGATTCCATTACAAAGATTGGAAAGAAAAATATTACAAAACCAGTTGACTCTGGAGTTAAGATAAAGAGAAACATCTCCATATCCACTGAGGGTGAAATATATGGATCAGCAAACAGAATATAGTACAAAATTCGATAATATTTATACAAGTTGCTGTGCTAAGAATTTGACTATAGTTGCATACGGCATTGAAAGAGTTAATCTATACTTAGTATCTCACATATCCAATTTTAGTACTTCATTTAACGCAAAATATATCCGTAAAATGTTAATTAATATTTCATGTATATATCTCTGTAGATTTATTTATATACACATTAGTCTCATCTCTTTACAAGTGGTTTTTACTGAAATCCAAGTGACAGCAAATCCCCAGGATTTAGGATTATTTTAAGTATACTAGTTGATCTCAACAGTGATATGGGCAGTTCTATCCTTCCTCTAATCTCTAGTTCCTCCAGACTCTTTTCCAGGTTTTCGAGATTGTTCCAAGGTCTCCAACTATTATTGGCATTGCTGTCATCTTTATCATATTTACCCAACCCCTCCGCTCGGGCAGGATATGACACAAGGTCAGTTTTTTAAGCGGAGTTTCACAGGTTTGAATTCAGAGTTTTCCTTCTCCTAGACTAGTTGCCTCACCAAGGCTGAAGAACCTAGTCTGAAGAACCTACTATTTACCCATAGCTGGAGGGAGAATAATTGGATTCATACCTTTCCCAAGGGTATTAGTGCTATGTGAAATGCAATCAGTCCAGGATTTGAACTCGTGTCGCCGTGTCCAATTCCTGCGACGATAACCATTACACCACGGGCACCTCCATTGCTGTCATCTTTATGTCCTATATCTTTATTCAGATTTCTGGCACTTCATTTTTTTTTTTTTTTTTTTTTGCTTTCTTTTAGTTTCAATCTTTGATTTGCCCAGTCGGCTGGAGCTGTAGAATACACCGACTGCAACTCCGCAGAGGGGTAAGACCTCCCCCCACAATGAGTGTCCTAATTATGACACTAAACAATCTGATGGTGAGGTTCCAGTGATGCTGGAGCTTAAGTGAGTGCAGAGTACCCCTTCATTGCTAATTCTCCCAGGTCCACTCTGGCCCGGCGTGGTAGCACCTAATAGAGCCCTATCTATGGGTTAAATAGAACTAACGGCATACCTATGCTAAACTGACTTGTTTGACTAAACTGAATAGCTTGAAATAGAAATGTTTTTGACAATTAAACCATACTTACATTTAAACTGGGTGCTTATGCTAAGCTGAATTATTTGAAATGGAACTGTTTTTTTGATATTGAAACTGTACTTACACTAAACTGATTTGTTTAATATAGAACTGTGATGACATTTAACTGTGTGTAAACAAAATCTGTACTTATACTAAACATAATAAGCTGATTTAGAACTGATTGACTAAATTGAATACCTTGAAATAGAAATGCTTTTGACAATTAAACTGTTCTTACATTTAAACTGCGTATTTATGCTAATCTGAATCGTTTGAAATAGAACTATTTTCATAAAAATGGATTTGTTGTTAAATAACCTACAAAGGTTGATATGCCATAAAACCCAAACCACCAACCATCTCTCTTTGATCTTTACAAGTCATTTCCCGCGAATCAAAACCAGGTTTAATCTTTTGTCTGTGGTTGGATGATCTGTTTGTATTTCAAAATGTGATATCAGCGTATGGTTGCAAGCAAAGAACAAAAATACATTTGCAAAAACAAAGAACACAAAGACAATTAAAAAATTTTAACAATTGTATTGGAAACAAATACGTAAAAAGTTCAAAATAACAGGGTTTGTATAAACGTGTTGATATGAAATTAAAAGGAAGAAAAATGTCCTATGCTTAATAGTGGTAAGATTGTTAGACTTACACGCACACGGTCAATCAGATGTTACGAGTGCGGAGAGGAGAGGGGTGATTGGTGATTTACGGCTTAGTTGCTTCCTCCAAAGCGAAGAGGAAAGTCAATGTGGGTGATGCGTGGTTTCAAGGTTCGCCTCTCTCTCTCTCTCTCTCTCTCTCTCTCTCTCTCTCTCTCTCTCTCTCTCTCAGAGTTAGTGTTCTAGTCTGTGGGTGTCGTCTGCCTTCTTTTGATCTCCTCCGCTGTCGAGAAATTTGTCTTTTATATCGTTTTTCTCTTCTGATCGAATCAAATTGGGTTTTCTTTGTTTTTTGCCGCGAAGGTCACGGATTGGCCGAAAAAATACTTTTAATTATTTTCATTTTTTGACAAATTTCATCGACATTTCGCTCTGCGCTGATCCTATGCGCAGAAGCCTCTTTTCTCGGCATCTGTAACATCCGGTGAATGCTCTTGAGGGCGCTAGTTGTAATCATTATTTTGTGTATACGATAAATTAGGAGAGATCTCTTTCGGTTATATAACCAAAATATCAGAGAATTTTGTGCCTTATTTTCCCAGATAGACACTATTTTGTCGAGATAGACCATTTGTCTATAGAGCCAAACTTTAATCGCCAACATTTAGCGTTCTCCGTCGTATCATTACCCTGTCGACTGGGACAGTAGAATACTGTAATATTACGGACGGGCGCTGTCGTCAATCAGTGAAGGTGTCACTAGACTAGCGTGTGCAGGCAGAATGACCGGCAAAGTTAGACGTGATTTTAAAATAATCATAAATGTATTATCACGTGTTTCACTGGTGACATCGAACATTCAGGGATCTTCTATTTGTTTTCCAAAATCTCTATATAAGAAAACAAGTAACGAGATTTTGGCAGAGTTGAAGAGAGTTGTCAAAACGGGTGCGTTAAAGGTTCCGAGGTCCCGACCCGTCCTGCCCCAGTCTGCTACGACCTATCTGCTATGACAGGGGTGTGTCAATAGCCAGCTCTCACCCACACCGCCGACACCACCAAGAGGAAGAGAGAAGAAGGACGTAACTAAAATGAACTTTTCGAGTTGCAACGATCATAGCTGAATAATAAACAACTGCTATATTTTCTTTCCTTACCTTCGAGTTTGAGTATTTCTTTTTCTGTGGACTTCTTTCTTTACAGCACAAAACGTTAGTTCTATGGTACAATACGATGACTGCATCTCTGCAGAGGCGTAACCCATCTTACGAGTTTCCTGGGTATGACACTAAACTATATCTGATGGTAACGCTCCAGTCCTGGAATTTCGAAGAATGTGGAATACCCATTCATTGCTATTACTCCCATGTCCACTCTGACCCAGATTGGTAGTACCTGTTAGGGTCATACCTATGAGTCAAATCAAACTGTTCAATCATTTATTTTGGTTTGGTTTGGTTTGGTTTGGTATAATGGAATATCAACCCTTGTGGGTTATTTAATGCAAAATACTTTTTAAATGTATATATTATATAATTTGTAAGCGAATAGTTTATAGGTAACATTTTTAAACCAAATAGAATTCATTTATTTGCTCACAGTTAAATGGTTTCAAGTATTGTTATCAAACACTAATAATTCTACACAATATTAATAATTTATTTGCACACAGTTAAATGGTTTCAAGTATTGTTATCAAACACTAATAATTCTATTTAATATCAATCATTTATTTGCACACAGTTAAATGGTTTCGAGTATTGTAATCAAACACTAATAATTCTTTTTAATATTAATCATTTATTTGCACACAGTTAAATGGTTTCAAATATTGTTATCTAACACTAATAATTCTATTTGATATTAATGATTTGTTTGCACACAGTTAAATAGTTTCCTGCAGTGATATTTAACACCAATAATTCTAACAGATAATATCACTGCCGGTCAGAGTTGACCTGGAAGTAATGGCAATGAAGGGTTTCTCTGTATTCCTCAAAATTCCTGAACTAGAGCCACACCATCAAATGGTTTAGTGTTATATCCAAGACTCACTCGTTGTGAGGAGGGTCAAACCTCTCTTCAGAGTTGAACTCGGTGTCTTCTAAAGTCGCAACCGACATGACGCTATTTCCTAAATAGTAGTAGTAGTAGTAGTAGTTATTTGAAACCATACAAATTATCCATATTACATAGGAATACTAGTTGAGTAGAATTACAAATGTTAAATGACATTACTTGATACCATTAAACTGTGTCCAAACAAATGACTAATATTAAATAGAATTATTGGTATTAGATAGGAATACTTGAAACCATTTAACTCTATGCAAACAAAGGATTAATATTGAATAGAATTATTAGTATTAGATAGAAATACTTGAAACCATTTAAATCTGTACAAACAAATGAGCTAGACCAACTTTTTAAAAATAAAACTTCGACATTGGTCCGGGAGACCGGGGTTCAGTCCCAAATCGAGTCATACCAAAGACTCCAAAAACGATACTTGTTGCCTCCTTACTTAACACTCAGCACCATAAGTTACGCATCAAAGGTAAGTGGCGTAAACCAGGGAAAGGAGTTGCGCTTTTCCCTACACATCGATGTAGTAGCTAAGAAAGTCAGTTAACTTATATATATATATATATATATATATTATCCAACGCCAAGTCAGCCAATTTAACGATTGTATTTTCAGATTTTCTTTCTACAATATCCATGTAATTCAAAACCCAAAGGAGAACTCAATGTAAAATAATAATAAAAAAAATAATACACAGCAAAAAAAATGAAAAAGCTTTAAAAATTACTCATATTCTATATAATAGTATTTATTTCAGTAAACCCTACATTTTTTCAAAAGTTAGATCTGCATCTGTAGACAGATAAATAATGTGAAATTTCTAATGAAGATTTAAAAAAAAACAGAATTTCGGCCACAGACCATTTTTTTTTCCGGTCTGCTTGACAAATGACATTCAATTCCTGTATCAAGATGTATTAATTTTTTACTTCCCTTTTCTTTTCATCCCTTTTTTTTATCTAATGGCAAACTTTTAACCCCAAATGAAGGAAATTAATAAAATATATAGAATAAAGAAGAGAAAATTATCTATTTCGCCAATGGTCCGGGAGACCTGAGTTCAACCCCAGGTCGCGTCATACCAAAGACTTTAAAAATGGTACTTGATACCTCCTTGCTTAACACTCAGCAATATAAGGTACGTACCAAGGGTAAAGTGGAACAATCCAGGGAAAGGAGTAGCGCCCTCTCTTACACCTCGGTGTAGTAGCAATTGAAAAGGGAGCCTTCTGGTCGTCCTCGACTACAGTCGCCAACTTTACTTATAAACAACTTATTAATAACCTCTTAACAAAATTATATTATATTATATTATATAAATTAATTTATAATAACTTATATATAATTGAGATATGTGGAAAGTTGGATAAATCAAATACTTTAAAACCAGTTTAGAGGCGGGATATTTCGTTCTTTTATTTTATTTATAAGAACTTTCTCAAACTTTAAAAAGGGGATAAAAGAACGAAATATCGCGACTCTAAACCGGTTCGAAAGGGTTCGATTTCTCCAACTTTCCGCATATTTCTATCATATTGTCAGATTCACCACAATCTATCATTTCAACACACACACACACACACACACACATATATATATATATATATATATATATATATTGTGACCTTTGATTGAAATTTTCTCACTGCAGCATTCATTACTTCAACTCTACTCAAAGTTTGTTTTTGCGGGGATGGGAGGAGCTGAATGATTACCTAGCTTTTTTTAAACCGATGAATATCAATCATTTGAGGGTTTTTTTTATATTTCTCAACAAAAAAGTATTAACTTCATAATTTATATAAAACTGTGCATTTGACTTCTTAGTTGGAAAAAGCATTTGTAAGCGTTCAGTAAAAGATTTTAAGTGATTAAAAAATTCTGAAATAACCAGCTATGATCCAAATCTTAGCCAGTATAAGCGGATACATCAACCAGAATACATATATATATATATATATATATATATATATATATATATATATATATATATATAATAGCTTTTAAGTATATATATATATATATATATATATATTGTGACGTGGCATAAAATATTTATCCCGGGAGGGGAGTTTATTTTTCGCACGTGTGAAGTCGGGGCAGTCTGGCACTTGATCCCTCGCAAAATAAGTTCCAGTTAAGATTCCTTTTTCGGACACATGGGGAACTGGCAGATAATGTGGGGGTTAATTTAAGGCTAGACTGACCGCAGCTGGCAAGGGGGTCTCCAAATTTCACGTTACACACACCCACATGACCACTTCGTCTTCCTACCCCAAGAATAATGGAAGATATGGGCATCTAGGTTTAGATATAATATTATTATTTATTGTAGTCGACAATTCCAATTTCCCGTGTAATGTTTTTAAAGACGAATAAGACATTTAGCGAGAATAAAGTGAGGCGAAAACGAAGCTGAAAAGGAACATGCAAAAGAAGGCAATTCGATAGGCAAACAACACAACGAATAGGTTTGGACACGAGGGGACATCTAAAATATAACAAGGTTTTAATACGTGCGGACAAGCAAATAATTAAGGCCCCGGCTATATTACTAGCAGACAAGACTTAAACACAATATCTTTCTTTCCTTTTCTTTTCTCTATTTTCTATCTGTTCTCTTGAACCTTGAGAAGGTAGCAAAGCCCATTTAGATGTTTAGAGTTCATGAAATTAATCTTTTCATTCTATTTCTATTCTTTTCTTCATGCATATAATTCTTTATGCTTCTTTCTAAAAATTGAGAGGGAGAGCATACAATTGCAATACTTAGGAAGGGTGGAGGGAGAAAACGGTTTTAAGGTTTACTTAGCTTCTTCGACGGGCATCTTCTGAGATTTCTTTCCTTTCAGGGGCTAGCAGGATTCTGTGGAGCTCGGCTTGAAGGCATCTGCTATCTCCGGTCCAAGAGCTCTATTTCGCTTCTTCGCACGGAGTTTTGGCGACAGATCACGCGTCCTCTCACGGTGACCTGCGTCCTAAAAACTGAATTCTTTATTCCTATTTCCTCTGACGAAAAGGGTGCTACCTCCGGCTTTAGTGGTCTGGCCAATCATTTGGCCTCTTTCTTCTTCCTCACCCTGTCAGGCGATTCATTCGGGCTACTATCATGATCTCTATACCCCTTCTCTGTCAACCAACTTAGGGTTAGGGAGTGCAGATAGCTTGACCTCGATTTGTTACTTCCTTCAACAGGTAGGCCGAGGAGTTGACCTACATTCCTTATTCCTCCTTTTAACTGTCAGTCTTTGAGGCCTGTTAATTCAAACACAGAAGGGTAAGGGAAATTTCTTATTTCTCTCCTCTCAGTGGGAGACCACGTGACAATATATATATATATATATATACTTAAAAGCTATTTGATTTTGATTGGTTCCTTCGTTTAATGGCATATCAACCTTCGTGGAGTATTTAATGTCATAGCCATCCTTGTAAAAGAGTATTGGTACTATTTAACCTATTAATGGGGGGGGTTGAGGGTTCATAGTTGAGGGTTATTAGTCTGAAATGGAACGTAATAGCGCGACTGGAGTTCGAACTAGCTAACTACGATGTAGTAGTCAAGCCCATTAACCACAACGCCACGTTCACTTATGTTTTGTTGGTGATTTTGTTTTTGTTTTTGTTTTTGTTTTTTTCTCTTTCCCAACAAATCTTTAGTCTCAATTCTCTAATTCAATCTATCTATCTATCTATCAACACACACACACACATACACACACACACACACACACACATGTATATATATATATATATATATATATATATATATATATATATATATATTTGATTAAATATTATAGACATCTTTTGTCAACATATCTTTATTTCAATCTTTTCAAATCGCCGTATGGATGTTATAATGTCCGGCTGAAATTGGCTAATAAATTTTCCTTGATTAATTGGTTCCCAAGTACTTTCGGACTCCTCTTGGGTCATCATCAGGGAGTGTTTATATTGCAAAAGTACAATACAGCGTTTTATTTATACTGGTATAACTTTTTGTTGTTGATTTTTTTAATACTGGTGTAATTCTTTTTTATTAAGTTCTATAAATAGCAACAGTAGGTAAAGACATTTGAGTACGTTAGCACTGGTTTCGAAATTAATTTTATTGAAGTTGGTACTTTTGTTTATAATGTGTAGGGCTTTAAAAATCTGTAATCTTAGTTAACAATTTTGTTGCTCCAATATTGCTGTGTTATCGGTAAAAATTTTCCGAAATTCAGTTGTAGGGTAGGAATGGTTTTTCAGATGTTGTGCTATTGAGCAAATGTCGGAAAGATGCATGGTAAGTCGCCTCGACAAAGTAGTTAAAGTTAAACCAACGTATAGGAGTCTTTCTAATTGCAAAACTAAACTATATTGCCTTTTACATTGACGTATCAGATAGGAATACTAGATACCATATAACTTCAAATTATTTGGATTAAGTATTGTTACTTGAAGCTATATAATTATTGATATTAGATACTGTGGTGAATGTTTCGTGTTTAGTTCCACAATTTATGTTGGCTCATTATTGAAAAGCAAACGAAGTAAAACGACGCGGACAAAAGAACATTCAAAACAAAGCAGTACAAACAAAATTAAATTTATATATCAACAAATACATAAAAAGGAAACGTTACAAATATTCTAATATAGTCTGTTAAATATTCCTCTGTGTGTGTGTGTGTGTGTGTGTGTGTGTGTGTGTGTGTGTGTGTGTGTGTGTGTGTGTGTGTGTGTGTGACTAACACGAATATAATGGTGAAAGACTAAATATTAAAAGTGTCCTGTAGACTATAAAATGTATGTTGACTTAGTATTTCATGCGAGTTACCAATATAGAGAAATATAGCAACGTGTCCTAGGAGGAACGTGTCTTCTCCCATGTTGGTTGTTTGTCTCTTTCGGGTTTTGACGAAATTTCTGAGGCTGTGTTTGAGGCTGGAACAAATCTAACCGAAAAGACAGAACAGGAGAGAAAAAGGTTGCTGAATGTATACGCACCCATGTTACGCGTATTATTGTGTCTTACTAACTGGCAAGGTCAAGCTGTTTCTGGAACTCGAAATGAAGAGAGAGAGAGTGGTGCCTCTGGAAGTCAAAATGTGAGAGAGAGAGAGAGTGTGTGTGTGTGTGTGTGTTGCCTTTGGAAGTCAAAATGTGAGAGAATTAGTTCTTGGAAGACGAGAGTATATATAGGCAATCCTAGTCATGTGGTCGGCTCCAAATGCGCGGGATAAAACCAAAGGTTCGGACGTAGCTGTGAGTACAAATCACGTCACTTTCCTGACCAATAGGTTCTCGAGACTGATTAGTTTACCGACATCACCATCCTTATTTCGAGAACAAGTGGTATCATGGCCATTTTAAAAGTATAGGAATGTTGGTTGGTTGGTTGGTTGGTTAGTTTTGAGGCACATCAACCTTTGTAGGTTATTTAACAACAAATCCATTTTTATGAAAATAGTTCTATTTCAAACAATTCAGTTTAGCATAAATATGCAGTTTAAATGTAAGTACAGTTTAATTGTCAAAAACATTTCTATTTCAAGCTATTTAGTCAATCAGTTCTAAATCAGCTTAGTATAAGTACAGATTTTGTTTAAACACAGTTAAATGTCAACACAGTTCTATATTAAACAAATCAGTTTAGTGTAAGTACAGTTTCAATATCAAAAAGTTCCATTTCAAATAATTCAGTTTAGCATAAGCACGCAGTTTAAATGCGAATACGGTTTAATTGTCAAAAACATTTCTATTTCAAGCTATTCAGTTTAGTCAAACAAGTCAGTTTAGCATAGGTATGCCGTTAGTTCTATTTAACCCATAAATAGGGCCCTATCAGGTGCTACCACGCCGGGCTAGAGTGGACCTGGGAGCGATGGCAATAAAGGGGTACTCCGCATTCCCCAAAGCTGCAGCATTACTGGAACCTCACTATCTGATTGTTTAGTGTCATATCTAGGATACTCATTGGTGGGAGGGGGTCTTACCCCTCTGCGGAGTTACAGTCGTTGTATTCTACAGCCCAGCCGACTAGGCAATACGCAGAGTTAAATGTCAAAACAGTTTTATTTCAGATAATTCAGTTTAGAATAAATACACAGTTTAAATGTCAGAATAGTTCTATTTTAAAAATTCTTTTAGCATAAATACGCAGTTTAAATGCAAAAATCAGCATAGGGAAGGAAGCACGGTTTAGTTCTTTTGAACCCATAGATAGGACCCTTATCATGTGCTACCACTCCGGGCCAGAGTGGACCTGTTAGCGATGGCAATGAAGAGGTACTCCGCATTCCCCAAAGCTCCATCATTACTGGAACCTCACCATCAGATGGTTTAGTGTCATATCCAGGGCACTCGTTGGACCGGGGGGGGGGTCTTAACCCACTGCAGAGAAGCAGTCGGTGTATTCTACAGCCCTAGCCGACTGGGCAATATAGGAATGTAAATCCTGTCATAGGAATACTTGATACCATATAACTATAAATTATTTGGATTAAGAATAATTATTTGATGCTGCAATTGTTTATTAAGCATTACTATTTGTTGCTTGAAACTATACAACTGTGTAAACTAATGATTACGCATATTAAATAAAAATAATTACTTTAAGCCATATAATTATTAGTATTAAATAGGAATTCTTGAAATGCAACTATAAGGGGTGTCTTCATGATGTAATGGTTAAAGCGATGGAATGCGGAATCGTAGTAAGCGAGTTCGAACTCTAGTCGCGCTATTTAACCCATATGGGTTAAATAGTATCACTGCTGCTGTTCTGGAAGGATGGCTTTGGCATTAAATAACATACAAAGGTTGATATGCAATTAAACAAAGAAACCAAACCTATGCAACTATTAAAAAAATCTTAAGAAACAACTTGCTAAAAAATGTAAATATACATCTACAATGAATGCCATTCCCTAACTTCTAAGCATCAAATAAGCGTAGCGGATCGATATGTTAAAATCAATTTTACAGGAGTTCCTGTGGCGTTGTGGCTATTATTCAGGACCGGCTTTGATTTTTCAAACTTTTTATATCCCTCTTATTTCACTTAATGAGAAAGAGTGCTAATATTAAGCAACCATATGGTAGGTCAGTATTGGAGTGAATATGACTTGAAAAGAATGTTTCTTAAATATGCTTCGAACTCTAATCACACTATTACGTCCTCATTCGGACGAATACCCTAGGGAAATGTATTAACCTTCTTATCTCTAATAGCTATGGGTTAAATACTTCCACTACTGTCCTTCTACAAGGATGTCTTTGGCATGAGATAACCCACTAAAGTTCCAATGCCATAACACAAAAACACCAGACCAAACCAAAACAATCTTATATTTATAAAGAATCCTTTACGGATCGAAACCACAATCACTTACAAAGAATGTATCCTGGGTATTGATATATAGCATTACAAAACTTTCTATTTATAAATATGTGTATGTAATATATATGTGAGTTTATGTAGTCTATATATATATATATATATATATATATATATATATAAGCAAGTAAAGTTGGCGACCAAAGTCGAGGGTGACCCGAGGACTCCCTTTTCGATAGCTACTACACCAAGGTTTAGGGGTGGGCGCTACTCCTTTCTCTGGATTGCTTCACTTTACCCTTGATCCTTACCTTATATATATATACATATATATATATACATATATATATACATATATATATATAAGTGTATGTGTGTGTGTGTGGTTTTGTTTCTTTACTTAATGCCATATCGACCTTCATGGATTGTTTAATGCCAAAGCCATCATTGTAGAACGTTAGTGGTACTATTTAACTCATGGTTAGAGGGGGTGAGGTGGGTCATACCTTTTTCAAGGGTATTCATCCGAACGTGAAAGTAATGACATGAGTGGAGTGGCCGTACTCAAGAATTTCAACCACTACACTTCGCGAATATCCCAATATATATGTAAGCATTTATGTGAGTGTAATTTTCATCATACAGCGTGTGAAATTATGTGCGATACCCTGCCCTCAGCAGCCTCCAATCAGGAGTGATAATACAGCTCAAGGAGGTACTGCCACTCCTGGCGCTACCAAGCAGCTTTCGCCACCGGACAGGGTATTTAAAAAATTACATATATATCATCATCATGTCGCGCTGGTAGCACGGATATCCCTGACCCTCTCTCGCCACTCCTCCCTATCGTTCATCGCCCTAGGTAGGTCTTCAGGACAACATCCCGTATCCTCACATAGCTGCTGAATGTATGTTCGTGCTGGTCGTCCTGCTTTTGCTCGGCCATGTGTGGGGGTCCATAAGAGTACATCTCTTATGAGTTCGTCCCTGCTTCTCCAGCAGTGTCCTGCATGTCTGGTTCGTCTAACTTGAATAGTTTTCGTGATAGGGGGCAGGTGGCCGTACAGTTGGTGTCTTGTGGGGTGTTGCCGCCAGGACTTGTTCAAGATTGCTCGCAGCATTCTTGTGTAATTGCCGTCTAGCTTCTTCTCCAGCCGTTTTGTTAGCGTCCATGTAGTGCAGCCATATAGCAGTATCGATGTGACCGCTGCCTGGAAGAAACTGCGTTTCATTTTATCGGTTAGGTCTGATTTCCATATAATCGATAGCCTATTGATTGCTGTCCATGCTTTCGTTAACCTCGTTTCGATGTCCTTTTCGGTTGATTCGACGCTGCTTCCTAGGTAAGTGCATTTGTCTACTAGTTTAAGAGGGGTTCCTTCAAGAGTGGAGATGTCCCCCGTTTGATTATAGCACATATATTCCGTTTTATGTGCATTAACATAGAGGCCTATGCCTGCGGCTGCTCGTTCCAAACTATGCAGTAGTGTTTCGGCTTGGTCGGGTGTATTTGCCAGTATCGCTATGTCATCGGCGTAGTCGGTGTCGGTAATTGTTGTTGCGGGGTACCTTCTGCTTCTTTTCTTCGTCAGCTCGAAGCCATTCTCTCTGATTTTGTCAATCGATGTTCTAAGTACGTAGTCTAGACAAATGATAAAGAGGTACGGAGCCAGCGTGTCCCCTTGTAGTACTCCTGCTGCAATGTCGAAGTATTCTGTGTCTCCATCTGGTGATCGTACTTACACACATCAGATCAACTAAAAGGAGAAATTACATGGTACTTTTATCTTCATTTTTAGTGCAGTTTGTGATTTTTCAAACGCGTTTACTTTCGGCCGTTGATGTCATTACATGGTTCATCGTGCATTTCATTCATGCTGAAGACTTTTCGCTCTCGACCAAGTCCAACTTGAAGCATAGTTTACCGTGGTCTGAACACGATATGAAACAACTTTAAAACTGTAGCCAGGGATTCCTATTTTTGAAAAAAAACGAAATGACTGAGTGTCTTAGAAAACCACGACAACCAATCTCAATAGGAATCATAGGACATATCCAACCCTTTTCCACGCAGTCGGTACACAGTGTCTCGTATAAGTTTTTCTTCCGTTCGTGTGCCTCCTCGAGGTTTTCTTTCCCGAGGACGGTCGGCGTAGTCGGCGTCGGTAATTGTTGTTGCGGGGTATCTTCTGCTTCTTTTCTTCGTCAGTTCGAAGCCATTCTCTTTGATTTTGTCAATCGATGTTCTAAGTACGTAGTCTAGACAAATGATAAAGAGGTACGGAGCCAGCGTGTCCCCTTGTAGTACTCCTGCTACAATGTCGAAGTATTCTGTGTCTCCATCTGGTGATCGTACTTTTACTTTAGTGTTTCTATAATATATATATAATCATGTCTATAAGTATATGTATGTGATACATACATATGTATATTTATATTTATGTATGTGATCTATGTACATATACGTATGAATGAAGATATATATATATATATATATATATATATATATATATATATATATATATATATATATATATATCTTCATTAACTAGAGCCGATAGGACAAAATTCCCTGAGTGCATGTGTGTATATATGTAAAATATGTATATATACATATATGCCGATATCTGTAATATATATGTGTATGTGTGTGTGCATGTGTGTATGTATGTATGTATGTAATATGCAGAGGTGCCCGTGGTGTAATGGTTATCGTCGTAGGAAGTGGACACGGTGACACGAGTTCAAACCCTGGACGAGACTGATTGCATTTCACATAGCACTAATACTCTTGCGAAAGGTATGAATCCAATTATTCTCTCTCCAGCTATGGATAAATAGTAGGGCAGACTAGGTTCTTCAGCCTAAGGGGAGGCAAATAGTCTAGGAGAAGGAAAACTCTGAATTCAAACCTGTTCAACTCTGCTTAAAAGTTGACCTTGTGTCATATCCTGCCCGAGCGGAGGGGTTGGTAAATATGGTAATATGCGCGCGCGTGTGCGAGTATGTGTAATATATACCTATGTGTGTCTGCAAAATATATACATCATCTAGTCGTGTTGACAGACTCTCTCTCTCTCTCTCTCTCTCTCTCTCTCTCTCTCTCTCTCTCGCCATCCATGTCTATCGTCCACTACTCCTAGCAAGTCTTCTAGGCTGTATCTACTGTCCGCACAGAAGTAAGGTATGTAAGTCCTTGCTGGTCCTCCAACACTGGTATGTTCATGTGTATGAGTTCATAAAAGAACATCGCTTACGATTTCGTCCACACTTCACTAGCTGTGGGCAACATGTCTCGTTCGTCTTATTTGGACGGTTTGCGAGATGGAAGTTAAGTGTACCCCTTCATTGTTATCGCTCCCAGATCCACTCTGACCTGGAGAGATAACACCTGATAGGGTCCTATCAATGGATCAAATAGAACTAAATTGTGTACTTAGGCAAAACTGAACTATTTGAAATAGAACTGTTTTTGACATTGAAACTGTACTTAGGCTAAACTGAATTGTTTGAATTAGAACAGTTCAATTAAACTGAATAATTTGAAATAGAAATGTTTTTGACAATTAAACTGTGTACTCATGCTAAACTGAGTTGTTTGAAATAGAACTGATTATTTGTATAAAAATGGATTTGGCGTTAAATAACCTACAAGGGTTGATACGCCATAAAACCCAACCAACCAGTAGAAGAGATATTTCTGCCCAGGTATGCGAACTGGTCAAGTAATCCCAGGAGTTTGCCACTTAAAGTGGAAATAGTTCTTTGTTTAAAACACATTAATTCTGTTTTATCTACGTTCACGTAAAGGTCAATGTCACTTGCTCTAGGCTAATCAGAAGGGATTTGACTTGAGCAGGTGTATTTGCGTAGTCTGTGTCTGTCATAGTTTCTACAGGAAAACATTTGCTTCTTCTCTTTTTTAATGAGTAACCATTTTCTTATATCAGACTAACTGGCGTTCGTAATATGTAACCTAGGTAGGGTATAAACAAATATATAAACGTATAACATATACATATATATTTATGTGTGTGTGTGTGTGTGTGTGTGTGTGTGTGTGTGTGTGTGTGTGTGTGTGTGTGTGTGTGTGTGTGATTAGATAGGACCGATGTTTCGTATTTTTTCATATACATTTATATAAAGAGTTGAAAGAAGAACAAATGCGAAGGGAATTTATGGAAGTAAATAATCTTGCAAAAAGAAATGAGAAAGAATTGGCGGGAAAGGTTCCATAGACATTTTAGAATTTTTTTATTCATATGACTCGTCATTGTTTTTGTCATCTCATTATTCGCTGGGGCCAGAAGTAATTGGTCAAAATACAGCGTCTTCGTAGATTAATTTCATCCAGAAGTTAAACAACTCATTCGAAGTCTTGAACGGATCAAAAATAAAATAGGCAGACACTAAGTGTCCATCCTATTTAATCAAATATGTTTGATAGAGAAAATGTTGCATATATATATATATATATATATATATATATATATATATATATGGTAGATTTGGTAAAACCGACAAGATATGAAAAAAGTGTATAAATCGAAAAAAAGACAACGGATTCGAAAATGATATTTCGTCTATATTTCAAAAAGACTTCATCGGAATGTGATTTTTTTTCTGAAGTTTTTTCTTTCAATGCTGAACTTTAGAAAAATAAACACATTCTGTTTAAATCTTTTTGAAACAATGAGGAAGTGTTATTTTTTAATCTGTCGACTGTGTTTTGGTTTATCCACTTTTCCACTTATTTTCACACACAGACACACAATCATACACACACTCACACGCACATAATCATATACACATACATACACACACACACACATATATATATATATATATATATATATATATATATATTCAAAATCAATTATTTTCTTATAAAGCACGATTCCGTTCTCGTTTTTAACGGAGAATGTCTCATTTCATTCATCTTTTAGACAGTAATCGATTTCTTTTACTTCTGTTTGTCACTGTTCTAAACATTCGATCTTATGTGGAAAATTGATTGTTTTTTAGCATTTCTATAAGAACCCAATCGCGGACATTTATTTTCTTCATACAACAATCACAAAAAAGTTAGAATTTAAAGACTTGAACAAAGCTGGAGAAAACTTTCCATTGGCATATGTGTATTTATGCAATATATATATATATATATGTGTGTGTGTGTGTGTGTGTGTGTGTGTGTGTGTGTGTGTGTGTGTGTGTGTGTGTTTTACATTATATTGCAAACACACACACGCACACACTTACATAGTAGGTATCATACAATAACTGATGTTTATACAACAGCATTGCTTCTAACAAACCCTTCATCAGATGATGACTCTGGGTTCAGGCATGGTTTCGGGGCCGAAGCATCATTACCACTTGCCCAGAGCGCCAGCAGTATCTCACGACACCACCAGACTTTGTCAGATTGTTGTCGCTCTATTGGATTGCCAGATCCACGCTGATGCAGTTAGAGCCTTATCTTGGATCTTTTCCATGTATTTCCTCTTGTCTGATGGAGGAAGTCCAAGATTAGTTAAGAAAACGGAGGTTGAGTTCGCAATAAAACCTCTGGATCCGACTTCGATAGGAAATACATTTGTTATCCAGCCATTTCTGACACATTGTTCTGGCAGATCTTCATATTTTTCCAACTTACGCCGATATGCCCAATCGAAATTTTCTTCAAAAAGGACCATTAACTCAATAACGAAAACTTTTTTGCTTTAACGGACCAAATGACAATATGTTTTTTCACACGATGAACTGCTTGTTGTAATATTACTCCACTTTCAAGTATCCCATCTTGAAAGAGAGGATAAAAAAACAAGAAATATCAAATAGGGTAGAAAATTTAAACCAAAAGAAAAGGTAATATTAAGAAAAATAAACAAAGGATAGCAGGGTAAGACTATATATATATATATATATATATATAAGGTTTTATTGTATACTTTCAATGAATTTAATTACCATCTCGAACTATATGTAGCAATTATCCTTCTCCAAAAAAAATTAATAAAATCATATACTACGCATGACGAATATGAAAAGTTTGTTTCTGCCCATATAGAAGCAGCAGATGAGTGCATACTAACCAAACCAAGAGTTAAACGTAGAGTTCAATGGGAGTCAATGGCAGTTAGGAGAAAAAACGTGATAACATGAAAAATACATCCTTCTGAATGAAAGAAACCCAACAAACGCCAACACATAAAAACTTAAGAAAGCTCAGCGAGAACTGATACATACCAAAAAAATCCATAATAAATAAAATCAGAAATTCAGTAGAAGATAGACAATCCCAAATAGCATGACAGGCAGTAAATAAAATGAGTAGAAGGAAGAGCACCTCGAAAGCAAAACTAAAAGCCGACAGCCAAGAAGAAAGACTTCAGAATTGGAAAGAACATTTTAAAAATCTGCTCGGAAATCTTCTTTATGTCACTCTTAAACTTATCAAAAACAATTAGTGATTGCTAACTAGACATCAAAGTTGAACCGTTTACGGAAGAACTTGACGCAGTACAGAAAAAAATTAAAAGCAGAAAAGCTGCAGGTCTCGACGAAATAATTCCTGAAGTATGGAAGACAAGGATATTTGACGATATACTTCTTCGATAATGCAATGCTGTCTATAAGCAAAAAGCAGTCGAGGAATTGACGAATGGCTACATTCTCCCCTTCCCCAAGAAAGGTAGCCTCGAAATCACTGAGAATTACAAAGAAATAACTCCTACTGATGAAGACGCTAAGGTCTATGTGCCCTACTTCTCAACTGAATCCGACCTGAAAAATTTCTTGGATAAAATCAGGACGGCTTTCGGAGAAATTGACCCACACCCTGATTATTAGTCGAAGAAGTACATGTGAAAGAACCTTGAGGCAACACTATTGTTCATAGATTTCTGAAATGTATTTTTGCCCAGTAAACTAGGGCTGTAGAAAACACCGACTGTATCTCTGCTGTGGGGTAAGATGCTCCCCACCCAACAAGTGTCCTAGATATGACACTAAATAATATGATGGTGAGGTTTCAGTTATGCTGGTGATTTGATGTATACAAAATACCCCTTCATTGCCATCACTCCCAGGTCCACTCTAGCCTGGAGTGGTAGCACCTTAGAAGGTCCTATCTATGGGTCAAATAGAACTAGACTATATTTATGCTAAACTGAATTTCTTGAAATAAGACTATTTTGACATTTAATTCTGTGTAAACAAAGCACTATACTCATACTAAACTGAAATATTTGAAATAGAACTGTTTATATGTATAAAAATGGATTTGGTATTAATATACTACAATGGTTAATGTGACATAAAACCAAACCAAACCAAACTTAAAGGTTTTTGATTCTATACACCGAGGAAAGAGAGAACAAATACTACCAACTTATGGTCTCCCTAAAGACGCTTACTGCTATAATGATGCTTTATTCAAAAA
The DNA here is from genome assembly GCA_963585895.1 of Sepioteuthis lessoniana. Classification (NCBI taxonomy): domain Eukaryota; kingdom Metazoa; phylum Mollusca; class Cephalopoda; order Myopsida; family Loliginidae; genus Sepioteuthis; species Sepioteuthis lessoniana. The sequence continues at coordinate 132,456,119 of OY757906.1, forward strand.
CAAAGGTCTTCTCATCCGATGGTGACACAAACTTCTTTGACATCATCGCTGGAGTCCAACAAGGAGATACGTGGTGCATTCAATAAGTTTCCAGACTTTTTGTACAGGTATTTAAAATTGTCGTAGACTCTTAAAAATTCAGTATGTTATTGCTATACATCTTATAAGATGACTGACGAATTTTTATGATTTCACGTTCAAATGAACAGCTACAGCAACAATTAGAATACACACTACAAAAGCCTGATTGTCACAACTGGTGAATTTCAAAAATGCAATCTGGACGTGAGGACACTTTAGAAGAACGATATACAATAAAATTCTGTTTAAAACTTTGAAAAAATGCCACAGAAACGTATGGAATGGTTCAGACTGCTTTTCGACCATCTTGCATGAATTGAGCATCAGTTTTTGAGTGGCATAAGAGATTCAAGAAAGGCAGGAGTCTGTAAGGGATGATGAGAGGTGTGGGAGAAGTAAGGAAGTCAATAGACCAGAGTTGATTGGCCAACTGGTTAGGATTAGGGTTAGGGTTACTATGTTGAGGTTTTATGGGAGTTCAGGAAGAGATTCCAAGGGAAGAGGCCATATAGATATAGTGGACAGCACCAGGTAAAAGTCACCCGAAGCGACCAAAGACGCAAACATCAGCAGGCAATGTTTGGCCTCTGAATTTTGGGATGTGCAAGGTATTTTGTTCATCGATTACCTTGAGAAAGGAAAAGCCATCAATAGCGAATATTACATAGTATTATTGGTTCGTTCGAAGGAAGAAATCGCCAAAAAATCCAGCCACAAGTGAAGAAGAAAAAAGTGCTCTTTCACCAAGACAATGCATCGTATCACAAGTCAATTGCAACGATTGCAAAACTACATGAATTGCATAGCGAATTGCTTCTGCAGCCACCCTATTCTCCAGATCTGTCCCCTAGAGACTTTGCTGACCTCAAAAAATGCTTTAGGGAAAGAGATTTGGCTTCAATGAAGAAGTGACATCGGAAACTGGGGCGTATTTTTTTGCCAAACAAATCGTTCTACAAAAAGGCTTCGAATTGTTAGAGAAGCAGTGGAATTAGTTTATCATCCTAGAATGAGACTATGTTGATGAAGAAAGTCGAATTTTGCCTTAAAGTTTTTTATTAGTTAGGCCCGGGACTTATTGAGTGATATGTTATATATAACTGTGCAGCAAAGACGACTGGTTTTTTTTCCGGGACGAACAGTGTTTACCTACCCAATGATAAAAAAAAGTTGTTTGGCTCCGTCGGTATTCATCCTCTCTTCAAAAGAACAAACTAGGAAATGAATTTGATCCTTGCTCTTTTAGACGAAGGATAGGTGCTGCTTGTCAGAATGGCTCTCTGAAGCCAAGTTTTTCATTGTATAGCCAAGCAAGAAGCGAACTTCCTGAGCCCCAAACGACGTTTACGTTGTTTAGGTTCCCCTTTCGCCATGGGCAAGATGCGATACTAAGTCAAATGATTAGGAGGACCTACACGCATACGAATACAAGGTCGAAAGCAGTGCTAACAATTCTTTGGCATCAGATAATTAACCTGCCCTTCGTCCTTTTAGGTGAGGAGTGGGTGATAACTGGATGAACGGCCCCCTTAAGCCAAGCCCTTCAATCTTTAAGCAGGAAAAGAAATTCGAATCTCAATATATTTCCTGGTTAGTCTTCTTTAAAACTTGACAAAACCAACGATTTTTTTCCTAATGAGTTTTCCTAATTTGTATATTTTGTTTTAAAAGTGATGTTTTGTGATTCATTTTCAATATTTATTTAATAACCAACTTGTTTTAATAATCGGTGGGTTTTATCACTTTTATACGTTATTCGAGGAGAATCCTGGTTGCGTTATGGTTAAACTGCAACATCGTAGCAAGCGAGTTCGAACTCGAGTCGCACAATCACTTTGAAACTAATACCTTTTCGAAAGTTATGAACTCTATTATCCCCCACCCCCAACCCAGCTATGAGTTATGAACTCTATTATCCCCCACCCCCAACCCAGCTATGAGTTAAATAGTATCATTAATGTTCATCTACAAGGATGAGTCTGACATAAAATAACCCACGAAGGCTGATATGCCGTTAAACAAAGAAGACCAAAACAAACTGTGATAACGCTTTTGTTAACCTCTGCACCAATCGGTAATGTTAGCTTTATTGTAAACAAAACTACTCTCCAAAAAGTTGATTTTTCTCAAAAAATACGTAAGATTATTTATTTACAAAAGTGAGCTACTTCGTTCACAAAACCAAATCTTGATTTATTTTATTTTATTTTATTGCGCTAACAATGTACACACATATGTGTGTGTGTGTATGTGTGTGTGTGTGTTTGTTTGTTATCGGAATTTACTTTTGATCAACAATCCAGCAATGAATATAGAAACAGAAGCTGGAATGCAATGTCTCCTTGTACTGATCTATTCTAAAGTGGCGTGCATGTTATGTGATAACGAAAGAACGCGAAGACGGTTTTAGTGATGTTTTGTTGTTGTAGTTGTTCTAAGAGCATTCTTAGCCGTAATTTGAACTTAATTTCATAAATTTACTGATCACTGTTACGTCGCCTCCAGCACTCAATCATTGGCTTACTACCTCTCTCTCTCTCTCTCTCTCTCTCTCTCTCTCTCTCTCAGTGTGTGTGGTGTGCGTATGTATGTTGGAATAACCACCGTGACTATTTTAAAAACTTGAACAATAGAAATGTAACTGCCTAATTTGCATGTCATCATCATGTCACGCTGCCAGCACGGATCTCCTTGACCCTCTCTCGCCACCCGTCTCTATCGTCCATCGCTCCCATGAGGTCTTCCAGTCTAAATCCTGTATCGGCATTGAGCAGTTGTACATAAGTTCTTGCTGGTCGTCCTGCATTTGCTCGTCCATGTGAAAGGGATCCACCGGGGTACATCACTTCGTCCCTACTTCTCCAGCAGTGTCCCGCATGTCTGGTTCGTCGAATTTCAATAGTTTTCGTGATGGGTGGTAGGTGGCCGTACAGCAGTTGCTTTTTGGTGTGCTGCCTCCAAGACTTGTTCAATATTGCTCGCAGCATTATGTAGTTGCCGTCAAGCCTTTTCTCCATACGTTTACTTAGCGTCTATGTAGGGCATCCATAAAGCAGTATCGACACGACCACTGTTTGGAAGAAACTGCATTTCATTTTATCGATCAGGTCTGACTTCCATATGACCGATAGCCTATCGATAGCTGTGCATGCTTTTGCTAGTCGCGTGTTGATGTCTTTTTCGGGGGATGAGACACTGCTTCCTAGGTCGGTGAACTTTCCCACTTGTTTCAAAGGCCCACCCTTTAGTGTGGAGATGTCGCCTCTTTGATTAAAGCACCTGTATTCCGTCTTGTCTGCGATGACATGGAGGCCTATACCAGTAGCTGCACGTTCCAGACTATGTAGTAGGGATTCGGCTTGGGCGGGTGTATTTGCCAGAAGCGCTATGTCATCGGCGTAGTCCGTGTCGGTGATTGTTTGTGCGGGGTATCTTCTGCTTCTTTCTTTTGTCAGCTGGAAGCTGTTTTCTTCCATTGAATCAATAGACGTTCTAAGTACGTTGTCTAGGCAGATGATAAACAGGCATGGGGCAAATGTATCTCCTTGTAGCACACCTGCTACAATGACAAAGTAGTCTGTGTCTTCATCCAGGGAGCGGACTTTTACTTTTGTGTTTTTATATAGCCTCATTATGGCTGCGACGGTTTATTTGGGGAGGTCGTAGGCGAGAAGTATTTGCTCCATTTTCCCTTTGTGTATGAAGTCAAAGGCCTAGGAGAAGTCGACGAACAATATTGTTGCCTCAAGGTTTTTTTACCCGTGAACCTTCAAGAATTCGACGGACAGTAAAAATTTGTGATGTCGAGGATCGATTTCTCCGAAAAACATTTTGGTTCTTATTAAATTTCTTCTCAATTTTCGGTTCTATGCGGTTGCGTAGTAGAGCATTGCAGATCTTGGCCGTTGTGGATGTAAGGGTTATACCTCGGTAGTTCTTGGCTATTCGGAGGTCACCCTTCTTAGGGAAAGGAGGGATACATCCCTTTATCCATCTGTCTATTGTGTTTTGGTTATATACAGCATTACAGTGTCAGAGCAGTACGTCGTCGAATTCCCTGGTCTTCCATACTTCTGCTGCGTTCCTATCATTAATTTCTCTTAGTACTGAGTCGAGTTCTTCTTGCGTAAACTGTCCTAGTTTGAGATGTAGTTGATTACTACTGTCTCTAAGATATGTAAATTTGCACAAAGGGCATTTTTACTTTGTGTAATGGTTAGCAAGATAGTTCACTTCCCTCAAGTTAACCCACACTTTTGACCTGATGTTACAACCAAAATTCAGGTTGATTTAATTCAACTTGCACTAAATGAACTGCATGTCCTGAAATGGTTACAGAGCAATGCTAGCAGATAATTAATTGTGAGTTGAGTTCTTATTGGGTGCTAGATAATTGTAGCCTTGTGCCATACTAAGCTCTAAGCTTAGTAAATGACAACTCACACTCAGCATATGTTAGTGAGTGTAATGGTTATTAAGGTGGGTCGCAGGTTATTACGAGTGAGTTCGATTCCTACTGAGTGCCTTTTACCAAACTTTTCCTTCTGTTTCTTGATTTTTCTTTTACGTCCGTATCATTTCTTGATAAATTTTCTTCTCTCCCTTTTCACCACGTTTTCTCTTCTTTACCTTTCTCCTGATTATTTTCTACTCCTTTTTCCATTATAAATGTTTCTCCAATTCGAAAAATATAACATTAATCATTCTATAGAACGATTCTTCTTTTGTTCTCCTCTCCTTCAAATTCCCCAAGGCAACCAATTGTCCGAGTCGACCAGTCTCCATCAACACAACAAAACCGTTTCTTTTCTCTAACTCGAACAGCGTCCATTGTGTCACAAGTAGACATAATGTCGCTGTAGTTAGATAGTTAATATCTTTAATCATTACTTCCTGTAGAAGCAGAAGTGATGGCGGAAAAAGAAAAAAAAGAAGGGATTCAAATGTATTTTGAATGACAGGATTTTCCGTGATAAAAGCTTCGGATTGGAAACTCAAACAGATCGTAGGAAACGAGTTTCGAATTTGCAAGCGCTGAGTAAATGCGAATGAATGATCAAATGTCAACTGATCGTTTTGGCCTTTTTCTTGAACGAAAAATCATCCCGGTGAATGTCAAGAGAGAATTTGAAAGACCGGGGAGATAATATCGGGTCTTCTTCGAGTTGAATGATGAAACGGAAATTGATTTATTGTAAATTGCTTCAAACTTAAATCGATTAGTTAAGAAGGCGGTTAACTAGCAGATTGTCAATCAAAATATTCTCTTTCATAATTTTCACTTTTTTCGTTCATTTATTCTTTCACTCGTTTGTTCTTTCATTTATTTCTTTTATTTTCCTTATTTTCTTTTACTCATCCTTTTTCTTTCGTTTTTTTACTCATTCTTTTTTCGTTTCTTTTTTTTTTTTAACTTTTTTCTCAATTTTCTGTGGCCCAGTCGGCTTAGGCTGCAGATTACACCAACTCCATCTCTGCAGAGGTGTAAGACTCCCCCAACGAGTGTCCTGGATATGACACTAAACAATCTGATGATGAGGCTCCAGTAATACTAGAGCTTTGGGGAATGCGAAGTATCTCTTTATTGCCATCGCACCCAGATCCACTCTGGCCCAGAGTGGTAGTACCTGATAGGGTCCTATCAATGGATCAAATAAAACTAAACAGCGTAATTATGCTAAACCGAATTGTTTAAAATAGAACGGTTTTTAACATTTTAATTGTGTGCTTATGCTAAACTGAGTTGTTTGAAATAGAACTGTATTAGATTTAAACTGTGTTCTTATGCTAAACTGAATTGTTTGAAATAGAACTGTTTTTACATTTACCTGTGTGTAAACAAAAAAACTGTACTTATGCTGAGCTGAATTGTTTGAAATAGAACTGTTTATATGCATAAAAATGGATTTGGCATTAAATAACCTATAATGGGTGATATGCCATAAAACCAAACCAAACTAAACCCAAATCCTTTTTTCCGTTTTCAGTATTTCTTCCTGTTTTCTTTTGTTTTATTTATTCATTTATTTTTGTCTTTTCTAGTTTTCTTTTTTTCTTTTATTCTTTCTTGATTTTTCGTTCTCTTTAAATTCTCTCTCTCTCTCTCTCTCTCTCTCTCTCTCTAACATATTTTTTCCATTTTTTAATTTTTCAAAAATACCCCTTTTTATCAAAGTATCGCACCAACCGTTGTTTAATAATCTTACCGCCGTGATAAGCCTCTGGCCACTAATTAAGAATGGTTTTAAATTGAGACGCTTAGTTTAACATGAGCTGCGAACACACATTTTTGAAATCAAATCATCACATCAATCAAATCAAGCATCGAAGGGGAAGATTTTGAAAATATCCAAATCAGCAATTCGTTTTTGGTAGAATATATATATATATATATATATATATATAGAGAGAGAGAGAGAGAGAGAGAATTAGGAGTCGAGATTAGGCTTCCTGATGATCCGTTAAGGTGAAACTTTAGTAGAAGATTTTCGACTCGCGATTTAAGTTAATTCTATAATTGGTTCCATTGTATTGTGTTGAGCACTTTAGTAATTATAGCATTGCAGCATTCGCGGAGGGATTTTTGGTTTTCTTTTGACCACTGAATGCGTACCCCTTGATTTTTTTCAAGGAGTCGGACGAGGTTGGCCTTTTCTTTCTTTTTTACCCAAAATATTTTTTTCTTTTTCCCCTGGGCGATGACTTGAGGTACTTTTATCCCTTGTTCCTGACCAGGATTTTTTTGTTTTTTCCGATACCGTGAATACTGGTAAATATTAGATTAGTATATATATATATATATATATATATTATATATATATATATATATATTGGAGAATGCGCAAACGCATGTGTATGTGTGTGTGTGTGTGCCTTGGTTTAGAATACGCCGACTGTATCCATTGCAGAGAGATAAGACTCCTGTAATAAAGGAGTTCCTGGCTATGACACTAAGTTGCATCTGGTGGAGAGGATTCAGTTCTGGACTTCTTAGGAATGTGAAGTCACCTCTTAATTGCCATTGATGGGGTGTTGTAGAATTTGTTAGGGTCCTGCCTAAGGGTCAAACAGATCTGTTAGGGTACTGGTTAAGGGTCAAATAGAACTGTTAGGGTCCTGCCTAAGGGTCAGTCAGATCTGTTAGGGTACTGGTTAAGGGTCAAATAGAACTGTTAGGGTCCTGCCTAAGGGTCAGACAGATCTGTTAGGGTACTGGTTAAGGGTCAAATAGAACTGTTAGGGTCCTGCCTAAGGGTCAGACAGATCTGTTAGGGTACTGGTTAAGGGTCAAATAGAACTGTTAGGGTCCTGCTTAAGGGTTAAACACATCTGTTAGGGTACTGGTTAAGGGTCAAATAGAACTGTTAGGGTCCTGCCTAAGGGTCAGACAGATCTGTTAGGGTACTGGTTAAGGGTCAAATAGAACTGTTAGGGTCCTGCCTAAGGGTCAGACAGATCTGTTAGGGTACTGGTTAAGGGTCAAATAGAACTGTTAGGGTCCTGCCTAAGGGTCAGTCAGATCTGTTAGGGTACTGGTTAAGGGTCAAATAGAACTGTTAGGGTCCTGCCTAAGGGTCAGACAGATCTGTTAGGGTACTGGTTAAGGGTCAAATAGAACTGTTAGGGTCCTGCCTAAGGGTCAGTCAGATCTGTTAGGGTACTGGTTAAGGGTCAAATAGAACTGTTAGGGTCCTGCCTAAGGGTCAGTCAGATCTGTTAGGGTACTGGTTAAGGGTCAAATAGAACTGTTAGGGTCCTGCCTAAGGGTCAGTCAGATCTGTTAGGGTACTGATTAAGGGTCAAATAGAACTGTTAGGGTCCTGCCTAAGGGTCAGTCAGATCTGTTAGGGTACTGGTTAAGGGTCAAATAGAACTGTTAGGGTCCTGCCTAAGCGTCAAACAGATCTGTTAGGGTACTGGTTAAGGGTCAAATAGAACTGTTAGGGTCCTGCCTAAGTGTCAAACAGATCTGTTAGGGTACTGGTTAAGGGTCAAATAGAACTGTTAGGGTCCTACCTAAGGGTCAAACAGATCTGTTCAATATTATGTTTAAAAAGATTTTAAAGAACATTTGCTCTGAAAACACTGATATTGCTTATACTCGTAAGTATAAAATGATATAGTGATTAGTGTTCGGAATACTTAAAAGCAAGCATATAACTTTGTACAAATAATTCGTATTACGAATTGGCGCTTGAGGCTATATTTATTTACGAATGATCATATATATATATATATATATATATATATATATATATATATATATATATATATATATATATATATATAATGACGAAAATAATGCTTTTTCTTCTTTCCTAAAAAGAAAATTTCTAAGATCACAAAATCTGAAGATGTAAATGGTTTGGTTGGGTTTAATGGCATATCAACCATTGCAGTTTATTTAATACCAAATACTCTTTATATATATATATATTAAATACATGTAATTTGGTTTGGTTTGGTTTGGTTTGGTTTGGTTTTATTGCATATAAACCATTGTTGGTAATTTAATGCCAAATCCTCTTTATACATGTATATTAGACATGAATTATAAATACATAATGTCAAGTATTTTAAAAGAGCCTAAGCTCCGAGTTTTTCACACAGTTACCTAGTTCCAAGTATTGCTATGTATCACTAACAATTCAATTAAACATCAGTCATTTGTTTACACAGTAAAATGATCAAACATCGTTATTTCAAACAATTCAATTTAACATAAGTCATTTGTTTGCTGTAAGTTTAAATGCCAAACAATTCTATTTAATACATAGATAAGACCTTATCAAGTGCTACCACTCCGAGTCAGAGTAAAACTGGGAACGATGGCAATGAAGAGGTACTCCGCATTCCACAAAGCTCCAGCATTACTACAGCCTAACCATCAGATTGATTAGTGTCATATACTTGTTGGAGGATTCTTACTCCTCTGCAGAGATGTAGTTGGTATATTCTGCAGCCTTTACCAACAGGGCCACAGGACACTCGTTGTGATGGGGTCTTACCCCTCTTCCGAGATGCAGTTGGTGTATTCTACAGCCCCAAACGGATGAATTGTGAAGACGTAGAGGACATTAAAAGAAATAAGATGATAACGGGGAAACCTCGGAGTAATTGCAATAAAAGAGAACGTCACAACTCCCCAATTTCCAGAACTGAAGACCCACCATCAGATTAAGTTTAGAGTCATTGCTTGGACACTAATACTTTAAAATTATATTTAAAGTATTTCTATCTGATACAAATAATTATATGGTTTCAAGTAATCATTTATATCTAATGAGGAAAGTACGTTGGTTTGTTATTTTTATGGTCTCATAAACGATTAATAAAAGCTTTTCACTGGTTGTACGTGGTGCATTCAATACGTTTCAAGACTTTTTTGTACAGGCATTTAAAATTGGTGTAGACTCTTGAAAATTCACTATGTTATTGCTATACATCTTATGAGATGACTGACTAATTTTTATGATTCCAGATTCAAATGAACAGCTACAGCAGCAATTGGAATACACCCTACTAAAGACTGATTGTCACAACTGGTGAATTTCAAAAATGCAATCTGGACGTGAGGACACTTTAGAAGAACGATATGCAATAAAATTATGTTTTAAACTTGGAAAAAAACGCCACAGAAACGTATGGAATGGTTCAGACTGCTTTTCGGCCATCTTGCATGAATCGAGCATCAGTTTTTGAGTGGCATAAGAGACTCAAGGAAGGCAGGCGGTCTGTGAGGGATGATGAGAGGTATGGGAGGAGTAAGGAAGTCAATACACCAGAGTTGATTGGCCAAAAGGCTAGGGTTAGGGTTACTAAATGTTACAAAATGTTGAGGTTTTAAGGGAGTTCAGTAAGAGATTCCTTGGGAAGAGGCCAGCACTCTTCAAATCGGCTCAGTGGCATTTCCACCAGGAGAATACACTAGTCCACAACTCCATCCTTGTCACAGACTATTTGACTACGATGGGCATCAAGACAGTTCCTCACTCTCCCTATAGTCCAGACCTTGCTCCTTGTGACTTTTGCTTATTCCCTAAGCTCAGAGGCTGTCGTTATGAGACAATTGAGGAGATGAAAGAGGCTGTGACGAAGGTTATTGACACGCTCACACAAGAGGACTTTCATGGGGGCTTCCAGAAGTTATTGGAACGGTACAACAAGTGCATTGCAGCCAGAGAAGATTACTTCGAAGGGGACTTCATGTGTGTACTATCAATAAAAGTGCCCATACGAAAAAAAAGTCTGGAAACTTATTTAATGATCCTCGTGGCTTTGATGAAATAGATCTTAATTGATTTGCTTCTGTTTTGAATTCTTAAATTTTCTTTTAAGTTCTCAGGGCAAATTTTAATTTCGTGCTTTCAAGGAGTATTGTTTTTTGTCTTTATTTATTTTCTTAATTTCTTTGTGTAATTCCTAACCTTATATTTCATCAACTAATTAATTTTATTGATTAGCTTGTTCGTTATATTTTTCCCCGTTTTATATTTGACTTGTAGGCGAATAGCTTGAAAGTAATTTTACTTTTAAACGAGTTGTTTGAGAGCATTTATTTGCACACAGTTAAATGATTTCAATCATTGCTATCTAACACTAATAATTCTATTTAATATAGATCATTTATTAAAAGCTCCATCAATAAGTCAAGTAGAACTGTTCAATCATTTATAAATGATCATTGTTATGATTAGTTATTTGAAACAACTCATTTAAAAGTAAAGTTACTCACAAACTATTCGCTCATAAATCAAATAGTTTGTAATTAACTACTTTTAAATGAGTTTTTAGAGCTCATTTGTTTGAACACAGTTAAATTATTTCAAGTATTGCTATCAAACGCTAATAATTCTATCTAATATTAATCATTTGTATTGCTATTAACATTAATAATTCTATTTATCAAGTATTCCAATCTAATGCGAACAATTCTCACACAGCTGCTCGATTTCAACTCACTAATAATAATAAGCCTGAGCAAAAGTTTGAACAGTTCTACTTTACCCTAACCCTAACAGGTACTACCACTCCGAGTCAGAGTAGATCTGAGAGTAATGAAGAGTACTCCAATTTCCCCACACTCCAGGACTCGAGCCTCACCGTCAGATACAGTTTAGTGTCTTACCCAAGACACCCGAAGTTTTGTTTTCCTCAACCTGACTGACCCCCAGCCACTGCCTTCTAGCACCCTTAACATAAAAAGGATTGGGAGTTTGTTTGTTACAAGGGTAATTCAAAAAATATGGTCGGGACAATCATATAAGTGCTCGGACTTGACGTAACCAGCCGATTGATCGGAATGGTTCTCTCCGACTACCTGTCCAGCCCAGTAAGAGCTAAAGTGGAGTGTTGTAGGTCACGTGACCACGTCAGCTACCGGATCATGAACTGTTCAGCTACTTGGATCTCATACTCAAGTTTGACAGGTCGCCACTAACGAGCAACAGGTAGCCTCGTTATGGGGTCTTACCCCTCAACAAAGAAGCAACCAGTGTATTCTACAGTCTCAGCTGATAGGGCAGGTAAGATCTCAAGTAATCGAGTCCAAATAAAGATAGTTCAAATACAGTTATCAAAAGAAATACAAATTACTCAAGAAACGCAGCTTTAAAAGTACAAAAACGGAGAAAAACAACTTGCTTCCTTTTAATGATTTAGTGTTTCAAATTTCAAGTAAGCAGCATCGGTAATTCTTCACTGTCAACCGAATCTGACAAGCAATTGCCACAAACAATTTGTGATTGAAGATACAGAGAGTGTAATTCTTTTTGGAGGCACTTGACAGCTCTGGTCATTTTGTTTTTTATTTGGTTGAGTTTTTTTTTTCTTCGTCATAAAGACGTAAATTAACATTAATAAAATATATGAGCAAAAGAACGAACGAAAGACAAACATCCGATCTCTTGAAATAATGATATAAAAAAAGTAGGTAGTTAGAGATTGTTATATCGCCTTACGTGGATATATTTCCTGGAAAAAAGTACAATTCTTTTTTTTCACAATAAAGTAAAAATAAAGTTGGCGACTGTAGTTGAGTGTGACCCCGAAGGCCCCCTTTTCATTAGCTACAACACCGAGGGGCAGGGACGGGTGCTACTCCTTTATCCTGGATTTCCCCCCTTTACCCTTGATCCATACTTTATATTGCTGAATGTTGAGCAAGGCAGCATCAAGTACCATTTTCTGAATCTTTGATATGACTCGACCTGCGATTTAACCTCGGTCTCCCGGACCATTAGGCAAACACTAGGAGGTGCCCGTGGTGTATTGGTTATCATCGTAGGAAATGGACACGATGACACGAGTTCAAATCCTGGACGAGACTGATTGCATTTCACATAGCACTAATACCCTTGGGAAAGGTATGAATCCAATTATTCTCCCTCCAGCTATGGGTAAATAGTAGAGCAGACTAGGTTCTTCAGCCTTGGTGAGGCAACTAGTCTAGGAGAAGGAAAACTCTGAATTCAAACCTGTTAAACTCCGCTTAAAAATTGACCTTGTGTCATATCCAGCCCGAGCGAAGGGGTTGGTAAATACGATTAGGCAAACACTCTACCCACTAGTAGAATTACCTTTTATGCCATAACGTTTTTCGTATCTAACATTATATACTTATAAAATCAGCATTTCAAATTGATTTAATTAATTCTAAATACAGAATATCGAATAACCAAGATTTAATATTTTTACTTGTCTGCCCCTTGGTGAATAATTGTAAATCTCGTAATAAGAGATATATTTTTCCAGTTTTTAAGCTATTTGTTTCTTACTTCAATTGATTGAATTAAAAAAAAGTCAGTATAGTCAAGTTTCGATGTTTTCGTAACTAATTCATTGGAACATCTATTTAATTTCTGACCTTGATAATTTCTTTTAGAAAACACAATCAACGTCAGAAATTAAGTAGATGTTCCCGATAACAGAACATTGGTGGATGAAATGATTTGGTGGTGAAAAGCAAAAGTTTAAGATTGTTATTTCCTCCAACGAGAATAACTCTCCAGAGCAAAAAAATGCAATCATTTTTTTTTTTTTTTTTACAGTAAAATAAATAAATTGTTTTCATATCCAGTACTTTAAAAGCTACCTTTTAAATTCTTAAAAATTCAGAATATCGAATATCCAAGATGGTTTTATATTTTCGCTTAGATTTTAGATAAATCTAAATCCGCCAGTCCAAGATAGTTTTCAAGATTTTTAGCTATTTGCTTCTTACAATTATTATTTGTGTACAACATTCACTCATGTATAACACCGACCTTTAACTATGAACTGCAAAATTCTAGAAAAGATAATCGTGTATAATACGCTCTGGCTTTTTAGAATTTATTGCAGCAGAATTTAACCAAAATTTCGAATTGGTTCAACTTTTTACTGGATAAAAATATAGTTTATGCATTAAAATACAAAATTTACACTATATTTAGAGTAAACACGCAGAGATATTTACACAAAAATAAGCTCACATTGAGAGAAACAAAATTATAAACAAGCACACATTCCAATGGATATTTCTCTGTAATGGCGTTAAACACATAGATATAATTTACCTTTTCTCACCCTGTCCCGAATATGGGAAGGTATGGTAGGCAGAAAAAAGTTTATTGTTCTCGTGTATTATACGCATCCTTCACTTTTCGACTGAAAAATCTGGAAGAAATAGTGCGTCTTATACAATAATAATTACGGTACTTCTGTTGATTATATTTTTTTAATTAAAAAAGATGTCGATATAGTTATGTTTAGTTGTTTTTGTGACTAAATACATCTATTTAATTTCTGACATATATTATGTTTTCTAAAACGTTCACTGTAACAGAACTTTGGAGCATCCTGGGTATTAAACTACATTTGATGGTGAGGTTCCAGTTCTAGAACTCCGAGGAGTATGGAGTATTCATTCGTTGGCATTACTCCCGGGTCCACTCTGACCCGAAGTGATTGTAACTGGTATAGATCAAATAGAACTTTTCAGAATTTATTTTGCCCAGTCGTCTGGGGCTGTAGAATACACCGACTGCTTCTCCTGATATGACTCTAAACAATCTGATGATGAAGTTCCAACAATGCTGGAGCTTTGGGGAATGCAGAGTACCCCTTCATTGCCATCGCTCCCAGGTCCACTCTGGCCCGGCGTGGTAGCACCTGATAGGGCCCTATCTATGGGTTAAATAGAACTAACAGCATATTTATGCTAAACTGAATTGTTTGAGTAAATTGAATAGCTTGAAATAGAAATGTTTTGACAATTAAACCGTACTTACATTTAAACTGCATGCTTATGCTTAACTGAATTATTTGAAATAGAAGTGTTTTTCGACATTAAAACTGTATTTACACTTAACTGAATTGTTACATATAACTGCTTGAATAGTTTGAAATAGAAATGTTTTTGACAATTAAACTGTGTACTTATGCTAAACTGAATTGTTTTAAATTGAACAGATTATTCACATAAAAATAGATTTGTTGTTAAATAACCTACAAAGGTTGATATGCCATAAAACACAACAAACTAAACCAAACCAAACCATCAGAAATGATTAATATTTGATAGGAATACCTGAAACTCTATTATTATACTAACAAATTATTAAATAGGAATAACCACTTTAAATTATATTATTTGAATTACTATTAGACAGGAATACGTATTGCAAATAATTATAGAGAAAATATTATTTTTTTTTTTAATGCAGTGAAATATTGGAGTGATGGTACCTGTCAAGGACCTATTTATGTGTCAAACAAAACTGTTTGAAAATTATTTATTTTAGGTATTAATACTTGATACCATATAACTATGCGAATTATTTGTATTAGATACGAATACTTGATACCATATGACTCTGTGAATTATTTGTATTTGATAGGAATACTTGATACCATATGACTCTGCGAATTATTTGTATTTGATAGGAATACTTGATACCATATGACTAAGCGAATTATTTGTATTAGAAAGGGATACTTGACACCATATGACTGAAAATTATTTATATTAGATAGGAATACTTGATACCATATAACTATTCGAAAATTATTTGTATTAAAAATGAATACTTGATATCTTATAACTATATGAATTTTATCAGTATTACTTATTACTTGAAGCAATAGTTGTTTAATAAGGATTATTATTATAAGTTATTGAAACCATATAATATAACAATTTGTATTTGATAAGAATACTTGAAACAATCCAACCGTGGACAAACAAATGATTATAAACAAATGAAATGCAATTTAAAAAATATAATTTCTATTATATTCTTTAAATGTTAAAGATATTTTTATTGTAATCAAATATGTAGAAATTTATTAAATTTCGGTTTTCAATAACCCATGATAAGTTGATATGTCGTTAAAGAAATAAAGCTAACCAAACCCGAAAATTGGATGATTGTGAACTTCTGATGGTGGAAAGTGAAGTAGAAACGTTCTTAAACATCAGGAGCCCTTTTTTTGTATTTGCTTAGAGGCTATTGAAAAGATATTCAACGGGAATATCAGGTCTCTGGTGACAACAAAAGAAAAGTAGACTTTTCCAGTCGTTTTTTACCTTTGATGTTTGTCACTTTTCGAGTTCTCACCCACTCACACACACTCTCTCTCTCTCTCTCTCTCTCTCTCTCTCTCTCTCTCTCTCTCCACTAACTGGCAATTTTTTGCTTTTATCATATATTTAATGCTTCTATTTTCTCAAATAGTTTAGCTGATAGGTTCTTTCACATCGCTTTAGGATATTTTTAAATAAAAAAATCCCGCCTTTTTATGTTTACTGTAGTTTGGTTTGGGTTGGTTTCTTTGTTTAATGGTATATCAACCTTCGTGGGTTATTTAATGCCTAACCCATCCTTGTTGAAGAACAGCAGTGATACTATTTAAACCATAGCTGGAGGCATAAGGATGTTCATTGTTTTCCGAAAGTGACCGCAATAGCTCGACTGCAGTTCGAACTCGTTTACTTCGGGGCTGAAATCCTGAACTTTTGTTACTACGCCACGGGGACTAACCCGCCTTTTTACGTATTTATCCAACTCTTCTAACATGGGCAGGATATAGCATAAGTGGAGTACAGCTGGTTTGAATTCGAAGTTTTCCTTCTTGACTGGTTGCCTTACAATGACTAAAGAACACAAACTGCGCTACTATTTACCCATAGCAAAGAAAAGAGATTGACTAATGCTTTTCCCAAAGGCATTAGTACAAATGCTCTTGGGGAAGGTCTTGATACATCTGTTCTCCGACGAGCTGGAGATAAATAGTCGGGCAGACTGGTTCGAATTCAGTTTAGAGAACGAATTTCTTTAGTAATATACGATAGGTTTGTATATTTGTTTGGTTGGTTGTTGTTGTTGTTGTTTTGTTTTGTCTTTTTTCCTTGGTGTAATCTGAATCTCCCCTGCTTCAATCGTCTAGTCGGTGGGGCTTATGCTGACTTTATACCCTGCAAGAGGGGGAGTAAGATTTTCAAAAAATGGGTATTCGGAGTACAACTCTAAACCACATCTAGTGATAAGGCTCTACTTTTAGGAGTGTGGAGTACCACTTCGTGTCATTACTCCCAGGTCCACTCTGACTCAGAAAGGTTGAACCTGTTAGGATCCCATTTATGGGTCAAATAGACCTGTTTAAAAATCATTTGTATTCGATAGGACTGTGTGCAAAAAAATCACTTAAGAAACAACTACACAAAAAATGTAAATCTGAACGAACAATGTACGTGATTCCCTGACCTAAAATAACCCCGGTTGAGTTGAAATGTCATTAAAATCAATCTATCAAAAATCAGAGGCAGCGCTTATACTGAATATTTACCCCAACTCTGCTAAATAATTTGCTGTTTGTAGTACGACACATTCAAGAGCTCTAAAAGATAATATCAATTTACGACTTTTAGGGATTTCAAATTACCTCTTCGAAATTATTTTGAGTTTGATTACAAAGACATTCACTTTGCGTTTCTGTTGGAAGCCAATCTGAAACTGACATGGAGGATTGCCGATTTCATTCGACTTTTCTGAACCAACTTCTTATCTCTGACCTCAGATGCTAAATCTTAATAGCGGCTGAAAAGTGAACGGTTCGGAAATGAAAACGTAGACGCTGGACGAGTAATTAAACTGAAACACCGATATTCTATCTTCATGTGTCATGGCGATCAGCAATATTATCAACATGTGTTGCAATCATCTTTCATGAAATGTAATGAATACGAAATTACACTGGCTGGATTATAAGCAAAAAGTAATGAGCTAATCTTCATGGAGGTTGACGTCTACCAAAGTGATTCTTTTCAACAAAATCTGATATAAAAAGGAATATATGATTGAATGAATAACTTTGTGTTTATTTGTAATAGGAAATCTTACTGTCTGCCAGTCTGGGGCCAATTCTATTGTAAAATGGTAGGATTTTTTTTTCCAAAACCAATACTGAAGATAATTACGTCGATGATCAAGCAATTCTTGCAATTACACCAGCTCAAGCTGAATCTCAGCAACGTAGGCCTGGAGGCATTGCTCTATATGTGAACTTTAATAAAACAGAGTTCATGTGTTTTAATCTAGATGGTTTCATCTTTTTATTAGATGACAAGTCTCTGAAATTAGTAAACCAGTTCATATACCTTGGAAGCAATATCTCATCAACTGAAAGTGTTGCCAATATACACATAGGTAACGCGTGGACTGCTATTTACAGGTTATCGACCATATGGAAATCTGATCTCTTTGATGAAATAAAACGTGAATTCTTCCAAGTTGTCTTTGTGCAATAAGTCGACGCTGTCCTTTTAGACAAGGAGGCAAATGCTGCCTGGGGGATGGTTCCCAGTGACCAGGAGTCAAATCTTGTATCTATTCTTTCTGACTGAGTCTTGCCTTTAAAATCAAACCAATCCATTCTGAAATTCTAATCATAGATTAATTACAATTCTTATGTACAGAATTCTTGAAAAAAGTCCAAGCAAAAAGCTTCACAATATTTGATGAATTCGTTAGTTTGAAAAATGAACCAAATACGCGTCTTAAGGACAGAGAAAGATTTTTCAAACTGTTTTCCAGGGCTTCATTTCTTTTTCGATTGGGGTCTTTAAGTATAATGGCTACACTAAAATTATATCCTTTTTGAATTCGCAAATCAGCAGTTAAAATAGCTCATATTTCATTGGTTAATTTCAAAGATGGACCCTTACAGTCACCTTGTGGATATTTAAATTGACTGGTCAGTTAGCCAGTTTGCCAGTCTATCAGAGAAAAGTTAAAAGCAAAGTCTTCTTTTTCTAAGGCTCCAGAGTCACTTAGTGAAAAGTTGAAAGCAAGGACTGCTTTTTCTCAAACTCCAGAGGTGGTCAGTGAAAAGTTGAATGCAATGTCAGCTTTTTCTCAGGCTCGAGTCACTTAGTGTAAAGTTCAAAGCAAGGTCTGCTTTTCCTAGGCTCCAGAGTCAGTTAATGAAAACTTGAAAGCAAGGATTACTTTTTCTTTGGCTTAAGAGCCACTTAGAGAAAAGTTGAAAGCAAAGTCTGCTTTTTCTCAAGGTCCACAGTCTCTTACTGAAAAGTTGAAAGTGGGGTCTGCTTTTCTAAGGCTCCAGAGTAATCTAGTGTAAAGTTGAGCGCAAGGTCTTTTTCTCAAGCTCCTGAGTCACTTAGTGAAAAGCTTTTTCACGGGGTCCTGAATCAGTTAGTGAAAAGCTGAAAGTGGGGTCTGCTTTTTTTAAGGCTCCGGAGTTACTTTGTGAAAAGTTGAAAAGCAGTTTTTGTTTCGTTTTTTGTTTTTTTGTTTTTGTTTTTGTTTTTGTGGTCGTAGTAGTGGTGCTACCTTCCTTTGTTGTTTTTTCCCATTTTATATCAAACGCTCAAAGAAACAATCGTATAAACAATGTCACTGGTGTTTTAATAAAATGACAGGCACGACATTGGTTTATCTGTTGAATTATTCATGAAAATTTATGTCATTTCCACCATCAATGGAGAGGTGCTTATTCTCATAATTATAGCTATAAAATATATTTCCTTAAATCCAAGATGACTTCGTGTTTGATCAGAAACATTACAATTATCTTTCGAATTGGAAAACAAGGAAACAAACAGACAAGGGTAGTCATCGAGGCACAGTGGTTAACTTACTGGATAGTGATATCGTAGTAAACGATTTCGAATTCCTCTCACGCTATTACGCCCACTTTCGGACACATACCCTTGGAAAATACATAAATAACCTTTTTCTCACATGCTATAATTTAAAGAAATTAGGGTTAATTACGATAAAGAAAAAACATGTGATCTAATTGAAACTTTCAAAAAAATAAATTGAATATCTGATTATGTTAGACATTTTTTCTCCTCAGACAAGAAATTAACTATCAAGACAGATTTCAAAAACAAAGTCTACTAACCAATTAGATTTTTTAGCAAAAAGAGTGATATATTTTTGAACAAGTTGCTTAATCAGATCGAAAACCGCAAAAGTGTCGAAAATTTAAAGATTAAATTTGATGGTTTCAGAAAAAAAACGGTAAGAAAAAGAAATAAGGAGCGCATTTTGGGAAATATCGGATGAATTACTTCACCGAATCTTATATATATATATATATATAAAGTAAGTAAAGTTGGCGATCGTAGTCGAGGGTGACCCGAAGATTCTCTTTTCAATAGCTACCACACCGAGTCTTCACCGAGTTATATAATAGTTCAATCGCCCACTCAATATCTCCCCATAACTGGCCATCGGAATGTGTCACTTCCGCCGTCCTTGGAATGGCATGCTTGATCGTCATCAAGCAGAAATAACTGTCATGCAGTTCACAGGTCACTCTCTTCCGGTGCATCAGTCTATGGCTGTACCGCGGGATTTTACCTTGTCCCATATTGTCAGCCCAACCTGCCTACGCGATTTCTTCCCATAACTGGCCATCGGAATGTGTCACTTCCGCTGTCTTTGGAATGGCATGTTTGGCCGGGTCGAAGGTCGTCAACATATATATATATATATATATATATATATATATATATATATGCCTTTCTCTCTCTATCAATGTATGTTTGTAAGAAAGATTTTAAATATTTCTCTCAGAAAGATTCAACACACACTTTTTTCTCTCTCTCTCTCTCTCTCTCTCTCTCTCTCTCTCTCTCTCTCTCTCTCTCTCTATCTATCTATCTATATATATATATATCTGTGTGTATGTTTCCAACAGAGATTTTAAATATTTCTCTCTGGAAGATTCAGCACACACACACACACACACACTCTCTCTCTCTCTGTCTCTCTCTGTCTCTGTCTCTCTGTCTGTATGTACGTATGTTTGCAACAAAAATTCTAAATATTTGTCTCTGAAAGATTCAACACTCTCCCTTCTCTCTCTCTCTCTCTCTCTCTCTCTCTCTTTCACTCTCTCTCTCTCTCTCTCTCTCTCTATGTAGACATGTATGTATGTTTGTAACAAAGATTTAAAATATTTCTCTCTGAAAGATTCAACATACACACACTCTCTCTCTCTCTCTCTCTCTCTCTCTCTCTCTCTCTCTCAATGTTTGCAAAGTGATAAAACAAATAATGGTTACAGTTTTAAGAAATGGACACAGCGACGAGTTCAAAGCCTGGACAAGGCTGTTTACATTCCACATAGCCCTAATACCCTTGGAAAAAGCATGAATCCAACAATTCTCCCTTCAGTTATGAGTAAATATTTGGGTAGGTTGGGCTCTTGAACCTTGGTATGGTAAGTAGTCTAGGAGCAATTGCTATCAAACTACTTCTTATATAGATGATAGGTTGTATAGTGTAGCATAGTCACCAACGGCAACGAAAGTTCTGGCGATTTTTAACTTTTAAATCCAACCTCTTGTATCAAGATCTCTGTTGCTTTTTTTTCTGTTCCTTTTCAATGGCCGTGAAAGTAGGTATAAATGAAAAATGGACACAACGAGCGTGGTAGCTTTTCCGTTCTTGTCAGAACCGGTTCTTCCCGTATCTTTGAATTGTTCTTCGCTCTCTGTAAACGCAAACTCTTGTCTTCTCATACCCTAGCCTCTAGAAGAGAGGGAGAATTTTTTTTGTTGATCCTTTCATATTGCCGTATTGATTTTATAATATTCGGTGGGAATTGGTTGATATATCTTCCATAATTATCTATTTCCCTAGTACTTTCTTCCCGACTTTGAGCCATCATCAGATGAGGATCTATTACAAAAGTTATGTAACTTTTGTATGTACTTTACTACTTTGTAAGAAGAGCGTCTGTACCGTTGCAGTGTGTAGTAGTTCACTTTTAAATTTGCTTCTATAGTGTCATTAACTAAAGATATTTAAGTACATTAACACTGGTTTGGAAATTAATTTTCAAACCAGTGCTAATGTACTTAAATGTCTATCATGTTCAACGAAATATGTATTAAGGAAGAAATGCTTCCAAAATATACATATATATACTAACCTCTCCGCAAAAGCTGTATGCGACACAAGGCCAATTTTTACAGGTTTAAATTATGAGTTTTACTTCTAGACTGGTTGCTATTCCAAGGTTAAAAAGACCTGTCTACAATTCTACTCCTTGCGGGAGGGTGAGTAATTAGATTCATATCTTTCCCGAGGGTGTTAGTACAATGTAAAATGCAAACAGCCTCGTGGAGGATTTGAACTTGGGGAGTGGGGATTCGCCTTGTTCATTTCCTGCGATGATATCTATTACACCACGAGCGCCTTGATATTCTTGACCCCCCCCCCTTTCTTTCGGTCTTTCTTTTTTTTTCTCACTAAAATTAATCGACTTCTATCTGATCAAATCTCTGATGAAACCTGATACATTTGACTCCGTCAAGCTCCAACATACACCCAGACAGTCACAGTCAAAACCAATAACCCCTACGACCATCACTTAGACCCACATCTACCTCCCTCTCAATTTCTTCCCTTATCTGCTTCTTGTCTTTAGACCCTCTCCCTCCATCTTTTATACCTTTATTTCTTCGTTTATTTTATCTATTTCCTCAAATGCTTAAACGTAGAAAAACTCTAAAAAATGTTTAGTTTGAAGAAATTCTTGAATAAAATATCACAACTCTTTGTAAGTGTCTCAATTATCCATCTTTCCACTTATTTTTATCATCTTGTCAGAATCACCAACATCTACCGTTCCAATATATATAGATAGATATAGATATACCAGAAGGCAAGATTTTTACGTTACAAGCATAAATACACCTGTTTTGCGTTGGCAAAAGTGTGTTGATTCTTATGGTACTTACTTCGATCAATAAATTTTTGTTTTGAGTCGAGATATGTTCATCTGAATTTAAAAGTTAAAAATCGCCAGAACTTTCTTGTCAACCTAATACATATATATATATATATATATATATATATATATATATATATATATATGTGTGTGTGTGTGTGTGTGTGTAGATAGATAGATAGATAGATAGATAGATAGATAGATAGATAGATATTCAACTCAAAAATAAAACATAACAAAAGTTCACGATCCTCAAGTCAGCCTATATCGAGACGTCTTAAGTTCTTTAAATTCAGTTGAATGAATATCTGTTCTCTGTACAATATTTAAGCCCCGTGAAACTCAGAGTCGTAAGATTGACCCTGTTTTCTTTTTATTTTATAGTTGAAATATTGTTATAGCTCTTTGCATTTTTGTGCAAAGAGCACGATAACTTAAATTTTGTTGATTATTGTCTGTATGTATCTGTAGTTGAGACATCTTTATGGATAGGTTCATAGAATATGGCTATATTCGTTGCTAAAACCCTTATAATATAAATAGTATTTTAAACGTTTTATTTATCTGCTTTAGACACAAATCTCTTATCAGTACAAAGAAAGATTAAATCTATTTCAATCCATGGTCTATCAGAGATATGTAATTGGAAAAAAAAACTATTTGTGGAGTAAGCACAAAGTTTTGGGGGATTTTTTTTTTTTTTTTTGGGTCAGTGGGGGAAGAAAAATAATCAAAGACTGAGGAACTGAAAATACGAGAACTGAAAAGGGAAAAAATCATCAATGAAATGTAGGTTAAAGAAATATGGCAGCGTAAAAACGAAAGAAAAGCTGCGAGAATAACTTGTATTTCTGCTAACAAAACTAACTAGCGTCGCCCAAGCATTTATAAACACATTCACTGCTTTTTACGACTATAGTCGAATTGAGAAAGGTACATATCTTCTGAGAGTCAAGTCGAATTCTTAAAACCGAGTTTTTTGAGATTATAGTCGAATCCAGAAATCTATGCCTTTAGCGACTATAGCTGAATTATAAAAAAAAGGTGGTTTGTGTGACTATTGTCGAATTGAGAAAGATGTACCTTCCGTGAGCAAAGTCGAATTCTTAAAGCCATGGCTTGCGTGACTATCGTCGAATTTTTGCTCTGTTCCGTGTATTTTGTGAGACTTTCGGTGAATTCAGAAAGGTGTGCCTTCTGTGAGCAAAGTCGAATTCTGAAAGCCATGGCTTGCGTGACTATCGTCGAATTTTTGCTCTGTTCCGTGTATTTTGTGAGACTTTCGGTGAATTCAGAAAGGTGTGCCTTCTGCGACTATAATCGAATTCTTAAAGCTGTGTCTTGAGATACTATAGTCAAATTCAGAAAGATGTACTTTCGGTGACTTTAGTCGAATTTATATGCCATGTCTTGTGCTACTATAGTCGATTTTTTTGGTCCGTTCAATGTATTAGCTTGTATTTTTTACTCGCTATTCTTATTGTTCTGATACAATTCAGAGCATATCAATCTTTGTAGGATTTATCTGCTATAAAACCCAACCAACGGCCATTTAATGACGAGGTAACACTCGTCCCCATACACCGTATTGTATACATGTAAGAATATTGGACTGTGTTAAAGCCCAAAGAGGATATACAATGTACAGTTTCACTGATAAAAAAAAAAAAAATGCCCCTAAAAATCTTTTATAAAAGTTACTTTTCTTCTAAACCTGTAATTCTCAAAGTGAGGCGCATGCCAGGCAGGTGAGGCTTGTTTAGTGATCAAGTTAATGGCCTTTTAAGTTTCCTTCACATAAACTGCATTAAAATTTTGAATATGTGAGTAAAAGTAAAGTTGGCGATCGTATTCGAGGGCGACCCGAAGGCTCCCTTTTCAATAGCTACTACACCGAGGTGTAGGGGGGCGCTATTCCTTCCCCTAGATTGCTTCACTTTACCCTTGATATGTACCTTATAATGCTGAGAGTTAAGCAAGGAGGTGTCAAGTACCATCTTTTGAGTTTTTAGTATGACCCGACCTGGGATTGAACCCCGATCTCCCGCACCATTGGCGAACACTATTACAGTAGGGAGCATCAAAATTTTAGAAATCGTTTGGCAACCATGAATCTACACCAAGGATAACAGGATTTTATCATTTCTAGTAGAACGTTATAATATCAAAACGGATATTATTAGTTATTATTTATTACTAAACGCTATAACATTGAAACTCTGTCGCAAAAATAAAATCGCACAAATATAAAAGATGTACTTACTTTTAAACGGCAACATATTAATGTATATTTTGAACTGCTACGTATTTAGTGGGTAAAGTGTTCACCAATGGCCTGGGAGACCGGGGTTCAATCCTAGGTTAAGTCATATCTCAAGACTCAAATTTATTACTTGATACCTCCTTGCTTAACACCCAGCATTATAAGGTAAGTATCAAGGGTAGTGGAGTAATCCAGGGAAAAGAGTAGTGCTCTCCTCTATGTAAAAGGGAGCCCTGGAGTCACCCTCAACTAGGGTCACCAACTTTACATATTTATGAATGTATTTACCCAACTCCTCCGCACCATCAGGATGTGTGACACAAGGTCAATTTTTAAGCGGGGTACTACTGGTTTGAACTCAGTGTCATTCTTCTTCTGGACTTTGGGC
Source organism: Sepioteuthis lessoniana (assembly GCA_963585895.1). Classification (NCBI taxonomy): domain Eukaryota; kingdom Metazoa; phylum Mollusca; class Cephalopoda; order Myopsida; family Loliginidae; genus Sepioteuthis; species Sepioteuthis lessoniana. The sequence continues at coordinate 132,481,102 of OY757906.1, forward strand.
GAGGGAGAAGAGATGGATTTATGCTTTTCCCAAAGGCGTTACTACTAAGTGAAATTCAAATAACCTTGTCCGGGATTTGAACTCGATTCGCTGATTTCATTTCCAACGACGATAATCCTTACACAAAGACTACCCGGAACCCAATCCCTCTGCCACTGGCAGATGTGACACAAGATTATTTCTTTTACGCACTGTAACGCTGTATTGAAGAGTTTTCCTTCTCCTCGACTGGTTGCCTAACTAATTCTAAAGTACCAAGCCAGCTCTTCTATTTACTAATAGCTTGAGGGTAGAACGGATGGGTTCATGCCTTTATTTATAGTATGGCACGAAAGGAAACGCAAACAGATTTCTCTATGTTGTTTTGATTTTAGGGGTGTACTTATTTAAGGGCGGTACTGTCTTTCTCCGATTAAGAAAGATCGCTTAGTCGGCTGGGGGAGATGAATACGCCGATTGCACCTCTGAAGAGGGATAAGTTCCTCTACCAACTAGTGTCGCGGACATGATACTAAACTGCATTTGATGGTGAGGCTCCAGTCTTGGAGCTTTAGGAAATGTAGAGTACACCTTCATTACCATTACCGTCAGGCCCACCCTAACCCGGAAAGGTAGTGCCTTTTAGGATCCTATCTATAGGTCAAATAGAAATATTTAATCATTTTCTATACTTGAAACCATTTAACTGTGCGCAAACAAATAACTGATGTTAAATTGAATTATTAGTATTGAATTGTTATACTTGAAACCATTTCACTGCTTGCAAAGAAATGAGTTCTGGCTCACTTAAAAATGTTACCTACAAAATATTCGTTTGCAAATCATATGTATATATATATATATATATCAGCAGTATTTGGCATTAAATAACCTACAAGGATTGGTATGCCATAAAACACAACCAACCAATCTATTGAGAAAGAACGAAACCATCCAATGTACCGCTGTCTCTAATTTTCTGGCATTTCAGTTTATCAATTTTTATAATCTTTTGACTTGTATACCTTTTATTCTTTTACCATCTCAATAAGCATAATCAATACATTCGTCAGCTTTTAACCTCTAAATGTTCTATAAATAAAACTATTCATGGTTGAAACTATTTCCTGGTTGAATGGTGAAGTTCCACTGGAATCAAAGTTATTTTAGTCAGCATCCTTACTTGTATAAATGGTTGCACAAATCATCAGTTTTGTACAACTGTTCAAATACATAGGAGAAAATAAATTTTAATAAGATATCATTGTCTAATGAGATTTTATTTAATAAGACTACTCTCCCAATAGTTACATAGAAATATTTGGTTCAATGATTACATAGATATATATATATATATGATTAACAAAAATATAATATGATATGTATCAATGGTTACATAGATATATATATTCAATGGTTACATAGATATATTTGAGTGAGATCTCTGGCGTAATGGTCCTTACTCCGGCGGCGAGGCCGACAACATTTTGCTGTTGGCTTTGACACGAGCGGGCACTATCCAACAAAAACAGACTTGGGCCACCTTCGAGTGGGCGATCTGCATCATTGATACCTTTGTCCTCCTTGTATAGCACTGGACCTTGCTGACCAGTTTAAGCTATAATCAGACATCTGTGCCAGACATCTTGGGTCCATTTCCAGCTTGGCTCATCAGGCCCACATTGCAGTAAGTGGGCCGATGACCACCATAGTCCAGCAGGGCTCGAGCCTAGGTTCGTTCCCGACCTTTCCTCCCCTAATCCCCGCTATAATCGACCTTCAGGTCATTGACCTTGTGTCAAGTCGTGTCTGGTGGGAAGCAGAGATAAATATACCTCTGGCGTAATGATTAACGAGCTGAACTGCAACATCGTAATAAGCGAGTTCGAATTCTAGTCGCGCTATTACGTCCACTTTCGGACTTATACTCTTGGAAAAGTCATGAACCCGTTTATCCACGCAGCTATGGGTACTATACCCATAGCTGTGTGGATACTGTTCTTCTTAAGAATGGCTTTGGCATTAGATAAAACACGTTGGTTGATATGCCATTAAACAAAGAAACGAAATCAATAGATATATATATATATATATATATATATATATATATATATATATATATATATATATATATATATATTACGCTTAGTTTCTGGTTTGAATATCTTATAATACGAAATAGAAAAATGAAACCAGTCACATCACCAACAAACAAGACTTAAAGAACATGAAAAAGTGAAAAGGCGATTAAATCAGGCTTGGCTGCTTATGTTCGAAAAGAGACAGTGACAATGAAGTTAGAATTATAGAAATACCATTGAAAAATGTGACTAACATTCTGTTTTCTAATAACCTCATCAGCAAGTCAAGCATACAAATATGCTCCCGCGCTAGAAAAGCTGACAGTATCTCTCTGCAGAGTGTAACAGGTTTCTGGACGTCCGGGGAGTGTAGAACGCCCCTTCCCTGCCATTATGCTCAGATCAACTCTGACTCGGAGTTATAGTACCTGCTAGGATCCCATCTATGGATCTAATAGATTCGTTTGAAAGAAATTAGAATTAGATAAAATTACTTGAAACCTTACAAATGTGTGCAAATTATTTGTATTAGTTAGGAATACTTGATATTATCATATAACCATTAGTAAAAAAATCTTAAGAATCTATCTCAAAATATGTATGTAAAAATAAACGTACAGTGTTCGAAATTATATAAACACTAGCCACAAAATAACACTCGACGGGTTAACATGTTGTTAAAATCAGTTAATCAAACATACAATTATAAGAGCTTCTAAATAGACAAAAAAAGAGATATTAATTATATGCAGAGTACCCCTTCATTGCCATCGCTCCCAGCTCCACTCTGGCCCGGAGTAGTAGCACCTGATAGGGTCCTATCAGTGTGTCAAATAGAACTATACTGTGTACTTATGCTAAACTAAATTCTTTGAAATAGAACTGTTTTTACATTGAAACTGCGTACTTATGTTAAACTGAAATGTTTGAAATAGAACTGTTTCTAAATAGAACTAAACTGTATACTTATGGTTGACTGAATTGTTTGAAATAGAACTGTTTCTGACATTAAAACTGTAAACAAAAACTATACTTATACAAAACTGAATTGTTTGAAATTTGTTTCGGCGTTCAATGAACCGAAAAGGGTTGATACGCCGTAAAGCAAAACCAACCAACCAACCCACCGGATTAAAGAATGCCTTCATCGGTCATTCATATTTTTGAAGTGAAAAGCACGCATCATAATTTAATCTTTGATCTGACGCTTCTGGAATAGAGAAACTGAAAATGCAATATTGGACAAGTAATTTTGTGTGAGTTTAAGAATAACAAAAACACATCAGAAAAAGCTAACAAAAATCTCTAGTGTTTATAGTCAAGATGTCATAACTGACCACCAAGTCCGGAACTGGTTTTCAAAGTTTCATTCTGGCGATACATCGTCGAGAGATGAACCCAGAGCAGGACGCTCATCAGACCTCTATCGAGATCCTTTAAGAAAACTGGTGGAATACATTCTGCACAAAAGTACTCAAAATTAAAACTTAACCTTAACCATTTCTAATACACAATCTACTGCCATTTGAAAAAGAGAAAAAGTGAGCTTGAATTTCTCATACACTTAGTGTGAATAATTTGGAAGATCGCATATCCATAGCAACAAGTCTTTTCTTAAGGTAGAGAGATAAACTATTTCTCGAGAACATTATTGTAAGGGACGAAGAAAAGGTCTTTTATGACAACGTTCAACGCAAAATGCCGTAAATTGACAAGGATGAATCTCCGCACCCTACCTGAAAGACGAAGCTCCGTGGAAGAAAAATTATGCAGTGTGTAAGGAGAGATCACCACAGAATTATTCATTAAACAGTCATCCGACACTCAATGCGGACTTATATTCTTAACAACTGCAACGTGTGCATGAAAACTTTCTCAGAAAACGACCCGTAATAACGACTCGTCAATAGAAAAAATGTGGTGCTTCTCATTGATAACACAAGGCCACATTCAGTAATAGTCATACTGGAAAAATATTCGATGTCGGCTGTTACGTTCTATCCCAGCCACCATTTCATCAACTAATTTCCATCTTTTTCTTTTTCTACGAAACGATCTGAATGACAAAATCTTTTTTTCAAAAAGTTCCAGTGAAAACGTTTGGAGAAAACTTGTTGAACTTGAAACCAGCGGAATTTTTATTTAAGAAGAATCAACAAGCCACCCGATGAATGGCAAAAGTGATTCACAAAAATGGCAAATATACTATTTACTGAAATTAATTCATTGTTAAATTATTGATAAATAAAATATATTTTACTTAAACAAAAATTATTTATGATTTAACCCAATATTTACCCAGTCAGCTGGGGCTGTAGAATACAGTGACTGTACCTCTGCAGAGGGGTAAGACACCCCCCCAACTAGTGTCCTGGTATGACACTAAACAATCTGATGGTGAGGTTTATATATAAATAAAATAGATTCACGTCTTGTCAGAAGTTTGATCGAGTAAATGAAAAACGTGGTAAAATTTGGGGACACGTGTGAGATGACGCAATAACTTAGATGACATCACACTAACGATATCCTGAATTTAGATCTATAAAAATTAGCGAATTTTGAAAACAATGGTCAGTTGTCAGTAAGAAGTTGGCGTTCAGAGAGTTCAGTTCGGGTCGAAGGGGTGTCTCTTTGTGTCTGGGTTCATAGACCTGTACAGATTTTATCTATCTCGTGCTACTGTATACAGTCTGAACATCGAACAGTATATCTTGATTATAAAACAATTTTTTTTAGTAAAAATATTGTACATATTACTGTTACACCCATACGTTCCAATAAATGATTGTTAATTGTTGACGAAAAATTCTTGTCTTTGAGTTGTCAACACCCAGGCAACTTTGTTCCAACGAATCACCCCGACCGTCAGAAGTTCCGAATGAATTGTGTCATTCCCTATCTGTGGATCTTTCAAATACAACGTAGGCTCTCAGAGGATTAATAAACAGACTACCTTGAGACGCATTTGGCGCCGTTACCAGGATAAGACCAATTATTATTATTACATTTGGTACCAATAATGTTGTCGTGCATAATGATATTACAGTTGGCTCTGGTATCGGTAATTGGTGACCGCGATATAGTATTACATTTGGTATCGGTAACCGTGCCCAGAACCGTGTGTTACAAATGAACACCGATAGTATCACATTTGGTGCCATGCCAGTTTAGTATCACAACCTTCCTTCCTCGAATCTTTTAATGTCCTTCACCTTCCTCGAATCTTTTAATGCTCTTCACCTTCCTCAAATTTTTGAATGCCTTCCACCTCACTCGAATTTTACCCCTCAGATAAATTTTCAGTTTAGGGACCGTAAAAAATTTACACGGAACTTTGATGTCTGGGTGCATTGAACAACATTTTAATTTAAAAAAAAAACATTTTTAACAACTTGCTTCTTCATCTATTATATATATATATATATATATATACTTAGAACTTACTGAGAATCAAACTCACTATTAATGATTTAATAGTCTAGCTTGCAAAACTCTTTTCCATGTGATGGTGTTTAAAAAGAATATACTGTTTTTACAGATCCATGAAAGCCTATTTTTTAATTTGGATGAGTCTTTTTTGTTGAGGGTTTTCTATCTATCTATCTATCTATACCATCCTCTTTTCTTAAGTATACAAATCATGACATTCGTTTATTTCCGTCATTTTAAAAATTGCTGATATATATATATATATATATATATATATATATATATATATATATATATATAAATGTGTGTGTGTGTGTGTGTGTGTGTGTGTGTGTGTGTGTGTGTGTGTGTGTGTGTGTGTGAAACTGATAAGTGCCTGAGACAACATGATTAACGTGAAAGCCCAGCAATCTTCGAATATCAGAAGTAACAAATAAAGCTTTTGTTTGGAATCGTGTTTAGTTTCACAGGCAAAGCGAAAAGATTATTTTTGGATCCAGTTGTTTTCCTAAAAGAAAAAGGTTCGTTTTACTGTCTGCCTCCACTTAATTCAAACCTGGCGAGGTACACTTAACAATGAATCATGCGAACGAAAATAACATCTCGGCTAGTCAATAGGATTGAAATATTATCAAAATATCTTTAAGATATCAACACAACTGCGCTTTTTAATCAGGAATAGCAATTCATCAATACTGATAGACTCTTTTACTTACTGCTCGTTTGCAGTTTCATTCAAAATATATAAATTCGAAAATCATTCAATATAGTAACATTATTTTAAAAAAGCAAAATGTTTTTTCAGAAATTTTTCAATAAATTTAAACTCTGAATTGTTTAGGAATGGTTTATAGCCAAAATATTTCACACAAAATGATTCGTTTTGAGTCTATTCACAGTGGTGGCAAATCAGACAATGCTCCTGGTTTGAACAGAGGTCTGTCATCAAATTTTTGGCGGCCGAGAAGTGCAAACCATAAGAAATTTACAGAAGAATGCATGATGTATACGTGTTGTATATTCATGATGATGGAAGAATCCACAACACTTGGTTATGGAAACATAATTCTATTCTTTCTTGGAGTCAAAGCTTCTATGGTGTGAGAGATACAGAGACATACAGACTGCTATATTGACCTATAACTTCTTCTCTTGACCATACTACGCTGTGTTAACTTTAAGGGCCCCACTTAGCATTACTTTTGCTTCTCAGCGGCGGGGGTACTCAACCGGAGGCCCATGTGAGCCGCTGCCCCAACGAGGCGCTCAGCCATTTGCTGGCGCTCTCCGAGACTGGCCTAATCTCTTCTGGCTGCAAGCTGAGATTGATTTTACGTATCTCACGTGGGTATCCGTAAATATCATTTCATAACACCCACACATTTCTGTTCGACCACAAGATTGCTTCCGCTTATTTTCACATGTGCGTCCTGTGTGCAGAGAATCTGATTGACGACTCAGTTAAGAGTCAATATGCAACATACGGAGAAACTTTTTTAATAAAAGATGTTTACAAATGGATAAGAATTGTTTAAAGAAGGTCGAAATAGTTTTCAAGGTGAAAATAAGCTACAATGGTGAGTACACCTGAAATGTTGGATTCAGTTAGTGCACTTTTTTGGCTGGCATGATGACATTTCCTTTTCTAAGGTCAGTTGTCGTTGGGTTTCACGAAGACAATGAAAGACCTCATACTGCAGTAAGAATAGTCAGTTTGATTGGAAACTGCTGCCACAGCCTACCTACAGAGCAAATATGCCCCTTCTGATTTCCATTTATTTGAACCTCCTCAAAGAATTGTTTGACCCCCCTCCATCTCAAAGAATTTCTGCGTTGATGACGTAAGTAAATGGCTAAAAAGATTTCTATGCTGCAGGGATGTAAAAGCTTATTGTTCTATGTAAAAAATGTTTTTAAAGAATAGAGATTATTCTGAAAAAACATAAGTCGTTATATTGCAAAATTCACCTTATTGAATGACCCTCGTATATATATATATATATATATATATATTGGCAGCATTTCTTCATTGATACATATTTGATTGAACATAATAGACATTTTTGTCTACATATATTTTTGTTAATCCTTTCGAACTGCCGTAATGATCTTATGATATTCGACGGGAATTGGTTAATAAACCTTCCATAATTAATTATTTCCCAAGTACTTTCTACCCAACTTTGGGCCATCATTAGGGGGGATATATTACAAAAATAATTTAACTTTTGTATGTACATTACTACTTTGTAAGAAGAGCATCTGTACTGTTGTATTGTGTGGCGTTAATTTTCGAATTTGTTTCGATAAATAGCGTCAGTTGCTAAAGACATTTAAGTACATTAGCACTGGTTTTAAAATTAATTCTATTAAGTTTGGGTTGTATGTTCCTAATATGTAGTGCCTCGAGAATCTGTAGTTTTTGCTTGTTATTTTGATGTTCTAATATTGTTGTTTTCGGTAAGAATTTTCCGTAATTCTGTTGTTGAACATGAATGTTTTTTTAAATGCTGTGCTATGGAACTTGTATCAGAAAGTTGCAATGTAAGTCTTCTCGATAGGGTAGTTAAGGTTAAACCGACATATGCATTGTTGTTTTCCCGCCGAATATCATAAAATCAATACGGCAATTCGAAAGGATTAACAAAAAAATATGTAGACAAAAAATGTCAATTATGTTCAATCAAATATATATATATATATGTATTACATCATATGAATATATGAAAATGTCCAGCAATGAAAAAAACAAGGTCTTCAGGGGATGATTTTATTTATTGAACTATTTGTCGCATAAAACGTTTCGGTTTTTAGACCTTCATCAGGGTGTGTGAGTTATTGAATGAAGATTTTATGTTAGGATAGCATAGAAACGAAATGAACGGTGCGTGTTGACTGTCAATTTCCTTTAAATTTCAGTCAATAAATGGGTATGTGTAAAAACATCTCTTAAGAAACAACTACACAAAAAAATACAAATATAAAAGTACAATGAAGGGGATTTTTAATCTCTTAGGCATAAAATAACCTTGACTGGTTGACATGCCGTTAAGATTAATCAATCAGCCAAAACCATGTAATGAACTGAACAATTCAATTAATTATATATATATATACATATATAGTCATCCACAGACAGATCTGATTCGTTCTATCAGAACTCATCAGTGTGGCTTGATATTATCTTCCCATAGCTGGGATCGAAACTCGGTTGACGCAAACATCAACCCAAGCTTCTAACCATTCAGCCACGAGGAGATATTAGCTGCGAAGTAAATTTTAAACGCTTATGAATCACAATTACTATTGTTTACATACATCCGTTCAACGGTAGCCGAGACCTCAATTCATCTACGAAGAGGCTTGCAATAGACGCTAATGGCAACACGATTACTTCTTCGCCAGAGAACTCAACCCCACGGGGGTAGGGGAGTATATATATCTCTATAGTCATCCACAGACAGATCTGTTTCGTTCCATCAGAACTAATCAGTGTGGCTAGACAGTATCTTCCCGTAGCTGGGATCGAAACCCGGTTGACTCAAACATATAATGGAGTAGTGCCCTTCCCTATACCTTGGTGTAGTAGGTATCAAAAAGCTCCCTTTTCAATTGCGACAACGCCGAGGTGTAGAGAAGGGTGCCACTCCTTTCCCTGGGTTGTTCAACGTTCTGCTTGATCCGTAGCTTATAATGCTGAGTGTTAAGCAAAGAGGTATCAAGTTCCATTTTTTTTTTTTTAGTCTTGGGTATGACTTGACCTGCGATTGAACCCGGTATCCATATATATATATATATATATGTATATATATATAAACAAACAAACAAAACATGGAAATTGTGTATCATAGTAGAATAATATGTAAACAATAAAGTAATCACTTTTAATTATGATATTTTGCAAAACAACATTTACACAATCCTACATCACATATTCCTTGCCCAGTCGGCTGGGGCAGAAGAATACACCGACTTCTTCTCTGCAGAGGGATAAGATCCCCCCCCCGCCAACGAGTGTACTAGATATGACATTAAACAATCTCATGGTGAGGTTCCGGTAATGCTGGAACTTTGGAGAATGCAGAGTACCCCTTCATTGGCATCGTTCCCAGGCCCACTCTGGCCCGAAATGGTAGCACCTGATAAGGGTCCTATCTATGGGTTAAATAGAACTAAACCGTGGTTTCTTGAGTTTACTGTTTTTTGCATTTAAACTGCGTATTTATGCTAAACTGAATTGCCCGATATAGAACTGTTTTGACATCTAAACTGTGTACTTATTCTAAACTGAATTATCTGAAATAAAACTGTTTTGACATTTAACTCTGTGTATTGCCCAGTCGACTGGGGCTATAGAATACACCGACCCCCGCCTCAATGAGTCTCCTGGATATGACACTAAACAATCTGATGGGGAGGTTATGGGGCTTTGGCGAGAGCGGAGTACCACTTCATTGCTATTGCTCCCAAGTCCACTCTGGCTCGGAATGGTAGTACCTGATAGGGCTCTATATATGGGTAAAATAGAACTAAACTGCATATATATGCTAAACTGAATTGTTTGAATTAGAACTGTTTGGCTAAACTGAATAGCTTGAAATAGAAATTAAACTGCGTACTTACAATCAAGCTGCATACTTATGCTAAACTGAATTGTTTGAAATAGAACTGATTATTTGTTTAAAAGTGGATTTGGCATTAAATAACCTACAAAGGTTGATATGCCATAAAAACCAACCAGCCAACCAATCACATATTCCACTGAAAATAATCCTTGGTGGAGTCCCTGTGACATAGTGGCTAAAGGACTGTAAAATCGTAGTAAGAAAGTTCGAACTTCAGTTGCGCTATTACGTCCACTTGTAAAAGGCATGAACTCCTTTACCCCCTCTCAGCTATGGGTTGAATAGTAGTACTACTGACCTTCTACAGAGATGACTTGGCATTGAATAACCCAGGAAGTTTGATATGCCATCGAACGAAAGAAACCGAAACCGAGATGTCCAAGAATTAATCATAACTTGGAGATTTATTGATTAGCTTCTTCTTTTTCATCATTTCCCTTCAAAAGAAAATTCTCGTCTAATTTCCTCTGAAATAGGGATGGGGGCTGAGTCCCTATTGTGTAATGGCCAAAATGCAGGATTTAAAGTGAGAGTACGGACTCCAGTCGCGCTATTAGGTTCACTTTCGGACTAATAGTCTTGGGAAAGGTATGAATCCTCTTAGTCACCCATCTAAATTGTACCACTCCTGTTCTCGTCTAATTTCCTGACACCCCATGATGTAATGGCTAAGGCGCTGAACTTAAAGTGAGTTCGAATTCTAGTCGCGCAATTATGTTCACTTTTGGACAAATAATCTTGCAAAAGATATGAACTTCTTTCGCATACAGATATCAGGATTATTTAGTTTTGATTTCCCTTTATTAGTAGAAAATTAACTTTTTTTTTCAATTTGTCTGGGTGTACTTATTTATGAGCGATATTCAGTCGTCCGTGACAACAAATTCCAAAAGAAGGAAGAATCTTGTTTTTTTCAAACCAAGGGAAAGTTTACTTGATACTCTTGGATTTTACTCAATAATTTTTTTCTGGTCGTCTAATTTTGCTTGTTCAAGGACGTTACGTTGGCGTTCGTAAGACTTCTTTTCCATTATTATCCTTTGCCCTTGGTTATTTCCGACAAATGTTATGTTCGACTCGGGCATCCAGTCGAGTAATCCTTCACTATCGGAAACGCCAAAAATAAACAACCGAGAAATTTTTCGAAAGTAAACACAGATGATGAAAGGGAAAATATTCAAATGTTCTATATAATCATTACCCACGCCTATAAATGTATTTCGGTTGTCTTTTATCGAATAATTCTAGAGTTATTTTCGGTACTCTCTCTCTCTCTCTCTCTCTCTCTCTCTCTCTCTCTCTCTCTCTCTCTCTCTCTCTCTTTATGTATATATATATATAATGTACTTTTGGCGTAGCATATCCATTAATCTGAAGAATGTTATTTGATCTAAGTGTCTATGTGTGTGTGTGTGTGTGTGTGTTAAGAGCACCTGCTTTCATTAAGTTTGGAAGGTGCGTTTCAAATTAGCCGTGACTTGACCGGTTTGTTTGGTTGGTTGGTTTTTTGTTTGTTTGTTTTTAACCCTGTTATTTTTAAGAAACAGCCTTTCAAATCAGCAGCGATTTATAATCAGGTTTATTTGTTTGTATCGATGTTTATGGTGGTCAAATTTTTAGTTCAATTTAAAAAGATTAAATTTCATACCAAATCCAAATGTTAAATATGTTTTCAGACTTTTTATCCATTTGTCTTCTTTCTTATCTATTGATTTATTTATTTTATTTATTATCTTTATCTATTTATTTTTTTATTTATTATTGATTTCATCTTAGTATCTTTCTCAATTTTTCGATGACTGTGAATTTTGTATTTCTGTTGAAATCAGATTGTTCCGATCCATACATTTCATATTCTTCAGACGATTAGATGCGCGACACCAAAAGTTCACTTTTCATATAGCATATCAACTACAGTAAAAAAATTTCTTTATTCTTTTTAAATAAACATTAAAAACTTTCTAAGAAACCTTCTTTTTTCTCCCAAAAACTTTTTCTCCTGACAATGACCAAAGGTCAAAACTAGTTGAGAATCATAAAAAAATAAACTATATATATATATATATATAGGGTGGAACGATAAAATTGTCGTCCAAAAGGAAACAACACGACGACTTTATTTTAAAACTTTTATTGAAAAGATCAATTCAGGTAACTTGATTATGTAGTAGAGCTGACATCTATTCAATGTAGCCGCCTTCAGCCTCAATCACCGCCTCTATACGGATCTGGAACTGGGAGCACGCCTTTTCCACAGGCGCCGGCGGGAGCTCGACGAATACTCTGTAGATTGCGGCGATCAGGCTGGCTTTAGTGTTGTGGGAGGTCATGTTGGTGATGTTCTCGACGTATGACCAAACAAAGTAGTCCAGCAGGTTCAGGTCGAGGGAGAAGGAGGCAGTGAGAGAAGGGTACAAAGTCGTAGCACTCCTTCTGAAGCCAAGCCTGGGTCTCTTTGGACTTGTGAGCCGGCGCCGAGTCCTGCTGTCACACCCAGGGTCTGCCACTGGCTACCTGATTGCATCAGGGGATCATCACACTCTTCAGCACATCCAGGTACACTTTGGTGTTGACTTTCAAGCCGACTTCGAAGATGTGAGGTGGCATGATGTGGCCCTCACTTGAAACCACACCAAAGACCATAACTGTAGCCGGAAACTTTGTTTTCATTACCCTTGGCACGTCCCTGTTATTCGTGGCAATCCAGATATGCATTTTTAGGGTGCTGGCAATGGTCTTGTTGTCATAACTTGGATCGGTAGAGAGCATGAGTTGTACAGCGGCGCATCTCCGATCTCGCTCGTTGAACATTGTGTCACTTTCAGACATGATAGAACGCTCCTATCGCTCTTGGGATTAGTACACAACTGGGCGACTAGTAGATGGTCTGCAACAAAAAATGAAAACAGGTTTTCATTAAACGGAAATGGAATCATGTCGTCTTTTCTAGGGAGACAATTTTATCGTTCCACCCTGCATATATATATTTCCTTTTCTTAACTGCCTGATGATTGTTGTTTTGCAAAAAACTCCATGAAACCCAGGGGTCGCAGTCTAAATTCCATGAATTAAATATATATATCTAATATATATATATATATATTCATTATTATTATTATATAATAACTCTATCCTAGATATTGAGCACTCTCCATATTATTTTGTGCTTGGTTCGACACAAACCCACAAAGTGATTTAGTGACACCCAACACTGTTATCATCATCATCATCATATCGTGCTGGCAGCACGGATATCCCTGACCCTCTCTCGCCACTCCTCCCTATCGTTCATCGCCCTAGGTAGGTCTTCAG
>OY757906.1:132499530-132502030 GCA_963585895.1 Sepioteuthis lessoniana
GGTTATTTTCCTTGTTTAACTCACACCAGAGTGCCTAGTCCCTCCACGCAATAGACCAAACAACGTCATGCAGAGTAGACTGTAAGCAGATCGAGTGGCCTTCAGCAAAATGTAAAAGTGAGTGGCATCAGTTCGACGAAGACGTAAGCGAAATTATCTGGACTACATCAAAAGCAACACTGACAGACGGTTAAACATTCTATCAACAATAATCATTAGCAATGCTAAAGAAAGATTTGGCTTACGTGAAGATGAAAAAGAAAAATTCTACCGTAAGAGCCGTAGGGCAAAGAAGATACAGGAAATAAGGTGTGAATTAAGGGCACTCAAGAAAAAGTACAAACAGGCTAGTGAGAGAGAACGCCAGCCATTAATAGAGCTCAGAGAGATCTTGAGAATGAAGCTAAGATCCACTCAGAAAGCTAAGTGGCATAGGAGGCGTCGGAAAGAAAGAGTAAGAAAAAGAACATCGTTCCTCGCAGATCCCTTCGGCTTCGCTAAGAAACTACACGGCGATAAGCGAAGCGGCCAGCTAAAATGCCCAGCTGAAGATATGAACACCTATCTCAGAAATACCTTGAGTGACCCAAGCAGGGACAAGGAACTAGGCCATCTGGAAGCCGACATTTGGTCGAACAAACCAACGATTTAATTTGACTTAGATGAACCAAGCTGGAAGGAAGTGAGAGAAGTAGTGAAGGCAGCTCGATCACGCTCAGCTCCAGGCCCTAGCAGTGTTCAATACGACGTGTAAAAACGCTGTCCGAGTCTCCTTCAGATTCTTTGGAAGATTCTAAAGGTGATATGGCGAAGAAGAGTTGCAGACCAGTGGGGATTTGCAGAGGGTGTGTGGATCCCCAAAGAAGAAAACTCCTGAGAGATAGATCAATTTAGGAGTATTTTTTGTTGTGTACTGAGAGTAAAATCTTTTTCAGCATTTTATCGCGGCAACTGAACAAAATTCAGTTGAAGATGAATTACATTGACAATTCAATAAAGAAAGGCGGGATTCCAGTTTTTCCGGGATGTCTCGAACATACTGGAGTCGTTACCCAGATATTGAGGGAAGCCAGAGAAAGTAGGAGTGACCTCACCGTTTTGCGGTTGGACCTCGCGAACGCATACGGTTCCATCCTGCATAAATCAGTAGAGGAAGCCCTAAAGAGACATCATGTACCTGGCAAAATCAGCAAATTAATCCTGGGCCATTATGATAACTTTCAGATGGGAATCTCCTCCAGGATAATAATTTCCGACTGGTATAGACTCAAGAGGGGTATCATTACTGGCTCTACGCTCTCAGTTACCCTCTTAACCCTAGCCATAAATATGATAGTGAAATCGGCTGAATTCGCGTGTCCAGGACCAATGATGAAGACAAAAGTACACCAGCCTCCAATAAGAGCAAATATGGACGACCTGACTGTAACAACTACATCGGTTATGGGGATCTGGTGGATCCTACGCAGCCTTGAAAAACTGATGAAATCGAGGGTGAGGATGAAGTTCAAGCCTGCGAAATCGAGGTCGTTCGTCATGAAGATAGGGAGAACGGCGGATAACTTCCGTTTTTTACTTTCGGGAACAACGATACCCACCTGGTCGGAGAGTCCCGTAAAGAGCCTAGGAAAGATTTTCAACAGTACATTGAGAGACATCAATGCTGTTCGAGCCGCGGTAGGAGATCTGGAGTTATGGCTGACCAGAGTGGGTAAATCCCGTCTCCCGGGATGTTTCAAAGGGCGGGTATATCAGCACGCGGTATTTCCCATGAATCTAGGGTCGCTATTTGTTATGACTCCCTAATGACAATAGTGGAAGCCATGAAAAGAAAAAATAACAGCTACCACCGAAGATGGCAAGGGCTTCCTACAAGCTTGAGTAGTGCCACGTTATATGGCACCTCAAATGCACTGCAACTACCCTTTAAAGGCTTGGTGGATGAATTTGTAGTCTCACAAACGAGAGAAGCAATCTAAAGATTCAAAGGTTGCAGCTTCTTGTATCGAAGTTCGCACTTGAAGGAAATGGAATGCAAAGAAAGAACTGGGTAAGGCCAAGGAACGATTAAGGCAGAAGTCTCTCGTAGAGACCGTGGCAATAGATCGAGCTGGCCTGGACTACTTTCCTAGTATCCAAATTCACAAAGCCGAGAGGAAGCAGAGACGGAATCTAATCCAGGAAGAGGTCCGCGCTCGCGTTGAGGAAGAAAGGAGAGGCAAGATGATGCGACTACCTCGGTAGGATGCATAGACGCGATGGGAGAAGTTTATGACGAGGAGAATAAGCTGCTCAGAGATTTGGCACGCCGACGCAAGTCGATTAAAATTTCTTGTGCAATCCGTGTATGGCGTATTACCGAGTCCTACGAACTTGTTTACCTGGGGGAAGAGCGGAATACCATTGTGTCCACTCTGTCCCGGCAAAAGCACACTAAGACACATTATGAGTGGCTGCCATTGAGCAGTAGGTGATGGGAGGTACCATTGGAGAGATGACC
>OY757906.1:132507030-132700269 GCA_963585895.1 Sepioteuthis lessoniana
TTCTTTTACAAGGATTGCTTTGATTGATATACCATTAAAATAAAGAAACCAAATCGAATTGCTTGACAATTTCGCCTTCTCATCGTCGTGGAGGTCTTCCCATCGTTTGGATACAATCATCAGCTGCATGGGCGCCTCTGGTGGTGTAATGGTTAGCAAGCTCGACTAGCAAACCTACACGAGTGAGTTCGAGTCTCATTGGGTGCCCCTTTCATATGGCCTTGTGCCACATCTAAGCAAGAAGCTTAGTAAATTTCCAATCATCAGCTGCATAGATACGCCTATTGTCTGTTAACCTTGTAACGTATCCAGACTAATGAAACTTCTACTTTCAGTACTCCGCGATTACCTTCACTCCGCTCTGCTTTCGAATTACCTCGCTTCGGATGTGTTCCCATAACGATATTCCCGGCATTGATCTTTGGGCCGCATAATGCTGGAAAGCGATGAAATCTAGGAAAAATTCAAAAGTTAACAGTAGCATTTTAGATTTTATAGTAGTTTTGTTTTGGATTCCCGTCATAATGTGTGTGTGTGTGTGTGTGTGATTAAATAGGACAGACATTTAGTGTTTTCCTATTCTATCTTTGATCCACTCAAGCTTTCATACATATGAGTCGTTTGACTTTTGAAGAAAATGGATTCAGAAAGGCGTCGTTTTTTTTCCTCAAATACTTTCGGTCATTACTCTTGGTGAGTATTGTCCAGGAAGGAGTATTAATATTCACACAACACTTCCAGGACTGTAGCCTCACCATTTGATACAATTTAGAGCCATAGCCTGAACACTCGTAGGGATGTGTCTCATTTCTCTGCAGAGGTGCAGTCGGTGTATTTTACAGCCCGAGTCGACAGGGTGGGATAACATTTGGGTCGAAAAGAAATAATCTGCAACCTGAATGATGTATAATGCTTGCACCATAGTATTGTGCAATGTACAACATCCCAGAGTTATTTTCTGATATGTCAAGACTTTTACCAAAATCCAACGGGACGTCGAAGTCAATAAAAGCCAAAGTCATTATATTTGTACTAACGAGCGGTGTTTATATATCCAATACGAAACAAGCTCATCACTTCTTAGCTTCGGTAATCTGGCAAGAACGTGATGTATTCGTAAGTCGTCTTTCTGAATGAAGTTATATTTTATAAAACTGACCACTTGTCTGGCGTAAAGTAACCAGTGTGAATCGAACTCATAATAATGTCCTGTTAGGCTAGGTAGTTAAACATTATAACACGTGAGAAAAAGTTTACATTATCATTAGTATAAAATGCTTTATGGGCACCACAAACACACACAAGCATACCGTAAATTGCAACGTACAAGTCGATATGGCATCAAAGTCGACCTTAAGTCGGCTAATTTGACGTGTTTATAGTCTGTTAAAAATAGCGTGTTAAATAGCGTTAATATCATAATTTGTCTTACTGTTTTATTATATTAATCTCTGTGTTAATTTGTTAAGTATGTTCACCAAACACAAGTTTAAACTGGAAATGTTTATGTAAATAAATACGAAATATCAATTGGAATCTGTTGTCAGTGTTTAGTTTATCCACTTTGCCATTTATTTTTCTTCATCCCGTTGGATTAACAAAATTCACCATTTCTCCAATAAGTAGTGTATATCGATTGTTAGGAGTACCTTTCCACTGGTTGATCACTCTGTGATAATGGTTTGGATTTTAGCTGTGCTGTATAAGTGATGTACGTGGTGCATTCAATAAGTTCCCAGACATTTTTTGTATAGGCATTTAAAATTGTCGTACACTCTTGAAATTTCACTATGTTATTGCTATACATCTCATGAGATGGCAGACTAATCTTTATGATTTCAGGTTCAAATGAACAGCTACACCAGGAATTGGAATTCAACCTACTAAACCCTGATTGTCACACCTGGTGAATTTCAAAAAGGCAATATGGACGTGAGGACACTTGAGAAGAACGATATGCAATAAAATTCTGTTTTTAACTTGGAAAAAAAGCCACAGAAATGTATAGAATGCTTCAGACTGCTTTTTGACCATCTCGCATGAACCGAGCATCAGTTTTTGAGTGGCATAAGAGAATCAAGGAAGCCAGGGAGTCTGTGAGGGATGATGAGACGTGTGGGAGGAGTAAAGAAGTCAATACACCAGAGTTGATTGGCCAAAGGGTGAAGATTAGGGTTAGGGTTACTATGTTGAGGTTTTAAGGGAGTTCAGGAAGAAATTCCTTGGGAAGAGGCAAGCACTCTTCAAATCGGCTCATTGGCATTTCCACCCGGACAATACACTAGTCCACAACTCCATCCTTGTCACAGACTATTTGAATAAGATGGGCATCAAGACAGTTCTTCAGCCTCCCTATAGTCCGGACCTTGCTTCCTGTGACTTTTGGTTATTCCCTAAGTTCAGAGCCTGTCGTTATGAGACAATTGAGGAGATGAAAGAGGCTGTGACGAAGGTCATTGACACGCTCATATAAAAGGACTTCCGTGGGGCCTTCTAGAAGTTGTTGGAACGGTACAACAAGTGCATTGCAGCCGAGGGAGATTACTTTGAAGAGGACCAGAGTTTCATGTGTGTACTATCAATAAAAGTGCCCATACGAAAAAAGTCTGGAAACTTATTTAATGATCAGTTGTAAGAAGTACTATTCTAGATTATACCAAGACCTGCTGTATAGGTTGACCCCAAAATTGCAGATAGTTACTTGTAGGACAAACTTATCCAGTTCGCCTAAATCAAAATAGGCTATGATAACCTACAGCAAAAACATATAAGTTTGATTGGAGTTTAACTTTATATATGTGTATGAATAAATACTTTTAAAACTACAGTGCGGTATCTTAGAATCAAGGTTTTAATCGTCAATAAAATAACATTCAATTAACCTTCGTTTAAAACGCTGTGTCATATAAATACAATTATAATGCCAATGTGTTTATAATCAGTACATTTCAATAAGGTCTCATTAAATTGTCATAACTCCAATAGTGTATGGTTTATTTGTCGCTGCCTCCCACCAGACAGGACTTGACACAAGGTCAAAAGCCCGAAGGCCGATTAAAGTGGGGATAAAGGGGAGGGCAAGGTCAGGAACGAGCCGAGACTCGAGCCCTGCTAGTCATTGACCCACAAAGTGCAATGTGGGTCCAATGAGTCAAGCAGTATCACGGACCTAAATCTAGATCCGGGCACGTATGCCAGAATGTAGATTGAACTAGACCGTGGGGTCTAGTGCTATACAAGGGGTGCAGGGGGACAAAAAAGCAGCTCGTCCAACCGAGGGTGGCCCAACTGAAGTTGGGGGCCTTTCGGCCTCGAATCTGCCATTGGTTTCGATACCCCATCCGACACGAACGCCAGACGGCCCAGCCAAAATAGTGTATGGTGTACGTAATTTTTCTCTGAAATCATAATTAAGTCACCCATATATACGCAAATCTTACACAGTAGAGCCTGTTCAAATAAATTCACAATCTATGGCGCTATCACGAAATTGCTCTGAGAAGCAACATGCTGTAGTAGTCTGACGGGCTGGCTGGGTGCTATGGCGTTCCACTTAGTGTTTACTGTCAGTGCATCAGTTGTTGGAAACAGTTTTTTTTTATATAGCGTCAGTATAATAATCAATTTGTATCACAGTTCTATTATTTCATATAAATCAGGATTAATTTGTTAAATATGTTCATCGGACATGAGAAATGATTGTGGCAGTTTGCTGGAATTAGTTTGTAGTGTATATCGATTGTTAGTTCTGTTCCCTTGGTTGACCTCTTTATAATAAAGATTTGGTTTTCTTCCCGCCGTATAAATTGACTTCTGGTTTTGTAGATTTTTTTCAGTCCTAAAAGGTCAACTTGAACCCTCCAATTTACAAAAAAATCTATCATATTCTATAAAAACTCTCTATTCTCACAATTTTCTTAAAACGAAATTCATAAACTGATAAAAAGGCACATCGATGATATTTATTGACAGAATATACTGCTGCTGCTGCTGCTGCTGTTTAAAACCAGAGCCATAGCATTTTTAAGATGTCTAATTGTATGTTAGTTCCATTTTTTGCCATTGGCGCAACACAATGATTTAAAAAATTGCATGAATCAAGTAAACATCGAGGTATATGTACTCAGTCGACTTGGTTTGGTTTCCTAGATTAATGACATATCAACCTTTATGGGTTATTTAATGCCAAAGGCATCCTTGTAAAAGAACTGTTGTGCTATTATTAACTCATAGCTGGGAGGATAAGAGGATTCATATTTTTCCTAAGGGTATTAGTCCGAAAGTAAACGAAATGTACTCGATTGGAGAGAACTCGTTTAGAGTTAAACTCAATTCGAACCCAGTCGACTGGGGCTGTAGAATACACCGACTGCACTTCTGTGGAAGTGTAAAACTCCTCCAGCGAGTGTCCCGGATATGACATCAGACAATCTGATAGTGTGGCTTCAATAATGCTGGAGCTTTGGAGAATGCGGAGTATCTCTTCATTACCATCACTCCCAGGTCCTCTCTGACCCGGAGTGGTAGCACCTGATAGGGCTCTATCTATGGGTCAAATAGAACTGTTTGACACTTAAACTGAGTGCAAACAAATGACTTAAGCTAAATCAAACTGCCTGAAATAGAACTGTTTGATCATTTAACTGTGTGTAAACAAATGACAAATGTTTAATGGAATTGCTAGTGATACATAGCAATACTTGAAACCATTTAATTGACTGCAAAAGAATAAGCTCAGACTCGTTTAAAAACGTTATCAATAACATGTGTTTACAAATCATATATATTTAATATATATGTATCGACAAAATTTTGGCATTAAATAAACAAGAATAGTTGATATGCCATAAAATCAAACCGAACCAAACCTGAACTCAATTCATAAGCCTTCCAATGGATACTAGAAAGTGTGCTCTGCATAACGGTTATCGTTATACAAAATGGGATCGGTGACCCGAGTTCAAATCCTGAACGAGGCAGTTTGATTTCAATTAGCGCTAACGTCTTTTGGAAAGTCAAATCCAACTATCTAACCCCAACTCTGGGTAAATGGAAGAACATAATGGGTTCTATAGCCTTAGTGCAGCAACCGATTAAGGAGAAGAACAACCCTGAATTCAAACCAGCAGTACTCCGCTTGAAAATTGACCTTGAGTCACATCCTGTCCGTGGCAAAGGGGTTGGGTAAATGTTGTGGTCTTCAGATAAGACCGATGGAAGAACAACTCAAACAATGGATGATAGGTGAATGTTATTGTATTAGCAGAAAAAAGGAAGTCATACAAAAGAAGTACTAGCCGTTCTCGGCTTGCAGTGTGTCTGTCAAATGTCTCGTAAGAAACAAGAAATTGTCTTCTCCGAGCGAGCTAAGCTAAACATTAGGTTGGACGAGTCCATCTTTGGGGTATGGTAGGGTATGTCCCCATAACAGTAAATACATACAATATCATTTCATTTTGCATCAATTTTTTATAATAAAATATAGTCATAGAAGGATTGGTTTGTCTGTGTCATATGGTGTATCAACTCTTGTGGGTTATTTAAGGAGCACGGATCCAGACATGACTGGTTGCGGAGAGTGATCCACTGGAAACTTTAAAAACGACTGAAGTTTGACCTTACAAAACAATCGTATATATATATATATATATATATATATATAAAGAGGGAGAGTGAGAGAGAAGGGAGAAAGTGTCATGCACGTTTTGTAATATTTATCGTCGTTGGAAATGGACACAGTGACCCGAGTTCCAATCCTGGACGAGGCTGTTGGCATTTCAGGTACTGCATATACTCTTGGGAAAGGTATGAATTCAACTGTTCTCCCTCCATCTATGGGTGAATAGTAGGGCAGACTGGACTTTTTAAACTTGGTATGGCCACCAGTCTGGGAGAAGGAAAACTCTTAATTCAAACCTGTTAAGTTCCATTTAAAAATTGACCTTGTGTCTCAACCTGCACCTGCGGAGGCGTTGGTAAATACATACATACATACATACATACATAGTCGTTAAAAATTATTTTGACAGTATCCACTGTTTCCCCATCATAGGACTCTACCACAAGAGATCAAAAGATTAAGACTTATAAGGAAGTATCCTTATCATACATACACACGTGACATGAGGGTTTAGTTTAGATGGATTTCATGGCATATTGACTATTGTAGCTTATTTAATGCCAAATCCTCTTTATGCATATTATCTATAATCTGTAAACGCATAGTTTATAGATAACAGTTTTAAACGAGCCAAAGCTCATTTGTTTGCATACCTTTAAATGCTTACACATATAATCCGTAAGTCAATAGCTTATCGGCAATCTTATCTTTAAAGGAGTTGGAGCAACAAGTTTGCACACAAGTATTGGTATTGTTTTCACACAGTTAAATGGTTCTAAGCAATCTAACACGAATAGTTATATTTAGTATTAATAATTTGTTTGCACTCACCTAAATTGTTTCAAATATTGCTAACAGAAATATTTTTATTTGCACACAGTTAAATGGTTTCAAGTATCACTATGTAACACTAACAATTCACTTTAGGCATACTGTTTAAGAGTTTCAAGTATTGTTAATCAACACAAATAATTTTATTCAACATTACTCCTTCATTAGCACACAATTAAATTGTTCCAATTTTACTATGTATTACTAACAATTCAATTAAACATCAGTCATTTCTTTACACACCGTTAAATGGTCAAACAATTCAATTTCTAACAATTCGATTGAATGTAACTGATTTCTTTGCACTCTGTTTAAATGTTAAACAGTTCTATTTGACCCATAGATAGGACCCAATCAGATGCTACCATTCTGGGTCAGTGGACCTGGAAGCAATGACAATGAAAGGAGTACTCCACATTCCTCAAAGATCCAAGGACGGAGTGTCACCAACAAATGGTTTAGTGTCATATCAGGACATTCATTATGAGAGTGAGGGTCTTAGCTCTCTACAGAGATGCAGTCGGTGTATTCAACAGCCCCAGCCAACATGGCGGCACGTCTGTTTTAACTTTTCAGTTGATGCAATGTATTATTTAATTTTGAACGATAAATTACAATACTCGTACAGAAAGTATATTTCTCACTTTTAAAGGATGTGAAAGCGCTTTGTCTCTAATTTCCTTGTGATGAAGACAGTACTAATGACTGTCACGACAAGAAGAGGAATACGAAATATTGTTTACTTAGTGTATTTACCTAACTCCTCCGCTACGGGCAGGATGCTACACAATGTCAGTTCTTGAGCAGATTGATTGAATGTTTGATTCGAATGGCATGTCAACCTGTCAGGGATAATTTTATGCCTACATGTTATGGAATTGTGAACATTGTACATTTATATTTAGATTGGTGGGGAGTTTCTTAGAAGTTTGTTGGGGGTTTTTTGGCACAGATATATAATGTCAAGTATTCCTATCAAATACAAATAATTTTCAAACAGATATATTTAGCTCAAAGATAGAACCCTAACAGGTACTAACAATCCTGGTCGGAGTGGACAAGGGAATAATGGCAATAAAGGAGTATCTCACACTCACCAGATCTCCAGAACTGGAACCTCACCATCAGATGGAGTTTATTGTCATACCCAGGACGCCCCTCTTTCTCCTCTGTAAGAGATACAGTCAGTCTATTCTAAGCCCCGTTGCCAGAGCTAAATTTTAAAGGGAAGTAAAGCTGGTTTGAATTCAGTTTTCTTTCTTTTAGATTGGTCCGTACCATTTACCCATGGCTAGGAGTTGAAGATATGGATTCATGCCTTTCTCAAGGACCTTAGCATGAAGTAAACGCAAAGAACATCGTTCAGGATTTGAACTCGACTCGGCGATTCTATTTCCAATGATAATAACTGTTGCGCTAAGCGCACTTCCGGTTTACGTAATGTCTAAGAATGTTTGTCTGCATGGAATTTGTCTGAAGACATTTTACAACATATTTCATTGAATATTTTTGATTGAATTTTGAACGAGGAAATTTAAAGTTGCCCTTTATTGATTTCGCGATTGTTCATGCCTCTAAATTCCTTGATCTTTGTTTAATTCTTGTATTTACCACTGAAATTCAAAACTTCATTTGCAGACCATAATTACTAATTACATTGACTGATCATTAATTACTTGATCATTAATTACATTGACTGATCAGTTGACTGAATGAATGATTTATTATCAGGGTTTATTGCTTTAGACAAGAAAAGACAAATTCTATTTGTTTTTAAGCAAAAGTTTGGATTTTTATCATCGAAATGTCACTAATTTACAGCTCGGGTCAATGTAGCGATTACATCCCTTGCCTTCTAAATAGTACTTTAAATGATCGCTCGGTAGCGTGACCAAAGTAGCATATAGAACGGTGCGGCAAACTCAGAACTCTTCCTCTCTAGTCTTGCCTCGGCAACGAGAAGCACGCACGAATATGCGCGTTTCGCGACTGAGGAGCTCTCGCCCCAACAAATCTCGTGTCGTATCGAACACGCTACCATGCTTTCACGTAAGTTTTCATTCTATTTAAGGACTGTCAACTTACACTAAAAGACTCGGCAACGACATGATAGGACTTCTTTCTATAATGTTTTCATTTAACATTTCATGTCATTTCTGTATTCATTGTTAAGTTTACTCAAGTAATAAATATATTTTTGTTAATTCGTCGTGAATTGTTTAGATTGTTTTGCTCAAGGGAATATCAAACCATAATACATTTCCTTGGCTATTTGTGCAAACGAATGACTGGTGTTAAATTGAATTGTTAGTGTTACATAATGATGCATGAAACCATTTAACTGAGAGTAAATAGAACTATTGATGTTAGATAAAAATACTTAAAACCATTTTACTATGTGCGAATGAATGAATAGTTTTGAATAGAATTATTAGTGTTAGATAGCAATACATGAAACCAGTTAACTGTGTGCAAAGAAATGAGCTCTGGTTCGTTTAAAATGTTACCTACAAACTATTTGTTTACTATTAATGCATATTTATATGTATGAACCGGATTTAGCATTAAATAACCTACAAGGGTAAATATGCCATAAAAACCCAACCAACCAACTAAATCATTTTGTTAACTTTTAATCCAATGTTGATTTTCGTTACAGGTTGTGCTCCTACTGATTGTAACAATCACTTCTCCGCCAGCAGTAAAGCTCGGTATGCCTGTACTAACCGAGAAATTCGTCGAGATGTACTGTTATATGTCGCCAGAAGGCCTCATCTTGCCACTTACTTTTAATCTCATCCTGGTCATGATTTGCGCCTACTATGCGTTTCGAAGCCGCAAACTACCAGACAATTTCAACGAGTCGCGCTACATCGCTTTCTGCGTGGATACAACCCTGCTCATCTGGCTAAGCTTTTTGCCAACCTATTTCATCACGTCGCGTGCCTACCATAAGGTTTTGGTCATGTCGTCGGCTCTAATCATCAATGCCACGGTTAACCTGATCTGCCTGTTTCTCATCAAACTGTGCGCTCTCTATAAGTACCGTAGCGAATATCGGAAGAACCTGTTGCAGGAACAGGAGCTCTTTCGGGTCATTCGGTCAATTGCATCGGACAATCTCGATTTGCATTCGGCTAACCAGAAGCGGATGGGCCCCTCAAGTGGAGGGACTGGCTCCGTCGGAGCCCCACTCGCCCAGTCGCAATCGTGCAACAACTTGCAACAGCAAAGCCTGGACGTTACTCTAAACACTGGGCAGCTATGTAAAAGCGATTCCAATCTGAAAGCAACCTGATCATTGCTGCTCGATAAAACTGTATATGGTTTACGCAAAGAATGAAAAGAACTGGTGATGAAGGGGAAAATAAGTGGCCAAAACGTGAAACGATATATATTTGGATTTTTATCTATGTTCAAAATTATTCGTATGTGGAAAGACGAATAAGTTTGCAGTCGTATTTATGAGGTTATTTTCTTCGTGTTCTGTTTTTGTTTTACTTGTTTGTTTTTGTTTTTGTTTTTTGTTTTTTATTGTTCTCGTTTCAATAATTTCATTTTGTCATTTCCCTTTTTAACCATTTATATTTTTTGTTGTTGTTTTTTTTTTGTTTTGTTTTGTTTTTTTCTTATTATTTTTTTGTTTTGTTTTTATTTGGTGTGTTTGTTTGTTTTCTTTTGTTCTTTTTTTATTAGTTGTAATCATTTTTAGTTTATATTTCATTTAAACCGGATCTTATTCCATATCTATAAATTTCTTACTTATAATTATTTTTCTATGTAGATTTATATATTCACACAAATACTGGATCAATTTAAAATAGTTCACATCTTTGTAATGGGTTCCCTTTTGTTATCCAAACTTCGTTTATTTATTTATTTGTTTATTTATTGTTATTTCCTCTGAATCGGTTCAAATATTCGCAAGGGATACTTCACCAAAAGAAAAAAAAGCCTCATTCAAGATATATTCTTTTTATTTAAATGCGCAGGTGTTCACGATTTATTATTGGTTTTATTTTATTTTAACATTTCTAATCCCCATTCTTATCTGCTCCTTTCCTTTTTTAACTCTCAACATTTTTTTCGTTATTTTATCCTATATCCTTTCAATACTAGAATATTTTTTTTATTATTTCATTATTTTCCATAATCAAATAGATTTTTCCCTAATGCTATTCTGGATGTCATGAGGATTGTCACAACTGTTTTCAATTCCGAGAAACAAAATGGCGTCTAATTTAAAATTCTGATCGATAGAAGGTGAAATATTCGATCAATAGCGCTTGGTTCTGTTATTCCGTTTTCTCCTACATGTGAAAACATGATCGTGTCCTTGATTCTTTTCTCAGTTTTTCATCTGTGTGTGTGTGTGTGTGTGTGTGTGTGTGTGTGTGTGTGTGTGTGTGTGTGTGTGTGTGTGTGTGTGTGTGTGTGTGTGTGTGTGTGTGTCCTTACGGTGCGATTTCCGAATAAAAAACATTTAAGGTGTTTGTTTTTTTGTTTTTTTAGGGAGTATTCTTGCTTTTTGTTTGTTTTTTATTGTTACTTATTAGATTTTTGTTCTTGTTTGTTTGTTTGTTTACTTGTTTGTTTGTTGCTGTTTTTACCTGTTTTATTTAGTTTTAATTTATTTTTTATTTCATCTGATTATTTTATTTATTTTTTGTTGATTTTTTCATTTATCTATTTATTTATTTTTTGTTTTTATTTCGCTTCGTTTTATTTCGTCTTTCCTCTTATCATTTCAGTTCATTTTTTTTCTTGATATTTCGCCAAATAATAAATGTCAATCCAAGTTGAATTTTATCCTTTTATCAAGAAAAAAAATTCTTATTTCTTTTGGTTTCTTTATCACAAATGAAATTAAAGAGATTAAGAGCTTTTGAAGTAAAAATATCGGTCTCAGCAGAACATATAAACTGATAAAAAAATGTGATAATTTTTTGAATACTTTTATTTTATTTTTGTTTTGCTTTTAACTGCGTCCAGTATTCCTTTTTCTCAAAACATTTTTACTTTTCCTTATCGGTCTATTTCAATGTTGGCTTTTAAATATTTGATATATATATATATATATATATATATATATATATATATATATATATATATATATATATATATATATGACAAAATAATTATTAATTAACCATTAATACACAAACATACACAAAAACACACAAACACACACATATATAGTTATATGGATTACTATATTGTAAAAGAAGAGAACTCAATACGAGTCAAAAGTTTAAGGGTCACATACGCAAGAAACTGAGGGTCACCAAGCGTCGATGATTCTGTGTCTTTTCTATTCACACTTATATATATATATATATATATATATATATATATATATATATATATAACGCAAAGTCCTTAATTTCGTTATATATATATATATATATATATACGTGTGTGTGTATGTGTGTGTGTGTGTTTGTATATATATATATATATATATATATATATATATATATAGCACAATACTTCATTTCTTTATATGTTTATATGTAGATATATGCTTGTTTGAGTTTATGTGTATGTATGAATGTGTATAAAGAAATTAAAAGTTTGTTTTATTTATATGCAGTATGTATGTATGTATTCATTTATGTATGTATTTAAACTTAATTTCTTTTATGTATATGTAAATATATATTTACATATATATATACATACACATATACACGCACACATATATATGTGTGTATGCGTGTAAATATCTATCTATATATCTATATATATATATATGTGTGTGTGTGTGTGTGTGTGTGTGTGTGTGTGTGTGTGTGTGTGTGTGTGTGTGTGGGTAAGGTTCAGAATGAAACTCGATAGTACACAAAAAAGAAGACAGTATGGAAAATCAGATTGACATGTTTCACTATAGGAATAGCGTAATGGATTTATCATTCCACAAAAACGAATTCTTTTCTTCTTTTTTTGTGTTATAATGAATTTATTCTGAATACACTATTCCTATTATTCCATAAAAACTTCTTATTTTCTTGTTTTTGTTTGGTTTGGTTTTGTTATGCAATAATAAATTTAATCCGGTGACGCTATCTCTTTAACGATACATGTCAATTAGATTTACCACATCGTCTTCCTTCTCTCTCACATCATATATATATATATATATATATATATATATATATATATATATATATATATATATATATATAGTAACGATTAATAATATTTGCAGCATCTTTGATATATACTTGAATTTACTCAGCTACTGAAAATAATGCTGGTTTACTGTAAATTTCATCATATATAGACCAGAACGTGAGCAGGTTCCAAAATAGGGGGTGTATTAACTGTATTCTGACCCCATATTAAATATAATCCTACCTAGGCGTTACCTGGAGGCTATACTGTATACACAGTGTTCCGTTATTAATGTTATTATATCAGATGGTCGAAAACTTCGAAAATTTTATCCAAATATCTGCTACACTCTAACCTGCAGGTACTGCGCCCAAATCAAAGTCGGCATTGTTCTTTATTATGCTGCAATTTTATTCTTCTTCTAGGTGGAGGATAAGAGGGGTTCATGCCTTTCCCTAGGGTATTAGTCCGAAAGTGAATATAATGGTGCGATTGGATTTCGAACTCACTAACTTCAAGGTCACAGTCGATCACTTTAGCCATTATGTCGCGGATTATTAGTCAAGGATTATTATGATTGGTAGGATACCAAAATTTAAACTCTTCCTTTTACCATCATTTAAGAAACCACTAACAAAAATAGTCCGCTAAAATCCTTTTAAGAAACTAATTTTCGTAAATTTTCGTAAAATAGAAAAGTGCAGTGTTTTTGCAATAGATCCCTATTTTCTTTTAAAATAAATTATAATGAATAAAACATACGAAAACATTCAGTGTAAGAATCGTTAAAAGTAGACAAGACCCTTTTCTAACGTCAGCAATGTCTGTATTTCGTTTGTTTGTTTGTTTTTTGTTTTGTTTTGTTTTTGTTTTGTTTTTGTTTTATTTTGTTGTTTTTTTTGTTGTTTTTCTTTTTGGTTTTTCGTGGGGTTTTTTGTTTTGTTTTAGGTTTTTTGTTTAATGGGAGATTAACTTTCGTGGGTTATTTAATGCCTAAGCAATCCTTGTAGAAACAATCTATTTGTGTTTTGAATCAAGTCCATGAACATTAAGAGATATCTCGAAAATTAACAGTCATTTCGACACTGTTTTGTATAAAAACAAAACAGCAACCTTGTAGAAATAGCACAATTTCTCGACCAAAGCTCCACCGTCCTTCTATAAGGATGGCATTAGCATTAAATAACCTGCGAAGGTTGGTACACCATTAAACAAAGAAACCAAATTCAATCGACTAAAAATTGAGTAAAGGAAAGGG
This sequence comes from Sepioteuthis lessoniana, assembly GCA_963585895.1. Taxonomy (NCBI): domain Eukaryota; kingdom Metazoa; phylum Mollusca; class Cephalopoda; order Myopsida; family Loliginidae; genus Sepioteuthis; species Sepioteuthis lessoniana. Next base: position 132,520,854 of record OY757906.1, read on the forward strand.
TTTCTAGTTTCATTGTCTTGCTTCTTTTTTGTTGTTTGTTTGTTTGTTTTTGTTTATTTGTTAATTTTTGTTGTTTTTGTTAGTTTTTTGTTTTTTTTCGAGGCATTTAAGTTGACGATTTTTTTTATTCTTTTCTCAAATTATGGTAAAAGGTAGGAATCTATATTTCGGTATCAATTCTCATCATATTACATTCAAACGATCAGGTCTTCTCCAACACCATAGTCTGAAAATGTATCTACTCCTACACACACACACACACACACACACACACACACACACACACACACACACACACACACACACATATATATATATATATATATATATATATATATATATATATATATATATAAGAAAGAAAAAAACAAGTTTTGAAAAGCAGATGGTAATTTGATTTTCGAAACTGCCTTCTTTCTCATACCATATTACTTCATTCCAGACCATATATATATATATATATATATATATATATATATATATATATATATGTATATATATATAATTGTACTTGATGCCTCCTTGCTTAACACAGCATTACAAGGTACAAACCAGGGTAAGTGGAGCAATCTAGGGAAATGAGTTGCGCCCTCCTCTACACCTCGGTGTAGTAGCTATTGAAAAGGAGCCTACGGGTCGCCTTCGACTACGGTCGGCCAATATATATATATATATATATATATATTCTGATTGTTTTATGTTTTCTTGCATATCATTTTTTACTACATTCCTGATACATTTTCTGCTTGTACATCTACTCCTGTAATTTTTTGTCTGCTTTTCTGTCTCTTTCTATGTGGGTGTGTATTCGTTATAAAAAAAATCAATGTCATGATCAAAAATCAAAACTGACTTATAAAAAAAAAATGGTACCAAAACAAACATTGATTTTTATGCGGAAGAAGTAATGGCGGCTTTGAAAACCTTATTCATACTTTGAAGCCTCGTTAAATTTTAAATCACAGTCTGGTGAGGCGGGCAGTTGCAGGACAAAAAAAAAAAAGGAAAAAAACACTAGACAACACTTAACGTCTGCTTCTCTTAAAATTTTAACATTCAAATGACTTTATCTCAAAGAAACAATTCAGGTAAAAAAAAAAACAATGAACTGTGCTAATACAGCAGTTACGATCCAGATTTTTTTAATGAAAAAGAAGAAAACACGTTCTGATGTGTTTCATCTCTTCTACTTATAACTAAAATGCATTTCGGACAACCCCGTTATTCAACTTGGGTCATGAGGGGAAAAACACAAAATGAATCCGGCATCTCTAAATTTCGTTTCTACGCATCACTTTACTTCGTACAAATTGCAGATTTTGAGAATGCGACATTTTACGCTTCAGCTGAAATGTTTACTTGTATTAGAAATAAATGAATATAAATAATTAAAAAGAAAATAATATAAAAGATTGACGGAACATTATCTGCACAGTTGCATTCTAAACTAAGTTGGGTTTTTTTTTTCTCGTAAATCCATCTCCCAGGCTGTTCTCAAAATTATGTTGTAGACACTTTTCAGTTCATTTTTTATGATGTTTGTCCATGCTTCAAGAAACAAATTAAAATGATTATACGTCAACAGTACTCTGTATGGCTGTACGTAGTCACCATTGTGTTAATACAGAACTTAAAATTAAGATAAATTCCAAAATACGAGTAAAGAAAGATGAGATGAAACCGTCTAAAATAAAAACTGAAAGGATGAGACAAAAATTCACTTTTTTTTTCAAAAAAAAAAAAGAAAGAAAAAACTTGAAAACAAACAGGACAAATGTAAATCCACAAGGAATGAATTTCTCAGAAATATTTAAACTGAAATGTCCGCACCATAAAAATCAAAATGGTCGACTTTTTCTCTGACTTTGGTGATAAATAGCTGAATATTTTTCAAATAACTTTTTTTTTAAATTTTTTGCTGGTTTTATTTCGACCATTTTTGTTTGGTTCTTCTGTTTGTCAGTTTTATTTTCCTACGATTTATTCTCTGCTACAAAAAAAAAGATGAAAGAAAGTCCTTGATTCCTTTATTTAGTCCATGGATAACAAAGAAGAGAGAATCTATTTTCCCGGAGAAGTCAATTCTCTCTCTCTCTCTCTCTCTCTCTCTCTCTCTCTCTCTCTCTCTCTCTCTCTCTCTCTCTCTCTCTCTTCCCACCCCCTCTCTCTCTTCCTGAAGTCTCTGAAAATTCTTAAATCGTCGTTAATTCAAAATTACTTGATTTAGTTGATAATAAAAGAGCTGGTATTTACAACATCATGCGAAAGACATTTTTAAAATTTTGACTTTAATAATGGATGTCTATTCAAGAAAAATACTTTTCTGAATCATCTATTCGCATGATGCCTCACTGATGGAGAATATGGCTGTTTATAATTTTCTTTTTCTTTTTTTAATTTAATTGCTTTTTGTTTTTTGTTTTTTTTCTCTTATTAAAAGATTTTTCTCACTTTTTATATTGTATTTTTGTTTTCTTCTCTTCTACTTCTTTTTTTATTTATGTGTTCAGCCTTCTCCATTACCAAGATTTCTTGTCAATTTCTTTGAGGGAACAAAAATTCAAATCTGTTCGTCATAGCTTTTGTTTGTTTGTTTGTTTGTTTGTTGGGTTTTGTTGGGTTTTTTTTGTTGTTGTTGTTGTTTTGTTTTTTGTTTTTTTGCCATTTTGTTTCTATCATTTTTTATTCAACAAAACAAAATGTTTTGTCAAAATACGAACAGGAAAAAAAAACTGGAATTCAATACGAATAGCCAGCTTTCATATCTCGGTGTTTGCAGTTTAATTATTAGAAAATAAATTAAGATAAAGACCTTAAAATGATTTCTTCTTTTATTTTATAAAAATGTTTACGTTTAAAATATTGTTTTGATGATTTTGGTTTTAACAGGTATAACAACAGAAGAGAAATGTTCTTCACTTGTTCCGAATGGAGTTACATTTCTTTATATAATCAAAGGAGAGTTCTAATGAAGAGAAGTAATTCAGTTTTATTTTAATAGATATAATAAACTGAAAAAAGATTTGTTTATGAAGTTTTATTCAACTCTGTTAAATTTCTTTATATAGTTAGGTTATTTGTGTTAACGGCACATCAACCCTTGATGGTTTTTTAATGCTAAGTGTAATGAATAACCCGAGGCGAATAAACTTAGGAAAGCTGTATTCAACTTAATAAAGCTAACCGCAAAAAAAAAAAGAATTAAGCTAGCTTATTTTATAAGCATTTCTGGAGTCTGTCGATTACACCAAACAGGTGTGGGGCAGGTTGTGGGGAATTACTTACAACACTAAGTACAGTCAATACATGATTTTTAAGAAAATAGTTTATAGGTAACATTTTTTTAAAACGAGCCAGAGCTCATTTGTTTGCGCATAGTTAAAGGTTTTATGTGTTGCTGTTGATGTATAGTTCTATTTGCACACAATTAAATGGCTTCAAGTATTGCTCTCTGATGATAATTCAATTTAATATTAATCTTTTGTTTGTACACTTAATCTATTTCGAGTAAAGTAAATGATTAAACAGTTCTATTTGATCAGCAGATGGGACCCTAACAGATACTATCACTCTGGGTCAGAGTGAACCTGGGAGTAATGGCAATGAAAGGTACTCCACATTCCCCAAGGCTGTAGGACCAGAGCCACACCATCAGACGCAGTTTAGTGTTATATCGAGGACACTCATGGGAGGATGCTCTTACTCCTCCACAGATAGGCAGTCGGTGTATTCTACAGCCCCAACCGACAGTTAATGGAGAGTTCTAATCATAAAAGCCTCCGACAGTACGGAATCCTTTGACTCTCTTTTTCTTTCGCTGTCTATTTCTATCGGCCATCATTCTTATATGGAGGTGCCCGTGGTGTAATGGTTATCGTCGTAGGAAATGAACACGGCGACACGAGTTCAAATCCTGGACGAAACTTATTGCATTTCACATAGCACTAATACCCTTGGGAAAGGTATGAATCTAATTACTCTCCCTCCAGCTATGGGTAAATAGTAGGACAGACTAGGTTAGGCAACTAGTCTAGGAGAAGGAAAAACTCTGAATTCAAACCTGTTAAACTCCGCTTAAAAATTGACCTTGTGTCATATCCTGCCTGAGCGGAGGGGTTGGGTAAATAGGATCATTCTTAGTAAGTCCATAGATATCCACTGTCCACACACAGCTAATCGATGTAAGTTTTTGCTTGTCGGCCAATGCTGGTGTATCCATGTGTTTGAATTCATTGGAGAACGTTGCTTATACAGGGTGTCTCAAAATTGATGCAGCCCATTTATATGATAATGATTTATTACTGAGACAATCAGAATGGCGGTCGTTTGGAACACGTACTGTAAAAATATGCATCTTTTTGAGCTTGAGACATCAAATCAATGTTTTTTAATTATTATTATATCAGCTTCCAAGACATTTTTTTAGTTTCTTGTCTCAGTAATAAATCATTATCATATTGATGGGTTGCATCTATTTTGAGACAGTTTTGAATGATTTTTGTCTCCAAATAAATAGTGACGCAAAATATCTTTTCTTCTCTTGTCGAGGATTATTAGCTATTATAGTATACTGTTTTCAAATCTGATACAAAAAAGAATACAACGTTATTTTTGTCGAGCTATTATCAGTCACATGGGTCCTATGTAAATGGGGACACTCTGTAAGCAGTGACCAACATGACTTGTTCATCATACTTGGATGATTTGAGTGATGAGAGGTAAAGGATCATAAAGTTGATGTTTTGTTGTATGTTTATTCAACGGACTGTTTCAAAACAACTGGCAGCATCGTTGCATAGTTCTCGCCTGTTTCTTTTTCCATGCGTTTTGTTTAAAGTCCTAGTGGTGCAACCATACAATAGTACTGCTGTAAGTGAGTGTTATATAGCCAAATGCAACTATACGTATACATATATATGCGGAAACATAATCAACAATAATGACGAACGAACACACTTCTTTAGAAAAATATACCTCTCACACTTTATTCGAAAGAGTTGCGAAAGGGTTGTGTGTGAGAGGTGAGTTGAAGACTGAATAGACTGCAACATATTGACCCCAAGTTCTTCTGTCTTTAGCAGCACTTCTTTCTCATTCTGCTGGGCTGCTCAACCAGGGGTCCTGAGGGCGCAAGCCCTCTGCTGAGAGCTGGTTCTCACTACCTCGAACTGCAACTCGAACTCCAACTAACTCGAACTGTCTATGGCAACGGGTTATATAATTGTTTGACATCCACCTGCTTCTTGTGAGCGTCGCATCTGCACCGAATTCAACCCGTCTACATGTCAAAGTGAGATCTTCCACCGAATGCACCTGTTTCTCGATTGACAGCTGGGTCGAAGGTCAATATGTTACACGAGGAAGCAGAGATTTGGCTTGAGCAGGTGTATTTACAAGAAGTGCTAGAGTATCTGCGTTGTCTACATCAGTAATAGTTAATGAGTGATATCGTCTATGTCTTGCTTTCTTTAGAATGAAATCGTTTTCTTTCATTAGATCTACTGACGTTCGTAGGACTTAAACTTGACTGATTATGAATGAAAATGGTGTTAATATATCTCCTTGCAAGTCTCCTGTGGCAATGCCAAAGAAATCAGTGTTACCATCAGGGGATCGAACCATGGCCTTTGTGATTTTATAAAGAATCATTTTAGCAGTAACAATTTCTTTGAGAAAACCCTATTCTAGAAGTATTTACTCCATTTCTCTTCTGGGTATGGAATTAAATGTCTTGGAGAAATCTACAAACAAAAGTGTTGCCTCGAGATTTTTTGCATGTACTTCTTCAATGATTCTGGCTAGTTGTGGGTCGATTTCTCCGGAAACAGTCCTGATTTTTTTAATACGAATTGAGAAGCTGTAGACCTCAGTAGTAAGAGATAAGTTTTCTCTGTTAAGAATGGGAACTAATTCCGATTGATTTATTACCGCAGAAAGAAAGTAAACTAAATATTTATACTATTTGGATACCGTTAGTGATCCATGTTTAAAGCACTAGATACGTAGTGTCACGTGTTATGCTCCTAATTTCCCCTACCCTTCAGTGTTTGAAGTAACAGGTCCCAAAGATTGACCGTTAAAAGAGGGATACAAATGAAGGTAAATTCTTTACGGCCGGCCTGTTGGACAAAGTAACGAATCCAGTTAGAATGTAGGTCAAGCTATCTGCACTCCATAACCCCAACTTGGTATGACGAAGAAGGGAATGCAGGTCATTGAGTAGCTTGACCGGATGAGGTGGAGGAGGAGGAAGGAGCCAAATGATTGGCCGAAGCCTTAGCGCCTGAAGTAGTACCCTTTTCGTCAGAGGAAAGAGGGAAAAAGAATTTAGTTTTTAGGACGGAGGTCGCCGTGAGAGGACGTGCTGACCTGATGCCAAAAAACTCCCGGGTACCAAACCGGTGAAAAGAAATGGAAGTTCTGGAACAGCGGTCGGCGTGACAAGATGTGTTGAAGCTGTAGCCAGAAACTCCGGGAAAAGAAGCGGAACCGAGTTGGACAGGAGATAACAGATGCCTTCAAGCCAAGCTCTACGGAATCCCGCTAGCCCGTAAAAGAAAAGAAATCTCAGAAGAAACCCGTCGAAAAGGCTTAGTAAACCTTAAAACCGTTTTCTCCATCTACCCTTCCTAAGTATTGCAATTAGATACCCTCTCTCTCAATTTGAAGAAAGAAGCATATAAAGAATTATATGCATTAAGAAAAGAAGAGAAATAGAATGAAAAGATTCATTTCAGAAACTGTAAATGTATGAGTGGATTTTGCAACCTTTTCAATGTTTAAGAGTAAAGACAGAAAAGTACAAAGAAAAGAAAAAGGAAGAAAGAAAGACATTTATGTTGGAGCCTGTTTACCGAGGAAATATAGCCAGCTACCATGAATATTTGTTTGGACCTCGACTATTAAAATTTTGGTTATATTTTAAATGTCCCCTCGTTGAAATTTATTTGTTGTGTTTCTTACCCAGCGAGTTGCCTTCTTTTGCATATTTCCTTTTCAGCTTCATTTCGCTTCAATTTATTCTCGATAAATGTCATATTCGCCTTTAAAAACATTACACAGGAAATTGGAATTGCCGACTACAGTGAATAATAATATTTTATCTCAACCTAGAAGCCTATGTCTTCCGTTATCCTAGGGGGTAGGAAGACGAAGTAGCTTGGTGGGTGTGTGTAACGTGAAATTTGGAAACCCCCTTGCCAGCGGCGGTCAGTCTAGTCCAAAATTAACCCCCACATTATCTGCCAGTTCCCATATGCCCGAAAAAGGTATCTTTAGGACTTATTTTGCGAAGAATCAAGTGCCAGACTGCCCCGACGTCACACGTGCGTAAAATAAACTCCCGTCCTGGGATAAATATTCATGCACCGTCACAGTTGGGAGACAAAGGATCCAGTCCAACTTTGTTTTAAAATGTACTCAACAATCCATGACACGGAGTAACTTTAACCTAGGAGTTATGCTTTATGAGGTACTCGGCCAGTATTGCAAACTTGATTTACATTAAAAAGCAGGAAATTGTTCCATTACCGGTGACTCAAACGTTGTCGCTTGATCCCGGTGGCAAAAGGAACGACCGACACGTTAGTCCACAAAACCCATGTAATACAATGACCGAGGGATTTCATTTTATGCCTTTGGGTTTAGTTAGGCTGAGAGCCTTTCGGCTCAGTGCATGGGTTAGCTAGGGGCAACATGAATGCAGGTGTTCACGCGCACGCGGGGGCGGACGTGTCATTCATAGATGTCAAAATAAATAACGTCATGCACCGGAAAGTGAATGACGCCATGTACCGGAAGCGCACGGAGGATTTTGGGAGATTTGAAAAAGTCAGTTGAGTTGAGTTCTGCCTCGGGAGAAGACGGTTGGCTTTCGCTTGCCCGTCGAAGCCAGGCCAGTGACTTTGTGGCGCGTGCCACACATGTTGAGGTGGGTATGGAAAAGTCATCATAGAAAGATTGTGCATCTCTCTTCCTTATGTCGAAACCTTTAACTCAAAGGTAATAAAAGGTTTCGTACCTGAACTAAGAAGTCATTACGTGTTTTTCGTGTTTCGGGACTCCTGTGTTCCAATGATATATACATGAACATTCTATGTACGTTTCACATATCCGTATCTGGCTATGTTAAACTCCCTCCAGTTTAATTTTATGTGCCACATTCTGTTAATATAGCTTAACATAGAAAATGGAATTGGCGACCCGATCTTAAACCCTGGATGGAGCAGTGTTGCGTTTCACTTTAAACAATCACCCAATTTTTACTATGAAAATCTTTGCTTCGGTGGTTAAGAACTTTGAACTGTCACCTGTAAATCATGCCTACGCAAACGTTTGATACATCCATTATCCAAGAAGCTGAAACTCGAAATCGTGATGTCTCGATATTTTAAATGTGAATATGTGCCGGCCCTGATTTACAACTTCTAAAGAACGGCGTGACTGATTCTTTTTGTATGTACCTTTACAGAGGTAGTCGCAAACTGAGGAATATCATAGACTCCGATCACATAAATTGACCAAGGATATCTCCCGAGTAGAGTGTTTGGAGTGAGATATACAGTTGAAGAAGACCAGGAAGAAAACAGCGTCTCAAAGACAAAACCTAACTTCATATCATCAGTTATAAGTGACTGTAACTGTCTAGTATTCCACCTTCAAGAATTTTCATGTACGTATCAACCCAACCCCTCCATTACGGGCAGGACGTGATACAGGATTAATGTCTAAACAGAGCAAAGCTGGTTTGGATTTAGTGTTTTCCTTCTCTAAGACTGGTCGCTTAAACAATGCTAAAAAATAGTCTGCCCTACTTTTTGCTAATAACTTGAAGAACAGATGCATTCATATCTTTTCCAAGAACATAAACGCGGAGTGAACGCAAGCCATCTAGTTCAGGATTATAGCTTGAGTCACCGATTCCGTTTCCTACGACGATAACTGTTACGCTAAGCATGCTTCCTTAAAACGAATATGATGTAATGCGCCATCGAGTAACGAGGCTTGGTAACAAGGTTTGATCCCGAGATCAAACACCTACCGAAGTAATGTTTGACGGCTGAGAGTTCGAACCTTTTGAGCCAGTATGTGAACTAAATGAAATAGGAAAAGTAAGGATTTAGAATAATGAATGCATATTGACTGATTAGTTGAAGGAAGTCACATGATCAAGAAGAGGAAAAGAAAAAGCCTGAGTTTTGTGGAGGGTTCTTTTCAAGGAGTTCTTTTGTTTTTTGTTTTATCGGCGTTGGGAGTTTTTGTTGAGTTTTTTTTAAGTGTAATGAAGGAGTATTGTTAATTCAGAACCACAAAAGCAGTCGAATGTGTTTAGAATCCCTGAGAGAGTTTTAACTTAATTGAAGAAGACGCGAAGTGTTTTCTCCGCCAATACATTTTTAAAATGGCGGTTGGAAATACACTAAAAAGACCGACCTAATCAAACTGAAGAATCGAGTAATAAAAGTGGAAAACAATACGTATTTGTCAGCTTTTTTCGTCATCTGGACAGGAATTACGATCGATAGCTTTTGAGCTCCGTCCTAGAGCAAGCGCTTGCAAGACACCACCGCGATTTTATACGAAAGCTAAGGAAATAAACAATCCGGCTTCATGTTTACAGAAGGTCGTTGATAATGCTGCTTCTGCTTCTGTTGTTGTTTATTCTCTTTCCCCAACCAGACGATCACCCGACAGCTCCTTCAATTCGCCGGGCGATCGCTCGACTACAATCAGCCGTTATCAGCGTCCACGATCTCACATGTGGCATCTATCTAACCTACTGAAACTAATGCAAAGCCTCTAAATGCAGCTAATGTAACATATGAATTGTGATACTTGTTTCACTGCTCCATCCAAAGTTATTATGTTCCCTGTTCAATGCAGTCAATAAGTTATAATAGTAGTTTCATATACTTACTAAGTTATAATACATATGTGGTGCCTTCAATAAGTTTCCAGACTTTTTGTACAGGCATTTAAAATTGTCGTAGACTCTTGAAAATTCACTATGTTATTCCTATACATCTTATGAGATGACTGACCAATTGTTATGATTTCAAGTTCAAATGAACAGCTACAGCAGCAATTGGAATGCACCCTACTAAAGCCTGATTGTCACAGCTGGTGAATTTCAAAATCTGACACTTTAGAAGAACGATATGCAATAAAATTCTGTTTTAAACATGAAAAAATGTCACAGAAACGTATGTAATGCTTCAGGCTGTTTTTGGAGCATCTTGCATGAATCGAGCATCAGTTTTTGAGTGGCATAAGAGATTCAAGGAAGGAAGAGAGTCTGTGAGGGATGATGAGCGGTATGGGAGGAGTAAGGAAGTCAGAACACCACAGTTGATTGGCCAAAAAGGGTTAGGGTTACTATGTTGAGGTTTTAAGGGAGTTCAGCAAGAGATTCCTAGGGAAGAGGCTAGCACTCTTCAAATCGGGTCAGTGGCATTTCCAGCAGGACAATGCACCAGTCCACAACTCCATCCTTGTCACAGACTATTTTATCAAGACAGTTCCTCAGCTTCCCAATAGTCAAGACCTTGCTTCCTGTGACTTTTGGTTATTCCCTAAGCTCACAGGCTGTCGTTATGAGACAATTGGGGAGATGAAAGAGGCTGTGACGAAGGTTATTGACACGCTCACACAAGAGGACATCCATTGGGCCTTCCAGAAGTTGTTGGAACGGTACAACAAGTGCATTGCAGCCGGAGGAGATTAGTTCGAAGGGGACTAGAGTTTCATGTGTGTACTATCAATAAAAGTGCCCATACGAAAAAAGTCTGGAAACTTATTTAATGATCCTCGTAACTTGGAAATGGAAAACAGCAAATAGACAAAATATTTATCGGAGAATATGTAAAGGGGAAAAGACAGTGTCGGTGATTTAACGTCAGTTGATATCATCCTTTCCTTGTCCTGATGATAGTTCATTAGAACCGAAACGTTATAGCGTTGACTTTCTTTTACATTAAATTCTTCTTTTTGAATTACCTTGTTCTTTAATTCTTCTCGGTATTGTCGGATTCATTTCCATTATTTACTTCCAGTACAGTCAATCCAACCGATAGCTGTTTCGTGTTATGCATCGGTCGGATGGTATAAGGATTCAGAGAAATTAATCAAATATTTGGTAATCTGTCTGACCAGCCATCAATTCGAATTCGCATTTAAAATAGAGCGAATCAGCGCTACACTATCAGCAAAAGCAACTCGTTTTAGATCTGAATTAACTGTTCACCTTCATGTCATTTACATCGTTATTTACTTTACATAGCCTTGTTTGGTCAGTCACACTGGCTCCATATGGCTTTCAGTCCCTGCTCTTCCAAAACAGGCACTCATCTAAATACACCTACTTTAATCGGCCTTCGGGCTTTTGACCTTGTGTCAAGTCGTGTCTGGTGGGAGGCAGCGACAAATATCACCCATCTAAATACACCTCAGGCTCTTCGCTGCTTAACTTCAGGGATCTAACAGGAACCCATTCATAAAACGTAATTTGACCATAAGTTTGGCCTAGTTTGGTTCAAACCAAGAAGTATGAAGCACCCGGTGACAATTAAATTCAGAAGCAATTGTCCTCTAGATTACTCCGATGACTATTACTCTACGTGGTATTCCTTTCTTTATACAAGGTGTTTAGCTTAGTCATGACACAAGGCCAGATGTATGAAGCCTCTTGTGAGAATTAAATTCAATAGTAATTATCAGCTTGCTAAGCTCGGGAACCGTTATACTCCGCTAAGCACAGATTAACAGATTATCCTCATGGTGCTTCGACTCGCTGTAGTAAAATTAATATTTCTCATAAATATCAGTTTTCTCTTAGCGTCTTTCATAAAACACACGATAACGGCGTCTGCCTTAGAGCATTGGTTAAAAGAGAGCTTAATTCTCCGATATTTCCGAATAATGTTGCTTTGTGCCATACAATGCTAAATTCAGTTATTACTACGTCATTGTTTTTAGATGTGAAGTCTATTCATTTTCCTTTTCTGTTCTAGAATGAAAAATGAAATGAAAACAGTTTCATGAGGGATTTGAACGCAGGTCACCGGGTCCATTTACAATAGCGACAATCGTTACGCTGCGAACGCCTCCATTGTTATATGAATAAGGTGTAGGAAAATATCAAAATATGGCGATTTTTTTTTTTTTTTTTTTTTTTGAAACTTGAAAAGGATTAAGAAAAATTTTTTTGTTGCGTTCAGTAGATTGAAAAATGAAGGTAACGAGCGAAGTAACGAAAACAGGTTGTCACTAATTTTCAAAAATACGCAAAAATGTTCTTACAAAACCCACTCATGTATATTCTGGATGTAAAAAGCGCCCTTTTTTTTGACTGGTTTCATAAATAGGAAGATCTTTGGTTTGGTTAAATTTGGTTTGGTTTACGGCCGATGGTGATGGACTTGTGGTGGACTGAATATTACAATCGTAACAACGTGGTAAACTGAATGCTACAATCGTTACAATGTGGTAGACTGAATATTACAATTGTTACAACGTGGTGGACTGAATGCTACAATCGTTACAATGTGGTAGACTGAATATTACAATTGTTACAACGTGGTGGACTGAATGCTACAATCATTACAATGTAGTAGACTGAATATTACAATTGTTACAACATGGTGGACTGAATGCTACAATCGTTACAATTTGGTAGACTGAATACTACAATAAGAACAATGGGGTGAACTGAATATTACAATCGTAACAATATGGTGAACTGAATATTACAATCGTTACAGTGTGGTAGACTGAACGGTACAATTGTAACAATGTGGTGAAGTAAATACTACAATTGAAATAATGTGGTCGACCGCATAGTACAATAGAAAAAATTGGTACATCAAATACAATAGAACCAATATAGTATCCCGTACACTACAATAAGAACAATGTAACAGACCAAATACTATCTTAGGAACAATCTGGTATATCGAATACGACAATAGAATCATTGTAGTGAACTAAAAACAATTATAAGAAAAATGTATCATATCAAATATTGTAACAGGAACATTGAGGTGAACCGAATGCTACAATAGAAACAATATGAATGAATCATCTGTATCATAAAAATGTACATTCGATTTGTTAACCGATAAGATTCAATGCTCGTGTTAGATCAACCTAAATCACTTTTAAAAGAGAGAGTTGACACTAAATTACAAGTGTACCAAAAATTCTTCCAAAATGCATTGATTTAAGAGCATTTGAATGTTTGATGTTAAGATATAATCTTACATGAAACTTTACACAAAATTCAGAACTTTTAAAACTACTAAAAACAAAAAATTCTTAAAGTCTAAAAGAGTTATCTTTGGTATTAAAGCTTTTAAAATAACAATAATATCAAATATAAGATGTACACCGACGGAAAACAAAATTGCACCACCTTGAAAGACGATGCCATTTTAAGCCTGTGTACAATACGTTCATACCAAAAAGTTGTTGGTATTCTAATTGTCCGTTTGTTTAAGTTTTATGGCATATCAATCTTTCCAGGTTATTTAATGCCAAATCCATTTTTATACAAATTAACAGTTCTATTTCAAACAATTCAGTTTAGCATAAGTACATAGTTTAATATTCAAAACATTTCTATTTCAAGCTATTCAGTTTAGTCTAACAGTTCACTTTCATGCAATTCAGTTTGATATATAAAAACAGTTCCAATTCAAATTATTCAGTTTAGCATAAGTAATTTGAATGTCAAAACAGATCTATTTCAAGCAATTCAGTTTAGCATAAGTAGACAGTTTAGTTCTATTTGACCTATAGATAGGTTCAACCACTCCCAGCTTGAGTGGACCTGGGAGGGAAAGCAATGAAGGGATACTCCTCATTCCCCAAAGCTACAGGGTGGAACGATAAAATTGCCGTCCTAAAGAAAACAACATTACAGCTTTATTTAAAAACTTTCATGAAAAAATCAAATCAGGTAACTTGATTATGTAGTAGAGCTTACATCTATTCAATGTAGCCGCCTTCAGCCTCAATCACCACCTCGATACGGATCCGGAATTGGGAGCATACCTTTTCCACGAGCACCAGCGGGAGCTCGGCGAATACTCGGTGGATGGCAGCGATTAAGCTGGCTTTGGTCTTGTGGGAGGTCCTGTTGTGAAGTTCTCGACGTATGACCAAACGAAGTAGTCCAGCAGGTTCAGTTCGAGGGAGGAGGGGGCCAGTGAGAGAAAGGTACAAAGTTGTAGCACTCCTTCTGAAGCTAAGCCTGGGTCTCTTTGGACTTGTGGGCCGGCGCTGAGTCCTGCTGCCACACCCAGGGTCTGCCACCGGCCACCTGATTGCACCAGGGGATCAACACACTCTTCAGCACATCCAGGTACACTTTGAAGATGTGAGGTGTCATGATGTGGCCCTCACACCAAAGACCATAACTGTGGCCGGAAACTTTATTTTCATCCCCCTGGGCACGTCTCTGTTATTCGTGGCAATCGAGATTTGCATTTTGAGGGTGCTGGCAATGGTCCTGTTGTCATAACTTGGATCGGTAGAGAGCATGGTTGTACAGCAGCACATCTCCAATTTCGCTTGTTGAACATTGTGTCACTTTCAGACTTGATAAAAGGCTCCTATCGCTCTTGGGATTTGTACACAACTGGCCAACTAGTAGATGGTCTGCAACAAAAAAAGAAAACCGGTTTTCATTAAACGGAAATGGAATCATGTCGTCTTTTCTAGGGCGATAATTTTATCGTTCCACCCTGTACAATTTAACTTATAACTGAAACGGAGATAAAGCGGTTCGTACCTTTCCCAGTGGTATCAATCCGAAAGTGAACATTCTAGAGCGACTGGAGTTCGAACTCGCTTACTTTAAGGCCGCAGTCCAGCACTTCAGCCATTACGGCACATAGATTTCTCCCTCCAAGTAACCAAGTCTAAAAGTAATTCCAAAGTACATTTAATAGGAGCATATTTTATTCGAATTCAATTAAGGCAACCACTAAAAATTTAGTATGGGGTATTCAGACCAGAAATGTTTGGGTTAGCCGTATTCCCGATTCCTAGACAGTCAATTATTTTTACGTTTACTAAGTAGGTAATACAAAACCTGTTATCTATGTTCTATGGCGCTAAATACAGAATACGTTCATAAACGTCCAATTTGATTAAATCTCTCACAAGTCTTATTTGATATTATTGTTTTCCTTGGCGTCGTAGTAATCTGAATTAAAACTCAGCTATCCTTTCGTCTTAGCTAGACGGCCCGTGAACTTATTGGGCTCTCGTTGTAACATCAGTTTATAATGATATTGATGCTTCTATTTAAGAACAAGTAGAGGATTCTGATTAGCATTTCAGAAATATCTTGGTTATATCGAGAATTTGAAGGATTAAAAAGAATCACGTTCAACGTCAATCCAAATAATGCAAAATTATAATTCAATTACAAATTAGACTGGAAACAGCTTTATTTTCTAGATTTAAGAATTCTCAGCGAATTAGATTAATAAAAAAATCTCGTCATAGTGTGCCCTGTTTTTCTTGATGACAGTTCATACATACATGAATACAAACACACATTTTATATATATATATATATGATTGAACATAACAGAAATTTTTGTGTACATATTTTTTGTTAATCCTTTCGAATTGTCGTGTTGATCTTATGATATTCGGCTGGAATTGGTTGATAAACCTTCCATAATTAGTTATTTCCCAAGTACTTTCTGCCCAACTTTGGGCCATCATCAGGGGAGGATGTATTACAAAAGTGATGTAACTTTTGTATGCACATTACTACTTTGTAAGAATGAGCATTTGTACTGTTGTATTGTGTAGCGTTTACTTTTCGAACTTGTTTATATAAATAGCGTCAGTAGCTAAAGACATTTAAGTACATTAGCACTGGTTTCAAAATTAATTCGATTAAGTTTAGGTTGTATGTTCCTAATATGTTGTGCCACGAGAATCTGTAGTTTTTGCTTGTTATTTTGATGTTCTAATATTATTGTTTTCGGTAAGAATTTTCCGTAATTCGGTTGTTGGACATGAATGTTTTTTAAATGCTGTGCTATGGAACTTGTATCAGAAAGGTGCATTGTAAGTCTTCTCGATAGGGTAGTTGAGGTTAAACCAATATATATTGTTGCTTTCAGAGATTATAGAAGGTTTATCAACCGATTCCCGCGGAAAATCATAAGATCAATACGGCAATTCGAAAGGATTAACAAAAAATATGTAGACAAAAAATATCTATTATGTTCAATCAAATATGTATCAATGAAAAAATGCTGCCAAAGTACACACACACACACACACACACACATATATATATATATATATATATATATTAGGGTAGGTTGATTTTTCGCTTTTCTTGAAATATTAAAAAACCTCACTTACTGACAGTTGTGTGTGGACTTATTAAGTACTCATACAAAAAATTAGATCAAATAATTCAACGGTTTTTTGAGCGTTTGGTATCAAAGATCGTAGACAAAAACATACTGAAAATTCCTCCTTTTTACAAGATTTGGCTTGAATATTAGAGTGAAAACCAAATAATGTTAATATTTAAATCAGGGAATGCCATTTTATTTTATAAAAATGATATTAATTAAAGAAATTATGACTAATCCTCAAATTGAATATCTTCCCCCTTCACCCCATTTTCAGTATCTGCTTCTATAAACTGTTTTTTAACGTTATGAAATAAGCGATAATATTTGAATACCTTAAAAATTGATTTTTTCTGTTATAAGTGAAAATATAACAAACAAAAAATAAGGAAAAACAAACACAATTTTTATAGAGCTTAATATATAGAGTCAAATTGCTCCCTATAAGTTCAGATTCAGAAAAATCTTCAGTGGTTCGAAAATGTCACACAATGTTAGATTTATTGATTGTGTCCAATGTGTGGCATTAAAATTAATAGTTGGTATTCTTTTTAACCTTTTCCTGGTTGACTCCCCACTCCTGAAAGAATATAAAATTAATTAATTGAGTTATTAAAAAATTCCAATCTTTACTGCTTTAATAATTAGGGTGAAATTAGATAAGATCTTTAAAAATGATTCTACAAATTGGAATAATTGAGTCAGTGATATATGAATAAATATTTACTTACCTAATGGCCAAAATTCTTTTTAAAGCTTCTTCTCTTACTTCAACTTCTTCAGATTTGACCAAGGAATATAGAAGGTTTTCTGGCAGTAAACAAAATGTATTACCTCGTATATTTCTTAATGCTATCTGTTGGATTTCATGAGGCTGCTCTTTAATTCTCTGGATCATATTAAAAATGTGCAGTTGCTGATTGTGGAATTTATCATTTCTTTTAATTTCAAATCAACAAGTGGCATACACATTTACGATAAAATTTATCAAACTGTGGAGTTTTGTAGTGAGCCTTTGTGGGTATGCACCACGAGTTCATAAACACATGAGCCTGATGGCCAAAGTTAACCATCTTGCCTGGTTTAAAGGACAAATGTTCCAGGTGGCATATCTAGAGTCAACCTTACCTCTAGAAATACCTACTGCGTATTCATACCGAAGTCTTTGGACACAACTGAGATCATGTATTTCATCAATTTTCAAAATTGAATCCAGAGGACTGCTAATAGTGGAAAATTATATTGGGGTAAATCACGGCAATCCTTTGAGCATAATTTCCCCAGGGGGAAACTGAATGTTGTAGGGCCTTTTGCGCAACCATCTATATTTTTAAAAAGGGCTCTGAAAGGTAGTTCGTTATGGTGCAGAGAGGAACCAATTGTGTGAAGATTTTGTTTTAAAAATTTTCTAAAATTGCAATCATTCCACCATCACAACCTGTGTTTGCATTAGTGTTGTCAACAAGGATAGTCTTGATAGTGTTCTCACTGTTGAATTCATGCAAAATATCCATTACTTGCTCTGCATGAACAGCACCTGTTACACCAATATTAGGAAGAACTCTACGTGTCTGATATTTACTTTCATATGGTGTCTCTTTTGCAAAAGTTAAATGGCGTTCTTGTCCCTTGTTTTTTTTTTCATAGTTTTCTGTACATTTTCCTCCACAACTTTCCTTTTACAGCAATATGTCCTTATCCATTCTACTATCAACTGCAATACATATAAGATTTTCGATACTTTGATTATGTTTTTGTTGGGCTGTTGTTTTCACTTTAGTCTTTGCCCTGTCAACTTTACATTTATTAATAATAATATCGTTTATATTAATATTGGGTATAAGAAAGCCCATCGCCTTCAAATCCAAGAGCAAGGCATTGGCAAGCCTGGCTACAAGATTAGAAGATGTGTCTCCCCTGACTAACTCGAGAGCATATCTTGGAAATTTGATAATGCTATAAGGCCCTTTTGGATGACTCTTTGGCTGCAAATATTCTACTTCTGGCTCTTCACTTGGAGAAGATAAGTAGGGGTGGGGGGAAGAAACATTACACTGGAGATTTGATGTTGAAGCTGTTGGTGATAAATGTAAATCTTTTCTTGACCCCCTCTCTTTCCTTTTTAATTTTTTAATAGCACTTTTATCTACCGTATCTTGCTCGTAAACAGTTTTTTTAGTGAATAAACACTATCTTTAAAAATATAAACAAATCAGAATAATTATAAAAGTTGTATTTTTTAATAGTTAAGTCTATTTTAATGAAAAATTCAAGAGATATTCGTGATAATTAAAATCGTAAACAGTAAACAATCGTTTAGGGGGGAGGTAATTTCAACTGGTGAATACCATAAAAAATATACAATAAATAAAACAGCATAGGTAAATAGTTATTTGTATATTAAATTAAATATTATCGTGATTTTATTCCTTTTTAATTTTCAAATTTTCATTTAATTACTAAAGAAAAGCAATACTAAACTTTAAAATATTTATTATTAAGTGTATTGTATTATTTTATTTTTGTTTAAACTCGGATTTTATTTAAGCGACGCATGTTGCTGATGACGCTTATACCGTGATAAAAATCCCAATTTATTTGGTCTTTAAGTTTGATTCCTCAAATAAATACAAATGTTTGAAGAAAGATATTTCTTGTGGTAACTTTTGACATTATTTTGCAACTTTCCTTGAATACTATTTTTTACAGTTCCAAAAATTGACCTATCCTAATATATATATATATATATATATATATATATATATATATATATATATATATAATGACGCGTTACCCTTTATGAGTTCAGTCAAGGCTCATTTAGGGTGTAACGTTAGAATAAATATATAACCACTGCCAAATTATTAATCTCGTCATTTCTCTACGAACACACACACACACACACACACACACACACACACACACACATATATATATATATATATATATATATATATATATTATGCAAAAAGATGGGTTTTGGATTATTTAATTTGAGCATATATAAGAGGATTCATATAAATCTCCAGGAGTGCTCAATATATGATGATTGATAAATAGATTTATAAATTTCATACACAACAAATTCTTATAATTGGAAAAAAAACTCAACCGACCGTCATTTGACTATTATAAATTTATTTCAGCAGTTCACTCTATATGAGAAACTAACCTATTCAGATAGCCATTACATATGTGATGGCTATCTGAAGAGTTTGTTTCCGCGTGAAATAAATTTATAAATAAGGCTATAATAAATTTATAATAGCCAAATGACGGTCTGTTGAGTTTTTCCTCCAATTCTATTATCCTAGAGGGAAGAATGTTTGCCAATGGACTGTGATTCAATCCCAGGTCGAGTCATACCAAAGATTCAAAAAATGGCACTTAATACCTCCTTGCTTAATACTCAGTATTATAAGCTACGTATCAAGGGTAAATGGAGCAAACCAGGAAAAGGAGTAGCACCCTCACCTATAGAAAAGAGAGCCTTCGGGTCGCCCTCAATTACAGTCGCCAAATTTACTTATATATATTTTGAAAGCAAACAACATTTGAACCGGAGAAAAAAATACGAAGAGGAAAGATGGAGCAAATACTTCTAGTATATGGTCTCCACAAATACCTGCTATAATGATGTTCTACAAAGAAACGAAAGCAATAGTTTGCTCACCCGATTGCGGTACTATCACTGCAGTCCTGCAAGATACATTTTTACTATATCTGTGTGTTATTATAAATAGATATACGTAATCTTGTATAATGCATTGTAATTATAAAAACGATATGTAATTTTGATATCATAATGTATTATAATTTTAAATAGATATACGTAAACTTGGCATTATTATTCATTATAATTTTAAATAGATATACGTTATCTTGGCATTATCATTCATTACAATTTTAAATAGATATACGTTATCTTGGCATTATCATTCATTGTAATTTTAAATAGATATACGTTATCTTGGCATTATCATTCATTATAATTTTAAATAGATATACGTTATCTTGGCATTATCATTCACTGTAATTTTAAATAGATATACGTTATCTTGGCATTATCATTCACTGTAATTTTAAATAGATATACGTTATCTTGGCATTATCATTCACTGTAATTTTAAATAGATATACGTTATCTTGGCATTATCATTCACTGTAATTTTAAATAGATATACGTTATCTTGGCATTATCATTCATTATAATTATAGATACCTATATGTAATCTTAGTATCAAAATGCATTATAGTTATAGATATACGTAAATTTGGCATTTTATGCATCAAAATTATAAATAGATATACGTAATCTTGGCATTATTATCCATTATAATCTTAAACAAATATACGTATTCCTGTCATTATTATGCTTGATAATTATAAATAGATATACGTAATCCTGCCTTATTATGTATAATAATTATAAATAGATATATGTAATCTTGGTATCATAATGCATTATAATTATAAATAGATATACGTAATCTTGGCAGATTATAATCTGCCAAGATTACATACAACGAACGTCGGTATATCTGATGAAAAAAATGGTTTCACACTAAAGAAATGAAAAAAGCAAGTAGACGATATCCTACAGAAACTATCACGGTTACAGACTACGCAGATGATCTAGCGCTTCTCACTAAATAACCTTCCCCAGCCGAATCTCTACTGCATAGCCTGGAGCGGGCAGTGAGAGCCATGGGCTTCTATGTACTACCACCTCCACATTAAATGGCAATCTCCTGAAATTATTAAATCAGTTCATATACCTAGGCAGCAATATCTCATCTACATAAAGCGATATCAATATACGGATAGAAAAAGCATGGACATTTATTACAGATTATCGATCATATGATAATCTAATCTTTCGGATAAAATAAAACTGGATTTTTTCCAGTCTGTAATCGTATTATTATTGATGTACCACTTGGATTTTAGTTAGGAAGAATAGTCAGAAAAAAACTATACAGTAATGTTCCGTGCTGAACAAATCCTAGAAGCAGCACCCCATAAAACAGCAGCTGTACGGCCATATACCTCCCATCTCATAAACTATCCAAGTAAGTTGAACAAGACATGCCGGGCACTGCTTGAGAAGCAAGGACGAAGCGACGTTCTCCAACACATCAACCTATAAAAAGAGACCGATCAGAAAAAAACTAACATACATCAACTCTGTACAAACACAGGATGCCGTTTAGAGGACCTGTTGAGACTATAGGGATGGATGGCGAGAGAGAATCAAAGGAATCCATGCTGTCAGCATGCCTTGATAGTGATGCGTTTAACCAGCCCTTTATCATGGGCAGGATGTGACACAAGGTCCTTTTTAGCTGATTTTAAATCAGAGTTTTCCTTCTCCTAAACGAGTTGCCTAATCGGGGCTAAAGATTATTGTCTGCCCTACTATTTACCCGTAACTGATGAGAGAATCTCCGAAGAGCATTAGAGCGAAGGGAAACACAAACATCTCATCCAGGATTTTAACTCGTGTCAACTATTCCATTTCCAACGAAGATAATCGTTACTTTGAGTGCTCCTCCATTATACGATATTTGTGTGATAATTTTCTCCCTTTTTAAAAATATTACAGACCGCAAATGGGTGATATCTATCTGGTGAGCTACATTATTTCCTAATTTAATAAACTTGATATGTAGCCTTACATCATATATTCCTATATTTACATTTACTGACTTTTTTTAAGTATTTTATTTTTATTAATTATTTACTTTGTTACTATAAATTCTATATTCGGCAACAACATTGCAACACTCACTTACTTCGTCTTGAATTTCCATCGGATTTTCTCCATCTTATAATGGAAAATATAATTACTTGAGTATCTTATGTTATACTCGATATACTTCAAATCTCTCTCTCTCTCTCTCTCTCTCTCTCTCTCTCTCTCTCTCTTTATATATATATATATATATATATATATGCATATATCTGTCCATCTATCTATTTTTATTACTTGCTTGCACCGTAAAAATGGAATGTCTTTTAATGTGTGACATTAAACGAAGTCCTGAAAAAATGAATTATATTTAATACATTCACGTATATGTATGTGTGTACTCGTACACGTATCTGGGTGTATATATACAGATATAGATATGGAGGATACAGTGCCAATTGCTATCAGTACTCATATATATCTACTCTGTGGCAGATTCTTCAGAAGTCTCTATGGATTGAAGAGTCATCAACGTGTTCACAGCCTCTTAAATGCTCGCGAATGAAACCAAAAAAAAAAAAACGCGAAATGATCTTGCGCAAGTTGACAGCCAACATAGATATATATACAAATACATACACATACACACTCTAGGTTCTACAGCCTTGGTGAGGCAACTAGTCTAGGAGAAGGAAAACTCTGAATTCAAACCTGTTAAACTCCACTTAAAAATTGACCTTGTGTCATATCCTGCCCGAGCGGAGGGGTTGGTAAATATGCATACACATACACACACACACACGCACGCACACACACACACACACACACACATATATATATATATATATATATATATATATATATCATACATACACATATATATATATATCATCATCATCATGTCGTGCCGCCAGCATGGATATCCCTGACCCTCTCTCGCCATTTCTCCCGATCGTTCATCGCCTCCGGCAGATCTTCAGTGCTGCAACCCGTATCCTCACAGAGCTGCTGTTCAAAAGCAGGACGACCAGCTCGAACATCGAGCTGGTCGTCCTGCTTTTGAATGGCCATATGTAGGGGTTCATAGGAGTGCATCATTTATGAGCTCGTCCCTGCTTCTCCAGCAGTGTCCTGCGTGTCTGGTTCATCTAACTATATATATATATATGTCTATGGATGATAATATACATGTGTGTGTGGGTGCATGTGTATGTGTGTGGGTGGGTGTGTATGTGTGTGTGTGAGTGGGTGTGTGTGTTATGAAGAAAGACATAGTTACTTGAATAACTTGTCATTTTATACTCGATAAACTTCAAATCTATCCATCGATCTATCAATCAATCAATATGTTTTTGATTGATAAGAACAGACTGACCTAAGTCTAGACATCGGGATATTATTATTTTATTATATCAGTTGCTCAAGTGCGCAAGTATATTCATCTAAATTTTTCAAAGTAAAAAAATATGCTTCAGTTTCTATATTTTTTATTATAAGTAATATATATATATATATATATATATATATATATATATATATATATATATATATATATATATATATATATATGAATGATTAAAAAGGACATTCAGCTCGAAACGGAGACTCACAAATTATTCGACTGCAGATTGGGCTGAGAATTGTTGTATTCTCTAAGTTAGTGCATTGTAATAAAACTGCGCAGTGATGATGTCGTTTTGATGGGTTACAGCTTAATGAGAATTCTAATAATAATAATAATAATAGATAGATAGATAGATAGATTTGTTCATCACTTAATGTCTGTTGAGATCATTGTCAAAAAAGCTGCAGTCTACTTTAAAATTAATTTTCTCTACAGTAGAAAGAAAAACTTTTTATAATTATCTACACAAGTCTAACTCAAAATTGGAATCCTAGAATCGATTTTTCCCTGTCCGATCGAAATAATGCTCGTTGCCTTTCAAATGAAATTAAAACTAAAAAAATTGGTGTTAAAAATCTGAAACAATGTCTAATTACAATGGGTGAGAAAACTCAATGCAATCGGCCGCGGTTTCATTACCTGCTTGATAACTGACAAGCCAGAAGTCGCAGGAGAAACTGTTAACGATGTTAAGATCTAAGAATAAAATAGTGAAAAAATGTGTTGGAATTATGACTTGGTGCCTGAGCTCTGATTGGTTAATACTAACACGTGATACCAGGCGAAAGACAGGCTTATGAGTTAGGGACTTAGAGGTGAGATAGGGAAAGATTAAACATATTAGAAAGACCGTCTTTTGTTATTTGACACGCAGTGTTAAATCGGACTCCTTTGACCGAAAGTATTGTTGTAAGGGATGATATTTATAAGAAAATTGGACTCGTCCAACGAAAGACGTAAATACAGACTAAACAAAGTTAACACAACCCAAAGCTCGTCTCGCAAACTATCTAGTCGTTCTACAGTAGGTCAAGGCCACCTGACATGCGTACCAGGTAAGCCTGGCACTCGTGTCACGTGGCCAAGACCAACACTCCTGGGGCCTCAGGGAGCCCCCCTGGTTCTTACCTGCTTCGGCAAGGCCTAATTTATCACCAGGCGCCCCTTTTTAAGGGAATGCCGACGAGGCCCAAAGGCATTTTGGAATCGACAGGTGTTTCTGAGCTATGGCCCTGCGCCCGACCCACACGTTAAAAAGACTTTGTGTAACATTTTGGTACTTGCGAGGTACTGACTAGATATACCGAAGCTCGTCTTGATTACTGAGTATTCATCAGTGTTGTTGAAGAACTGCGCGTTTGATTCTATTATATTCCCTTCTACTAAAATGGTAATAAACCTTTTTGTTAACCTTTTCCGGATTCAATGTTGTTTATTAATGACTCAGTCACAATAAGTATTGTCCAAGCAATTCTAAAACAAGTCATTGCTATTTGAAAAAAAAAATTCAAAAACTGTTTAAAATTTTATGTGGTGAAACACAGAATTGTGCAAGCGCAGCACCCGGCATACTCACCCCAACTGGTTCTCAGTAACTTTTTCTTATTTCATAAACTGAAATTTTTTGACAAATAAAAACTTGTTGGAATAGATTTCTTAATGCCAAACGGACATTTTTCAAGAAGATCAACGTTTCGTCAGTTGTTTATCACTGTCTTGGTAAATACAGCTCTAGACCCGATACGTTTGGAACACTGTTCATACAAAACATAAACTTGACCATACTAACAAATGGTATATGCACAACCCAGTACCTGTCCTAGAAAATGACACGCATAAACTCCAATGGAACTTTGACGTACAGACGGATCACCTAACCCCGGCTAGTAGACCAGACCTTATAATAATCAACAAAAAAAAGAGCATTTGCAAAATTGTCGACTTAGCTGTCCCGGCGGACCACAGAATAAATGTGAAGGAATGTGAAAATAAGGATAAGTACCTCAATCTTGATAGAGAATTGAAAAAGCTGTGGAACATGAAAGTAACGATTGTGCCAGTTGTGATTGGTGCTTTAGGCACAATAACTAAAGGATTATTAAAAGGCCTGGAGGACTTGGAAGTTGGCGGACGGGTAGAGACTATCCAAACGACAGAATTGCTGAGAACAGCCAGAATCCTGAGACGAGTCCTGGAGACTTGAGGAGAATTGCTGTCACTCAAACTCCAGTGAAAAACCATTAGATGTCGCTGATGTGAAAAACTCTAATGAGAAAAAATAATAATAATGATAATTATACAGAACGGTCGGGGAAAAGGAAACCTACAAATACTTGGGTAAACTGGAGGCTGACACCATCAAACAAATGAAAGAAAAAATTAAAAATGTATCTCAGAATAATCAGAAAATTACTCGAGACAAAACTATCGCAGGAACCTTGTCAAAAAGACAAATACCTGGGCTGTCCTCTTCGTAAGATATTCGGGACCATTCTTGGAGTGGACTAGCGAAGAATTTAAACAAATGGACCAGAGAACAAGAAAACTAATGACCATGCATAAGGCCTTGCATCCCAGAGATGTTAACAGACTATATGTGTCAAGAAGATAAGGAGGAAGAGGACTTACCAGCATTGAAGACAGCGTTGACACATCGATACAACGACTCGAAGACTACTTAGAAAAGCACGAAGGAAGACTGATTATAACCACCAGAAACAATATTAACGACACGAGGACCAGCTGAACGACAATAACCAAAAAACAAAATTAGGAAGAAAAACAACTCTATGGACGTTTTAAGCGTCTAACAAGCGACATGTCACACGAGAAAACGTGGGCGTGGCTAAGAAAAGGAAACCGTAAGAGAGAAACAGCATCCCTTCTAATTGCACAAAGCAACGCCATCGGGGCCGACAATATAAAAGCGAGAATAGATAAGACGCAACAAAACAGCAGGTGTAGGTTATGTGGTAATAGAGACGAAACCATCAATCACATAAGCGAATGCAGCAAGCGAGCACAGAAAGAGTATAAGACTAGACATGACGGGGTGGGTAAGGTGACCCACTGGGATTTGTGCAAAAAAACTGAAGTTTGACCATTCGAACAAATGGTATATGCACAACCAAGAATCTGTCCTGGAGAATGAGACGCATAAACTCCTTTGGAATTTTGAGATACAAACGGATCACCTAATCTTGGCCAGACGACTAGACCTTATAATAATCAACAAAAAAGAGAGCACTTGCCGAATTATGAACTTTGCTGTCCCAGCGAACCACAGATTAAAATTGAAAGAATGCGAAAAGTGGGATAAGTACCTCGACCTTGCTAGGAAATAGAAAAACTGTGGAACATGAAAGTGACAATTATACCAATTGTAATTGGTGCTCTTGATACAGTCACCAAAAGATTGGTACAAGGACTGGAGGACTTGGAAATAACGGGACGGATGAAGAATCTGCAAACTACAGCATTGTTGAGATTGGCCAGAATAATAAAAAGAGTCCTGGAGACTTGAGGAGACTTGCTGTCACTCAAACGTTGGTGAAAAGCTTTCAAGGAATAATAATAATAATAATAATAATAGGAAACAAATAATCTGCCACAGAATACATCACCCAAGAACAGATCTAAAACGTCTCTACGTCAAGGGGAAAAGTGTTGGAAGAGACTTATGTTACGTAAACTCACCGACAAAGCACTAAATATGAATGAAAGTGTAACATTACGGGACCCAATTTGAAAGTTGTCACCCACACAAATAGAAAGCGACTCGGTTGTTGCTAAATATGAAAATTAATTATGATCTGCAACATTCAGAGTAGTCGTCAAGAAACCGAGAAATATAGGCAAGGAATTACTGGTGTATATTGGAGAAGCAGAAAGTTTAACCCGAGGCAGACGAAACCACAGACTTCATTTCTTCTTCACCCCAATTAAGCTTTATCTCCAAAAGAGTCGCTTGTCTCAAGTCCCAACTGGACTCGAACTGGAAACTACCTGACGCCAACACACCGACTGACTCGACTAACTGCCTTGACTTTATATATACTCTGCTAATTCTTCTTTCAATCTCATAATATCACGTATCATTTAAAACCTTCTAACCATGTAATTCTAAATATCAGCTGACATCGCATCCAAAATTTTTATCTTTAATATTTTGCTTAGAGCCGACCTCAAAACAAACCCGTCAACTTTATTTTGACATCTGATGTGATATGTGTGTGTGCATTCTTTTGTCTTTTCCAATGCCAACTTACACTTCAAACTCAAATTCTTATGTAGCTCATAATTTATCACTAAAATAAAAGAATAGAATAAAATAATTAATTACAATCCTTAATTATATAACATTTAAACCAACTTGAATTGACCTACAAAACAACCACTTTAGAATTAAAGAAATACTTAGACACTACAATTGTTTGGGTGCAGCTGTTTGTAAACTCATATGAGAAGCAAACTACATATATACAAGGAGAAAAGAAAGCAAAGAATTTGCTAATCAGCTTGACGTCACAAAGAAAGAAAGAAAGAAAGAAAGAAAGGGGAATATTAACAAGGAAAGAAAGAAAGATAGGGGAATATTTACAAAGAAAGAAAGAAAGACAGAATGGGGAATATTAACAAAGAAAGAAAGAAAGACAGAATGGGGAATATTAACAAAGAAAGAAAGAAAGAAAGAAAGAAAGAAAGAAAAACAGAATGAGAAAGAAAGAAAGAAAGAAAGAAAGAATGGGGAATATTAACAAAGAAAAAATAATGGAGAATATTAACAAAAAAAGAACGAAAAAAAAAGAAAGAATGGGGAATATTAACAAAGAAAGAAAGAAAGACAGAAAGAGGAATATTAACAAAGAAAGAAAGAAAGAAAGAAAGAAAGAAAGAATGGGGAATATTAACAAAGAAAGAAAGAAAGACAGAAAGAGGAATATTAACAAAGAAAGAAAGAAAGACAGAATGGGGAATATTAACAAAGAAAGAAATAAAGAAAGACAGAATGGGGAATATTAACAAAGAAAGAAAGAAAGTAAGAAAGAAAGACGGAATGGGGAATATTAATATAGAAAGAAAGAAAGAAAGAAAGAAAAAATATGGGAAATATTAAAAAGAAAGAAAGAAAAACAGAATGAGAAAGAAAGAAAGAAGTAAAGAAAAACAGAATGAGAAAGAAAGAAAGAAAAAAAGAAAGAAAGAAAGAAAGAAAGAAAGAATGGGGATATTAACAAAGAAAGAAAGAAAGAAAGAAAGAAAGAATGGGAAATATTAACAAAGAAAGAAAGACAGAAAGGGGAATATTAACAAAGAAAGAAAGAAAGACAGAAAGAGGAATATTAACAAAGAAAGAAAGAAAGAAAGAAAGAAAGAAAGAAAGAAAGAAAGGGGAATATTAACAAAAAAAGAAAGAAAGAAAGACAGAATGGGGAATATTAACAAAGAAAGAAAGAAAGAAAGAAAGAAAGAAAGAAAGAAAGGGGAATATTAACAAAGAAAGAAAGAAAGACAGAAAGAGGAATATTAACAAAGAAAGAAAGACAGAATGTAGAATATTGATAAAGAAAGAAAGAAAGAAAGAAAAAAAGAAAGAAAGAAAGAAAGAAAGAAAGAAAGAAAGAAAGAAAGAAAGAATGGGGAATATTAACAAAGAAAGAAAGAAAGACAGAATGGGGAATATTAACAAAGAAAGAAAGAAAGACAGAATGAGAAAGAAAGAAAGAAAGAATGAAAGAAAGAAAGAAAGAAAGAAAGAAAGAAAGAAAGAATGGGGAATATTAACAAAGAAAGAAAGAAAGAATGGGGAATATTAACAAAGAAAGAAAGAAAGAAAGAAAGAATGGGGAATATTAACAAAGAAAGAAAGAAAGAAAGAACGAAAGAAAGAAAGAATAGGGAGTATTAACAAAGAAAGAAAGAAAGAAAGAAAGACAGAAAGGGGAATATTAACAAAGAAAGAAAGAAAGAAAGAATGGGGAATATTAACAAAGAAAGAAAGACAGAAAGAGGAATATTAACAAAGAAAGAAAGAAAGACAGAAAGGGGAATATTAACAAAGAAAGAAAGAAAGACAGAATGGGGAATATTAACAAAGAAAGAAAGACAGACAGAATGGGGAATATTAACAAAGATAGAAAGAAAGACAGAATGAGGAATATTACCAAAGAAAGAAAGAAAGAAAGAAAGAATGGGGAATATTAACAAAGAAAGAAAGAAAGAAAGAATGGGGGATATTAACAAAGAAAGAAAGAAAGAAAGAAAGAATGGGTATTATTAACAAAGAAAGAAAGAAAGAATGGGGAATATTAACAAAGAAAGAAAGAAAGAAAGAATTGGGAATATTAACAAAGAAAGAAAGAAAGAATTGGGGAAATATTAAAAAGAAAGAAAGAAAAACAGAATAAGAATGAAAGAAAGAAAGAAAGAAAGAAAGAAAGAAAGAAGCAAAAACACATAGACTAAATCAATTAAAAAACACCTAGGAACAAAATCCCCGACATTGACAATACGCATAAAGAATTAGATATAGTAACAATTAATTGACGGCTGAAAAGTGCAAGACTTAAGGTGGAGGCAGAGGGGTTAATAATAGCAGCACATAAACACGGCCTACCGGATAGATACTACCGGTTAACTATAATGAAAATGAATCAAATCCAATATGTTGATTATGCGAGCAAAAAACATGATCAATTGACCACTTAGTGCCCGGTGGGCCAATCTTAACACCGATAGAAGATAAAGAAAGGCATGATAAAATAGATATTGTATTCATATAACAATTGAAAACTATGAAAACCTAAAAATTTATCAAAACACCAACTAGAACCAATAACAGACAAAGAGGCTACTATTCTCTGGGACTTTCCTATCAATACTGATTTTTAAAAAAAGAGCAATAGACGAGATATAGATGATAAGAACTATAAAAGAAAAGCCTTTCTTCTAATTCCCATGTCAGTAACAATAAACATTCAAATATAACTTAAATATTATAATAAATAAGTAAATAATAAGACGTACAAATAGAGATTGAAAAAACGTAGCATCTTATAACGACATCTGTATAATAAAATAAGTAAATAAAAAGACTTGAAAATGAAAATTAAAAGAAAATGTACTACCTTAAAACTACCTCTGTATAATAGAATATGTAAACAAAAAGACCTGGGGAGAGAAATTGAAAAAATGTAGCACCTTAAAACTACCTCTGTATAATGAAATAAGTAAATACAATGAAATGGAAGAAGAAATTGAAAAAATTGTAGCATTTTGAAAATACCACTG
Source organism: Sepioteuthis lessoniana (assembly GCA_963585895.1). Taxonomy (NCBI): domain Eukaryota; kingdom Metazoa; phylum Mollusca; class Cephalopoda; order Myopsida; family Loliginidae; genus Sepioteuthis; species Sepioteuthis lessoniana. The sequence goes on from OY757906.1 coordinate 132,551,626, forward strand.
TATGATAAAATAAATACAAAGACCTGGGATGAGGAATTTAAAAATATAGCACCTTAAAACTACCTCTCTATAATAAAGTAAGTAAATACAAAGACCTGGAAAGAGAAAATTAATACATGTAGCACCTTATAACTACCTCTGTATAACAAAATATATACAAAGACGTGGAAAGAGAAATTGAAAATATATAGCACTTTAAAACTATCTCTTTATAATAAAAGAAAAAAATACAAAGACTTCGAAGTAGAAATAAAAAAATGTAACACCTTAAAACTACCTCTCTATAATAAAATAGATACAAACACCTGGAAGGAGAAATTGAAAAGATGTAACACCTTAAAACTACCTCTCTATAATAAAATAGATACAAAGACCTGGAAGGAGAAATTGAAAAAATGTAACACCTTAAAACTACCTCTATATAATAAAATAGATACAAAGACCTGGAAGGAGAAATTGAAAAAATGTAACACCTTAAAACTACCTCTCTATAATAAAATAGATACAAACACCTGGAAGGAGAAATTGAAAAGATGTAACACCTTAAAACTACCTCTCTATAATAAAATAGATACAAACACCTGGAAGGAGAAATTGAAAAAATGTAACACCTTAAAACTACCTCTCTATAATAAAATAGATACAAACACCTGGAAGGAGAAATTGAAAAGATGTAACACCTTAAAACTACCTCTCTATAATAAAATAGATACAAACACCTGGAAGGAGAAATTGAAAAAATGTAACACCTTAAAACTACCTCTCTATAATAAAATAGATACAAACACCTGGAAGGAGAAATTGAAAAGATGTAACACCTTAAAACTACCTCTCTATAATAAAATAGATACAAAGACCTGGAAGGAGAAATTGAAAAAATGTAACACCTTAAAACTACCTCTCTATAATAAAATAGATACAAACACCTGGAAGGAGAAATTGAAAAAATGTAACACCTTAAAACTACCTCTCTATAATAAAATAGATACAAACACCTGGAAGGAGAAATTGAAAAAATGTAACACCTTAAAACTACCTCTCTATAATAAAATAGATACAAACATTTTTTTATTTCAATTTCTAGGTCTTCATATTTACTTTTTTTTTTCAGGTCTTTGTATAGAGGTAGTTTTAATGTTTAAGATACAAATACCTGGAAGGAGAAATTGAAAAAATGTTGCACCTTAAAACTACCTCTCTATAATAAAGTACAAAGACCTAGAAAGATAAATTTCAAAAATGTACCACCTCAAAACTACCTCTCTATAATAAAATAAATACAAAGACCTGGATAGAGAAATTGAAAAAATGTAGCACCTTAAAACTACCTCTCTATAATAAAATAAGTAAATACAAAGACCTGGTAAGAGAAATTCAAAAATGTTGCCCCTTAAAACTACCTCTGTACAATAAAATAAGTAAATACAAACACCTGAAAATAGAAATTTCAAAATGTAAAACCTTAAAACTACCTCTCTATAATAGAATAAGTATATATAAAGACCTGTAAGGAGAAATTGAAAAATGTTGCCCCTTAAAACTACCTCTGTATAATAAAATAATACCAACACCTGAAAATAGAAATTTCAAAATGTAGAACCTTAAAACTACCTCTCTATAATAGAATAGATACAAAGACCAGGAAAGAGAAAATTCAAAAATATAGCACCTTAAAACTACCTCTGGATGATAAAATAAATACAAAGACCTGGAAGGAGAATTTGAAAAAATGTAGCCCCTTAAAACTACCTCTCTATAATAAAATAAGTACAAAGACCTGGATAGAGAAGCTGAAAAAATGTAGCACCTTAAAACTACCTCTGTATAATAAAATAAGTAAATACAAAGACCTGGAAATAGAAATTGAAAAAATGTATCACCTTGAAACTACCTCTGTATAATAAAATAAGTATATACAAAGACCTGGAAGGAATAATTCACAAATGTTGAACCTTAAAACTACCTCTATACAAAGACCTGAAAATAAAAAAAAGTAAATATGAAGACCTAGAAATTGAAATGAAAAAATGTATCAACTTAAAACTACCTCTCTATAATAGAATAGATACAAAGACCTGGAAGGAGAAATTGAAAAATATTACACTTTAAAACTACCTCGGTATTATAAAATAAGTAAATACAAAGACGTGAAAATAGAAATCTCAAAATGTATCACCTTAAAACTACCTCTGTATTATAGAATAAATACAAAGACACGGAAGGAGAAATTGAAAAAGTGTAGCATCATAAAATCACCCCTGTATAATAAAATAAGTAAATACAAAGACCTGAAAATAGAAATTGAAAAAATGTAGCACCTTAAAACTACCACTCTATAATAAATACAGAGACCTGGCCAGAGACATTTAAAAATGTAGCACCTTAAAACTACCTCTCTATAATAAAATAATTACAAAGACCTGGAAAGGGAAATTTCAAAAATGTAGCACCTTAAAACTACCTATGTATAATAAAATAAACACAAAGACCGGGAAAGAGAAATTGAAAAAATGTACCACCTTAAAACTACCTCTGTATAGTAAAATAAGTCAATACAAAGACCTGAAAATAGAAATAGAAAAAATTTATCACCTTGAAACTTCCTCTGTAAAATAAAATAAGTATTTACAAAGACCTGGAAGGATAAATTGAAGAAATGTAGCACCTTAAAACTACCTCAGTATAATGAAAACACATGGAAATCGAAATTGAAAAAATGTAGCAGCTTAAAACTACCTCTGTATAATAAAATAAGTAAATACTGGCAAGCCATCAGAAAATGACCGTTAAGAACAGTTGTTTGTACTCGGTGACCTCCCTCGGGTCGCCTGACACGGGAAGGAAGAAGGTAGAAGCCAAATGATTGGCTGGGACCCTAAAACGGAAGTGGGGACTCCTTCCCGTCAGCGGAAATAAACAATAAGAAAAGTTAGTTGTTGGACAGGGTTCGTGGTGGACGGAACCCAAAGCCAAGTACTCCGAGTAAAAGAAGACGAAAAAAATCTCGGACAAGAAGAAGCCGTATCTTCAAGCCAGTACTAAAAATAAGATAAAGTCTGTCAGCCCGTAAAAGAAGAAAGATTCCCCACAGTAATCCATCTAAATAAGATAAGTGACTTTGGGACTTATACCCAATTTCTCCTTATACCCAATTTTATATAACCTCTCTCTCTCTCTCAATTTGAAGAAAAACGAAAGAAAAGAAAAGAAGAAAGACACTTATGTTCATGGACTATTCATTTATGATATATTTGACCCGTTGAAGGTGTATATCTATGTGTAGTAAAAGATTGATATATTTTAACGTTCCCACGTGGTCGAAGTTGTTATTTGCAATGTCTTCTACGAGTTTGTTATGTCATATTTCTTTTTCAGCTTCTATTCGCCTTATGATATGGTCGCTTAAAATTGTCCTATTAATTCCTTTAAAATATCACACGGGAAACCGGAATTGCCGACTACTATAATTGATATTATTACGTCTAAACCTAGTGGTCCATATCTTCCATTGTTCTAGGGGAGGAAGTCTAGCGGCCTTGGTGGGTGGGTGTATAGTGTGAAATTTGGAACCCCTTGCCAGCGGCGGTCAGTCTAGCCATAAATTAATCCCCCACATAATATGCCAGTTCTTATATGCCCGAGAAAAAACTCTGAACGAGGACTTATTCTACAAGGGATCAAGTGCCAACCTGCCCCGTCTTCACATGTGCGAAAATAAAGTCCCGTTTTGGGATTTTAAAGAATTTGCCGTCACAATACAAAGACTTGGAAAGAGAAATTCAAAAAATATAACACCTTTAAACTTCCCATTCTTTATATTTAACTCTTATGTGTTTGATACAGAAGTTGTTTTTTTGTTTTTTTTTGCCATAATCATAATCAATCACAACAGTACATATACAAATGCAACTACAGAGAAATACAAAACACAGGTGGAATCCGTTATTCAGGTAATAACCGTTTATTAATTTCTGACTTCGGTTCTCTGACACAAGGAAAGAGACACAATTCTTAAAAGTCTTTCTTATCATACTATCCTTACAACACCCCAACGCTCAGCACATCTCGTAATCCAATCTCAATTTCTCAACATCATGATCGGGCCCCAACTTCTCACACCATGGTTTGACCCCAACTTGTCCACACCATAGTAGGAACTCAACTGTCTTTTTCAAACTCTTCCAAATTATCGGTCCATCTCCCTGGGCATGACGTCATCCACACTCCAGCCTCATTTTCTGACTGGGGTTTATTATGACAATGGTGATTGTCATATCCTTTGCGCAAGAGCGTAAACTGCACCAATTGACTAAACACCTGAACTCTTAACCCGAATAGTTCAAAGCCTAACCAAACTGAATGATATAATATAATTAATGAAAAATGATTAAAATAAAAAATCATTCCTTAATTATATAACACTTTCGTTAAAAATATAAATAAATTAAAAACTCAAAAGATACATAGCAGGTAAGTTTTTAGCTAAGATAAATTTGAAACCACAATCGATTGAAAATGTATAGTTCTTAAAGAAAATTGTCTCTATTTCATTGCCCAGACGGCTGGGGCAGTAGAACACACTGACTGCACCTCTACAGAGGGGTAAGACCCACCACTAATGAGTGTCCTGGATATGACACTAAACAATCTGATGGTGGGGTTCCAGTAATGCTGGGGCTTTGGGGAATACAGAGCACCCCTTCATTGCCATTGCTCCCAAGTCCACTCTGGCCCGGCGTGGTAGCACCTGATAGGGCCCTATCTATGGGTTAAATAGAACTAACGGCATATTTTTGCTAAACTGACTTTTTTGACTAAACTGAATTGCTTGAAATAGAAATATTTTTGACAATCATACCGTACTTACATCTAAACTGTGTGCTTATGCTAAACTAAATTATTTGAAATTGAACTGTTTTTTGACATTGAAACTGTACTTACACTAAACTGATTTGTTTAATATAGTACTGTTTTGACATTTAACTGTGTGTGAACAAAATGCGTACTTATACTTAACTGAATTAACTGAATTAGAACTGCTTGACTAAACTGAATAGCTTGAAATAGAAATGTTTTTGACAATTAAACTGTACTTACATTTAAACTGCGAGCTTATGCTAAACTGGATTGTTTTAAATAGAACTGATTATTTACATATAAATGGATTTGGCATTAAATAACCAACAAATGTTGATATGCCATAAAACCCAACCAACCGACCGTCTCTATTTCATTCGTGTTTTAAGCTAATATTATCAATGGATCAATGGTCTAAATCTTTCACAAAGTCTATCAGGAATTGTTAAGTCTTGAGTTGGAAGTATTTATTCTAATAAAAAGCACAAAACAAAAAAAAACACAAAAAAGTATCAACATTAAGCCCCCCCACCACCACCACCACCACCACCACAAATGTGGTTGGATTGTATGGAAGACTTATCATATCCTAGCCATAGAAATATAAATAAATAAGAAACTAAAAAAGTATGTTAAACTCTCAACTGAAAAAGTCTGAAATGAAAACAGCCAAAACAATTGTAACCACGAAAATATGCATCATTTCTGATCCAGGAAGACCAAAAAAAAGTACATCCCCAGCAACTATTGACCAATAACTTGTTTACCTATGATGTGGAAAAATCTAACCGAGAAGATGATAGGAAAAACACTCGCATATATGCCACAGGCAATTTCCGCAAAAACTGAAAGAATACTGCGAGGGAACAAGAGGAGAAGATGGCCAACAATATAAAGATTCGCACATCATCAAGGAGATTAAAACAAGGCGGAAAATGTAGCCATGGTATAGATCAACTATGAAATGGTCTCGCTACCTCGAATAATAAAATGTCTGAAAATGTTAAAAATATCCGACAAAGTTATAATAAACTTTATTAAGAAAGGCTAATTGAACGTTTTTGGCCATAATAATTTGTTTGTACACATTTGAATGGTTTCATGTAGTCATATCTAGTACGAATCATTTATACACAATCCCATGATTTAATGTAACTATTTCAATTAAGATAATATAATTTTTTTGCAGTTATGATTTCAAGTATTCTTAATGTCACGTTGCGGGATCACATATATGCATAGATGTTATATGGTTCAAAGTACAAAGCAACTCGAGAAAAACAGAGTGAAAGGTATTAGTTCTCACGTAGAAACGCTAGCAGATACATAGGGGGCTGACGAAAGAAAATACCAACAGCGCTTTCTCCCTCGACCACGACCCCGTTCGTCCCTTCGCACCAGAAGGCTGTCGCAGCTTCTATTTTCGACTCTGAACTCGACTGCCCAAACTGACAAACTTAACTAAAAATCTTCGCTGCTATTTAAGATAATCTCTTAATTATTCCATTCACTAATGATATAAGGACACGCGTCCTTAAACTTCATGCGTGACGTCATCACCCAAGCTAGCTAACTTGCCCTCAGTTTTTTTTACTTCCCAACATTCGGCCTATCAGCGGATTTCAAAACAAATCTCTTATGAGAAGCTGATTATCGTCTCATATCCAGCGACACGTGCAACATGTTACCATATGACCTTCGTGACTTACAACTCCATTCGAAGTGTTATATACAAGCGTGTGGTTGCGAGAAAAATAAGACTGACAAGAAGATTTAGTTTTATTTCGTTTATTGAAATAAACAAAATAAACAAGCGAATGGAATATCTAAGCCGGCTGACGGGCGATTATCTAGTCGGCGGCAAGCGGTTGCTTTGATCTGGTTTGACGGTGTTGTCGGATGACGTTCTCGGCGACGGCTGAGGATTCAACTACTCGTGTGACCTCCGCTTGCACTATTTATATATTCCCGACTTCAAACACCGGCTCCAGAAAACACTATTTGTGGGGGGAAAAATGATTAGTCGAAAAAAAAACCTTTTTTTATAACAGTGAATTTTCAATGGATTTTGAATAGAGTATGCGCGGAGCCTATGCACAGAAGCCATGATTTTCTCAGTTTGACACTGGCCGTTGTTGGGGGAACATCCGGTTGATGTTATTTTCTCCAGCAATGTCGATGTCTGTCGGTCTGTGTTTTGTGTGTTTTAGTAGTTAGATGTGTCAAGAGTTTAGCGAGTGAATCAGAAGAGATTTGATGCATTTTACAATAACAGAAGTTTCTAGCTAAGTTATCATTGCAAATAAAATAATGAACTAGTATTTAATTATTAATCATCATCCTTAATTATATTACATAAACAAAGGACAATAATTTGCAAGTTACTATATGGTTTCAACCCGGCTCATTGGCCTAGTGAGTAGAGTGTTTGCCAATGGTCCGGGAGACCTGGTTTTTATCCCAGATCGCGTCATATCAAAGACTTTAAAAATGTTACTTGATTCCTCCTTGCTTAACACTCAGCAATATAATATACGTATCAAGGGTAAAGAGGAGCAATCCAGGAAAAGGAGTAGCGCCCTCTCCTACACCTCGGTGTAGTAGCTATTGAAAAGGGAGCCTTTAGTTCGCCCTCGATTACGGTCGCCAGCTTTACTTTATATGGTTTCAAGTAACTATAAATAATAATCCTTACGAAGCCAGTTTAGCTTTAAATAATTATTCTTAATGCAAATAATTTGCATCCAGTTAAACGGTTTCCTACTAACACTAATATGATTCTATTTCATAATCATCATTTTTTTTTTTTTTTTTTTTGGCACTCGTAAATTAAGAGTAAGGTCTGCAGCCGATTGTTTTGTCGCTGTAGAAAGACCAATTGTTTTAGAAAATGGACACAGTGACCTGAAGGTCTGTATCCAACTATTCTCCCTCCATCTGGAAATAAATAGTAGAGATAACTGGGCTCTTTGCTTGCTATCGCAACAAATCTAGGAGAAGAAAAACTCTAAATTCAAACCTGTTAAATTCCGCTTAAAAAAGAAGTCATGATAGCATTGTGGTTAACGAGCTGGTCTGCGACATCACAGTTCGAACTCCGGTCACAGTATTACGTTCACAAATACCATTGGAAAAAGTATGAACTTCCTTATCTCTTCCAGCTTTGGATTAAATAGTACCACAACTATTCTTTTCCAAGGATGGCTTTGGCATTGAATAACCTATGAAGGTTGATATACCTTTAAACAAAGAAACCAATCCGCTTAAAAATCAACCATGTGTCGCATCCCGTTCGTAACCGAGGGGTTGGACAAATAAATATTTTAACTTCAAAGTTTATATCGGGCAAAAAATCCTAACAGATATATAAAAACTCTACCAAATTCGGTCATCACGTCTTATTTCTCCGACATTATATATATATATATATACCAGCCGATAAAGTTTAAGAAATTGCTTGTAACTAGACATGGATTGTCTTCCAAAGTAATGTTTTGGGTTTACATCGAGAACGAGTTCCATTATCAGCTTAACTGAAAACCCTTTTATTTCCAATAAGATGATTTACACTCCAAGTTAAACTGTACGTGAATAAGCCTATCGATAATGAATTGTACAGTCCCTGACAGTGGCAATTCCAATGATTAAACAGAGAGAATATCCAGCTCTTCTTGCAGCTGTAACAATCAGTGCCAGCCCTCCTCCACCAAACTATAGAGCACTTGCATCAGGATCTAAGCCTCTATTCGGTGTGGACTAGAAAAAAATCTCGTTAAATATTCGTGACCTGGTTTAACAAATGTGAAATGGCTTTGCGTTTCGAAAGAAATACGAGACGCTGAATAATAAGATACTGGGTTGTGCAATATAAATATCGTTAGAAACCCAGAAAAATTAAGCCACAAACTTTATCATATGAATACTAATCAGATGATATTCTGAGGGGTTGATATTTCCACAAACACAACTATACACGTGGAATACATACACACGAGCACAAATACAAACACGACTTTTGATTTGTTCATAAAGTATATATATATTGCTACCAATAGTTTTGATATAAAATGGATGCAACCAGCCATATATAATTAAAAGGTCTTCTTAAACTAAAATGATAATCAAATTATGCGTAACGTTTCAACTTATGCACACAAAAAATCATATTAAAAGCGATGTGAAAATAATCTTTGGGTAATACAAATTTAAAGGGACCAAATTCAAGAAAGTCGAGAAATAGATAAACAAGAACGCCTCTCACGGATATAGAATGATAAAAACTTTCTCACTTTTTTGTTCCATTTTTTAAGATAAAACTTAATATAATTCAAAAGATACAACATACATTAAATTCCCTGATGATGGTTTAATATAAAAACCGAAACGTCAACGTCAGTAAATAATTAAACCATAGATTAAATCATCGTCTGAATACCTTGTGTTTTTTTTTTCAATTTTGTGTAGAAATATATATACATATATATATATATATACACATTAATTGTAAAAAGAAACTCTGCATCAAGTAATTATGCTTTCCTTCATAAGATATACACACAAAGAAACACACATAGAAACACACAAACACACGCGCGCACGCGCACACGCAGCCAATCAGAGGCGTTAGGTCGTCTCTGACGATACGGGTACAAGCGTTGGCACTCCCTGACTCCAGGAAGAAGATGTGGGGCAAGAAGAAGTCTCCTCTCTGAGAATATGTCTCTCCATCTATCTCTCAAACTTACAACAAACTGGGCGCCCCTTTCGAGTATAAAATGAGAGAGATATAGTTTTATAAAGAAGTGCATTTCGTTTGTTCATTGAAGTTCGTTCATTATCTTTGATTATGTTCTTGGTTGGGTCTATGAGAAGTATACAAAACTACCAAAACACAGAGTAAACTTAATATACCCATTTCAACATACTGGTGTTAACAAAACCGGCCATATATGGATTGGAAAAGAAAAGAAAACAACAAAAATGTTCTTGTTGATATTTACCTGCTTTAATATACAAGCAGTGCACATTGAAATTGTACCAGTTATGGTCACTATGTCCTTTGTACAGGTCCTAACATGTTTCACCAACATTTATCGCATTCCAAGCCACATATACAGCGATAATGCTAAATCATTCAACTCCGTTTCAGGCAAAAACATTTATGATGTTCACTTAAACAGTAAATTGTACTACGACACCTTTGTAAGCTCAGCCATAAAGCATATAAAATTGCCACTCTATTCCCCATAGATAGAAAGTGTATGGGAGCGTTCGATTAAAACAATAAAAATCAGTCTTTTTTAAAACAATTGGGAGTTCAAGAATTATCTATCAGGAGCAGTTGATCATGTCATCAGAAATACAGAGGTCAATTAATTCGAGACCCCAGACGTATAAATTTTCCTCAGATCGCGGGCTCATACCCTTAACACCAAATTCGTTTTTACACCCGAATGTTAATGGAGAAATAGCAATGAGTCATCATATATCAACCAATTATAACAGAGCTAACAAAAAGTCAATTGTTGGAATCTCTGAGAAATAGAGAACTTTTGGAAAAATTCAAAGACAATGGGTACGACTCAGCCTTAGAGAAGCTTGTATTGTAATAAAATCTATATTGATGAAGTGGTACTAATCAAGAATCCAGCTAAGCCTTGGCCATTTTAGCAGACAGGCCGGGTCGTTGAATTACATTTGGGAGATGATGAAAAAATTGGTTTGTGGAGCTACATAACATAAAACATCTATACTCAAAAGAATTATCCCTGACCCACAGCTATGATGCAATGGAGCCTCCAGTGGAGGCATCACAGCATCAAAGAAAGTCCAATGTAAGGCCTAAAAGAGGGAAATAGAATAATTAAAAAAATTGTGTATAATTGATATAACAAGTAGAATGGCCTGAATAATGCCAGGGAAAAATAGAGTAGTCTACCTGGAAGGTTCCATAATCTTTTCTTTGTTACTAACCTTTCTTATGTCTGAAAATTTTAAATAAGTTGACAGTGATATTGATTATTGATACTGAACACTTTCCAAAATAAAATATATTTAATGCTCATTGCATGTTTTCTTCCTTGTTGGAGGAAAATTGAAGAATATAGGATTAATAGTCTGCCCTTTTTTTTTTTACTCCTTTCAATTTATATCACTTGTAGTGCTGGCAGAGAGACCCTGCGGATGTCTTTTCAGATGAGACAATATGCCCGACACGGCCGGTCCCTACTATCTCAACTTCAGATATCAGCTCATTGCCATTCGATCGTCTAGCGGTTTCTCTCATCTCCGGCCAGGGGTATTTCACATGTTTTACAAATATACAACAGATATAACATATATAACCGAGAGCGGAAGAATTAACAAACAAGCACGGACTTGGGTTAGCCCTAAGCGTAAGAAGGGAGAAGTTTTGGCACTTTTCTGACATTTCTGTGACGAGCATGTACCCGAAGGAAATTTCCACACAGCTACCAGGAACGCTGTCTCACTCTCTCGCGCTGGCAGACCTGTTTCAGCAGCCGCCTCTCTCTGACCGTCGCCTTTCCCTAACTCCAGTTCCAAGATGGACCTCAGCAGATAAGTCCAGCTGCAAAGCCATTAGGTTTGTAACCCATCTCTTGTATTTTTTAAATATAAATTTGTACAATTATATTGTTTTCTGTTCTTCATCCAAAATGAAAGCCTTTCGGTTAATGTGGGAAAATATATGTGGCCCAACAAAAAAGACCATACATATCCAGGACACTCGTTGAGGATTCTACTACCCAGCCGACTTGGCTCCTAGAATGAATATGTGGAATAGCGAGTATGTTTCATCGCTCTATGTCATTCCTCTTGGTCAGGCTGAGAACTTTCAGCAAATCTTCGTACAAGTATTAATAGGCATCGCTTACTTAAACATACCATCGTCTAAAAGGTACACTTGAAAGCAATCGTTCATATTGGCAGAAATGGCTTTTCTTGGCTTCTGCCCTCCTCATGCGCACACCAACCTGACGAAGATGCAGGATTCCCCCCCTATCCACCACTACTCTTTATTTATTCTTTCTTTCCTTCTTTATCATATGCCCTTCATTTTTTCTTTTTTGTTTTTTTTTATTTCTTTTTCAGTTCTTTTTTCTTTTCTTTTTTCAGTCATCATTTTTATCTTTTTTTTATTTTTCATTACTCTTATCCCCCCTACACACACTCTTTTTTTTTCACACAGCAAGTCACATAAACGGAAGTACAAGGGGATTTATAATGATTTTTTTTCTTTTGGTACATGAAATGTAATCAAAACCGAAATAGAACTTTTTCTGCATCTACAACCCCCACCACCGATTTCTTTGACAATCTCCCCTTCCCACCCACCAACCCTATATTTGTCCAGTATCTCTGGTGTGTCACGTGCTCAAATCGTGTTTCCTCACACCACATCATTTATAAACAGAATGATGCTTCAGTGAATAATAAAAATATGATTGATCGCTTGGTCGGTTAGCGCATGCGCGTGTCACGGCGCGTCTGGAGACGAGTGTGAATGAGTGTAGAGGTAGTCCCTATGAAATCACGTGAGTATTACAGATTTTCCGAGAACAAAATTGATTTTGTTTTTTAGTCCATTTTTCTTTTAATATTTGATTTAATTATTCATTTTGGAAACGCCATATTTTTCAAGTGAACCAAAGATAAAACCTCATGAGCAACTGATTGCATTTGTATCATAGAACTATATGAATGGTGATACTGTATCGTGTCATGTCTGAAGACGACCAGTGGGCATAAATTTAAATGAATATTTACATATTTATAAATGTGTGATATACACTATATTTGTCTGGTTTGGTCTTATGGCATATCAACTATTGTAGGTTATTTAATGCCAAAGCCATTTTTATACATAAAACAGTTCTATTTCAAGCAAGTCAGTTTGATATTAGTTTGTTTTTTGTTGTTGATGTTGTTGTTGTTGTTGTTGTTGTTGTCGTTGTTGTTGTTGTTGTTTACACTCCGTTAAATGTCAAAACAGTTCTATTTCAACCTTTCCCAGTCGGCTGGGGCAGTAGAATACACCGACTGCGCCTCTGCAGAGAGGTAAGACCCCTCCCAAAAAAACGAGTGTCCTGGATATGACACTAAACAATCTGATGGTGAGGTTCCAGTGATGCTGGAGCTTTGAGGAATATGGAACACCCCTTCATTGTATTGCTCCCTGGTCCACTCTGGTCCGGAATGGTAGCACCTGATAGGACCGAATCTATGGGTTAAATAGAACTAACTGCCTGTTTAGTATTTATGCTAAACTGAATTGTTTTAATTAGAAGTGTTTTTGACATTGAAACTGCACTTATGCTAAACTGAATTGTTTAATATAGAACTGTCTTGACATTTAACTGTGTGAAAACAAAATCTAAACTTATACTAAACTGAATTGGCTGAATTAGAATTGTTTGACAAAACTGAATAGCTTGTAATAGAAATGTTTTTGACATTTAAACTGTGTACTCATGCTAAACTGACTATTTTAATTAAATGGATTTGGCATTCAGTTTAGTGAAAGTACAGTTTCAATGTAAAAGCCGTTCCATTTCAAACTATTCAGTTTAGCAAGAGCACGTAGTTTAAATGTAAGTACACAGTTTTATTATCAAAAACATTTCTATTTCAAGCAATTCAGGTTAGTCGAACGGTTCTAGTTCAAACAATTCAGTTTAGCATAAGTATGCAGTTATTTCTATTTAACCCCTAGATAGGGCCCTATCAGGTGCTACCATTCCGAGCCAGAGTAGACCTGGGAGCAATGGCAATGAAGGGGTGTTCCGCATTTGCCAAAGCTCTAGCATCACTGGAACCTCACCATCGTTTAGTGTCAGAGGTGCAGTCGGTGTATTCTACAGCCTCAGCCGACTGAGCCATAAGCTTTAGTAAGATGTTCCTTGTTATTTTACCTGTAGCTGGGATTGAACCTTTAAATAATAAAAAATATTCTATCTTCAGCAACAATAACACGAAATGTGACTTACTCTAAAATCACGCTTAAGTAACAGGTTCCTATCAGATCACCAAAGTTAAACAGTGATTAGTCAATTCAGTACTTAGATGTGTGACCAATTAGGAACAGCAGGTACTGTTAACCATTTAAGTCCTGTGTGCTAGAGAAAGCAAACCATAATAAAGACCAAATCATTCTGAAAGTCCTAAATCCGATCTGATGAGCCTGTTAAGTACTTAGATGGATAAAAACCTAATTACTACAGGTACCGTAAACGTTCTAAAGCCTGTGTTGCAGACCAAGAAAAGTAAATTAAAACAAAACAAAAATAAATATATAACATCAGGAATATGTAACATATATATATTTACCCAACCCCTCCGCACAAGCAGGATGTGACACTTGGTCAATTTTTAAGCGCAGTTTTACAGACTTGAATTCAGAATTCAGGGTTAAGTTAATTGCTTGGCATCTGAGGCGCACCAAAATTGGAAAAAAAACCGACGGAATCATAAATTCTTTGTGATGGGTGCGCATGAATTTCGATTTGAGCGAAGCCCTCAACAATAAAATGACTTTGAGTAAAATCTGGCCTTGAGGGTGGGTGTTTAAATATCAGAATGGTTGTTGGTTGTTTGGGTCTTATGGCATAACAACCTTTGTAAGTTATTTAACGCCAAATCTATTTTTATCCAAATAGTCAGTTCCATTTCAAATATTCGGTTTAGCATGAGTACACTGTTTAATTGTCAAAACATTTCTATTTCAAGCTATTCAGTTTATTCAAAATTGTACCTATACTAAACCAAACTAGCTGAATTAGAACTAACTTTGTTTACACACAGTTAAATGTCAAAACAGTTCCATATTAAACAATTCAGTTTAGTGTAAGTAGAGTTTAAATGCCAAAAACAGTTCCATTTCAAACTCTTCAGTTTAGCATAAGTATGCAGTTTAGTAATATTTAACCCATGGATAGGGTCCTATCAGGTGCTACCATTCTGGGCCAGGGTGGACCTAGGAGCAATGGCGATGAAGGGGTGCTCCGCATTCCCCAAACCTCCAGAATCACTGGATGCCTAACCATCAGATTGTATAGTGTCATATCCAGAACACTCGTTAGGGAGGCGGGTCTTACCCTTCTGCAGAGGTGTGGTCGGTGTATTCTGCAACCCCGGTCGACTGGACAAAATAATCATTTGTTTGCAGTTATTTGATTTCAAGTATTATTGCTTAATATTAATAATTTTAAAAATGGCAATGAACAGATACTCCACTCTCCCCATAGCTCCAGACCTATACTCTTACTACCAAATGCAGTTAGTGACCTAAGTCACAAATTTGTTCTGAGTCAATT
Source organism: Sepioteuthis lessoniana (assembly GCA_963585895.1). Classification (NCBI taxonomy): domain Eukaryota; kingdom Metazoa; phylum Mollusca; class Cephalopoda; order Myopsida; family Loliginidae; genus Sepioteuthis; species Sepioteuthis lessoniana. The sequence continues at coordinate 132,566,817 of OY757906.1, forward strand.
GTATATTTTTCATAAATTAACCGAGCTATTATGCAAACAAAAGGAAAAGTCGCAAAACTGTAAGAGAGAGAGAGAGAGAGAGAGAGTAATGTAGAGGAATGTAGGAAAGAAAGAAAAATATTTTTGAAAGTAAAAGGTATAAGAGAGAGAGAAAGACGGGGGAAATGTCTCAATACAGGATCCAGCAAAACGATCTCCTGGAGTAAGAATTTCCACCGCGCAGGCACTAGTAGCGCTCAGTGAATAGGATGCATATATTTGACATGCCATGTAAGACTTCTCCCCAATGAGTGTCCTGGATATGACACTAAACAATCTGATGGTAAGGCTCCAGTGATGCTGGAACTTTGGGGAATACGGAACAACCCTTCATTGCCATTGGTCCTAGGTCCACCCTGGCCCAGAATGGTAGCACCTGATAGGGCCCTATCTATGGGTCAAATAGAATTAAAATGCATACTTATTCTAAACTGAATTGTTTGAACTAGAACTGATTAACTAAACCGAATAGCTTGAAATAGAAATGTTTTTGACAATTGAATGGTGCTTATATTTGAACTGCATGCTTATGCTAAACTGAATTGTTTGAAATGGAACTGTTTTTGACATTGAAACTCTACTTACACTAAACTGATTTGTTTAATATTGAACTGTTTAGACATTTAACTGTGTGTAAACAAAATCTATACTTATACTTAACTGAATTAGCTGAATTAGAACTCTTTGACTAAACTGAATAGCTTGAAATAGAAATGTTGTTGACAATTAAACTGTGTACTAATGCTAAACTGAATTGTTTGAAATAGAACTGACTATTTTCATAAAAATGGACTTGGCATTAAATAACCTACAAAGGTTGATATGCCATAAAACCCAACCAACCAAACAAAACTAAATGATTATTAATTAATAGAACTATCAACTAGTTTTATTAATTAATAATTATTTAGTTTTGTCATTTAGTTATATGATTATGTATTATTTATTAATATTCGATAGGAACACTTGTTACAAACAAATTTGAATATTTGATATCATAGAAATGATATCATATAATTGATATCATATAATTCAAATTTTAGAATAAAATAGAATAGAAATTTAATATGATATATTAAGAAATGTTATACTTGATTAATATCATATAATTGATATCATAAAATTGATATCTTAAATTAGATCTTAAAATGAATGGGTATATTTGATATCATATGACTGTGGGAACAAATTGTTATGGTCAAGGGGAGATTCGAATGATGACACGACACAGAAATAAGTGATAAGAAATATATTGAAAGAAAATAGCACATACACGAACGATAGCAGGGAGAAACCCCTCCTCAGCTTAACAATCAGGAATATTACCGTTCTTGGTAACGGCTCGCTGAGACTGAACCGAGACTGAGTCTGAAACTGAGACGGCGCAGAAGAGAGCTCAGTTGGTATATGTCACAAGAGGACGAGTCCATCTATAGGGGACACCCCAACACAAATGAATATAGATAAGTAGAATGGGAGATTGAAAATATAGTTATGATAAAAACTTATGCGTTTAATCAATTGTTGGCATTAAATAACCCATTAGGGGTTGATGTACTATAAAACACATTAACTAAACCAAACTTGGACGAATTTGCAACCAGAATAAAACAAAGTGTGTCAACACATATTGCATAACATTAAAAGTTTATCAAAATATACTGAGTAGATCAGGTTTAAATAACTTATTGGCCGATGAGTTCTTGTAGGGTTGTGACTAACGTGCTGGACTGCTAAATCGGAGTAAGCGAGTTCGAATCCCAGCTGCATTATTACGTTTACTTTCATGCTAATACTATTGGGAAAGATATGAACCCCCTTATTCCACAGCTATGGATCAAATCGTGCCGCTACTGCTCTTTTTCAAGGATGATTTTGGCATTAAATAACACAGGAAAGTTAATATGCCATTAAACAAAGAAACCAAATCAAATAACCAGTTTAAATTTAGTAGTGATTTTTTTTCACTGTCGATGAAGTTTCTGGTGACACAAATGACACTGTCAGATTACACACACATACAAACACACGCACACACACACCCATATATATATATATATATATAGGTGTGTATGTGTGTGTGTGTGTGTGTATACACCTCCACACGTGCAAGATGCGACACAAGGTCAATTTTTAAACAGAGCTTAGCAGGTTTAAATTTAGAGTTTTCTTTCTCCTAGCCCTGTTGGCATACCAAAGAGGCCAGTCTGCCCTACTTTTTACCCATAACTGGAAAGGGTATAGTTAGATTCATACCTTTTCCTATGTGAAATGCAAACAACCTAGTGCAGGATTTGAACTCGGGTTGCCTTATCCCTTTTCTTATGACAGTAACCTTTACACCAAGAGCGTCCCCATACAGTCGGGTTATTGTTATTATTTCAGCCATATGAAGTTTTTTTTATTCTATAACAACATAAATATAAATGATATAATCGAACCGGATTATTGAGCAAAGCATGAAATACTTATTCGAATTAGTGAGGTTTCATCGTATCAATATTTAGCAACTGATTAAAATCATATTGTTACAATCATAAACAGACTCATATATGAATTATGCAATGTTGGCACAAACAACTTTACAGCCTGAGCAAACTAGAAAAAAAACTATGCTTCCTGCAAAAACGCATGGTAATATTGCAGCCAGGTCTGCAGGTGCTTGTATCAACTTCCGGGAGTTTCTGGTGAGCTGGCTGCAGATCTGTCATGATGGGTAAAAATTACTTAAGTTTAACCGACTATCCGAACCTATTCCAGTCAATATTTTTCGGTAAATATTTAGCATTTTTTTTATTGTTCAGGGTTTTCGGACTATTGTCTTCATCTTTATTGTTATATTCACAACGTTTCGGCCGATATGTCCTCCGACCTTCTTCAGGTGATAGTGAGGTTCCAGTTATGCTAGAGCTTTGGGGAATGTGGAGTACTTCTTCATTGCCATCGCTCCCAGGTCGACTCTGACCCGGAGTGGTAGCACCTGATAGGGTCCTATCTATGGGTCAAATAGAACTCGTTCACATTTAAACTGTGTACAAACAAATGCTAAGTTGAATTGTTAGAGATAGAACTGTTTCGTCATTTAACTGTGTGTAAACAAATGAATGATGTTTAATTGAATTGTTAGTGATTGCAATACTTGAAACAATTTAACTGTGTCCAAATACATGAATCGTATTGAATAGAATAATAAGGGATACACAGCAATGCTTGTAGCTACATCATTGTCGGCAAATAAACAATTAATTTTGAATAGAAATTGTGTTAGAAATAAGTGGAAACATATACCTGTGTAGAAACAATAGCAATACTAGTGTGCAGATAAATGAGTTCTAAATCGTTAAAAAATAAAGTTACTTACAAACTATTAACTCATAAATCATGTAAGTGAATACAGGGTGAAACGATAAAATTGTCATCCTAAAGAAAACAACACTACAGCTTTATTTTAAAACTTTTATTGAAAAAACAATTCAGGTAACTTGATTATGTAGAAGACTGACATCTATTCAATGTAGCCACCTTCAGCTTCAATCACCGCCTCCATACGGAACTGGGAGCATGCCTTTTCCTCAAGCGCCGGCGAGAGCTCGGCGAATACTCGGCGGATGGCGGCAATCAGGCTGGCTTTGGTGTTGTGGGAGGTCATGTTGGTGATGTCCTCAACGTATGACCAAACGAAGTAGTCCAGCGGGTTCAAGTCAGGGGAGGAGGGGGGCCAGTGAGAGAAGAGTACAAAGTCGTAGCACTCCTTCTGAAGCCAAGCCTGGGTATCTTTGGACTTGTGGGCCGGCGCTGAGTCCTGCTGCCACACCCATGGTCTGCCACCGGCCACCTGATTGTACCAGGGATTCACCACACTCTTCAGCACATCCAGGTACACTTTGGTGTTGACTTTCAAGCCGACTTCGAAGATGTGAGGTGGCATGATGTGACCCTCACTTGAAACCACACCGAAGACCATAACCGTAGCCGGAAACTCTGTTTTCATTACCCATGGCACGTCCCTGTTATTCGTGGCAATCCAGATTTGCATTTTGAGGGTGCTGGCAATGGTCCTGTTGTCATAACTTGGATCGGTAGAGAGCATGAGTTGTACAGCGGCGCATCTCCGGTCTCGCTCGTTGAACATTGTGTCACTTTCAGGCATGATAGAAGACTCCTATCGCCCTTGGGATTTGTACACAACTGGCCAACTAGTAGATGGTCTGCAACAAAAAAAAAAACGGTTTTTTATTAAACAGAAATGGAATCATGTCTTTTCTAGGGCGACAATTTTATCATTCCACCCTGCACATTTAACTGAGTGAAAACAAATGACTGATATTAAATTGTAATTGTTACTTAGCACACACGAACAACGACCACCATATACTATGACTGGTCTCTTCTTAATAACAAGGATATTAGAGATAAATATGTGTTAGCATTAAGAAAAAAATTCGATGCACTACAGGAGAAGACAGAAATACATACCCCGAATGACGAATATGAGAATTTCGTCAACGCACACCAAGAAGCAGCTGCGAAATACATACCAACAAAACTTAGAACTAAATCTAGAGTCCCATGGGAGACATTAGGGGTTAGAGAAAAGCGTGCAGACGTGAAAACTGCCTCCAAATGCAACAGGAAGAACCCAACGAAAACAAATGCCCTGAAACTAAAAAAGGCACAAAAAGAATTAGCAAGCATATACCTAAAAGAACAGACAGAATACATACAAAATCAGATAGATAAGATTAGAGACTCGGTGGAGGATAGGTAATCTAGGATATCGTGGCAAACGATAATCAAAGTGAGCAGAAGGAAGAGCATAGCTAAAGCTAAACTGAAAGCTACAAACCAACAAGAAAAAATAAAACCGTGGAATCAGCATTTCGAGAATCTACTTGAAAACCCACCGAAAGTTACACAAGACCCAATCACCAGAATTATTAGTAAGCAATTAGACATCAAACTAGGACCGTTTACTCTTGAAGAACTCGACTCAGTACTTCAAAAAATTAAAAATAGAAAAGCTGCCGGGTTTGATGAAATTCACCCCGAAGTATGGAAGACCAGACAATTCGATGACATACAGCTCCGACACTGTAATACAGTTTATAATCAAAATCCGATAGAAAGATGGATGAAGGGGTGCATCCTCCCTTTCCCTAAAAAGGGCGACCTCGGATTAGCAAAGAACTACCGAGGTATAACACTTATATCCATAGCAGCCAAAATATACAATACCCTACTACGAAAATTGACAACATTCTTAGGAAGAACCAAAATAGCTTCCGAAGAAATAGATCCACGACCTCACAAATATTGACTATCAGTAGAATTCTTGAAAGCGTACGGGCAAAAAACCAACAGGCGACAATATTATTTGTCGACTTTACCAAGGCCTTTGATTCCATTCACAGAGGGAAGATGGAATAAATTCTACTAACCTACGGCATACAAAAAGAGACCATCGCAGCCATAATGATTCTCTATAGAAACACCGAAGTGAAAGTACGTTCTCAGGATGGAGACACCGAGTACTTCGACATTGTACCAGGAGTACTGCAAGGGGACACACTAGCCCCATACCTCTTTATCATCTGCCTAGACTACGTGCTTTGAACATCGATACAAGGCACATTAAATAAGTTTCCAGACTTTTTTCGTATGGGCACTTTTATTGAAACTCTAGTCCACTTCCAAGTAATCCTCTCCGGCTGCAATGCACTTGTACCGTTACAACAACTTCTGGAAGGCTCCATGGAAGTCTTCTTGTGTGAGTGTGTCAATGACCTTCGTCATAGCCTCTTTCATCTCCTTAATTGTCTCATAACGACAGCCTCTAAGTTTTTCCTTGAGCTTAGGGAATAACCAAAAGTCACAGGGAGCGAGGTCTCGACTATAGGGAGGGTGAGGAACTGTCTTGATCCCCATCTGTGTCAAATAGTCTGTGACAAGGATGGAGTTGTTGACTGGTGCAGTGTCCAGTTGGAAATGCCACTAAGCCGATTTGAAGAGTGCTGGCCTCTTCCCTAGGAATCTCTTCCTGAACTCCCTTAAAACCTCAACATAGTATTCCTTGTTGACTGTCTGCCCAGTGGTAACCCAGTGCATGTAGATCATGCCAGTGCTGTCAAAAAAAGGGATCATCAAAAGTTTGTGGGTAGATTTGCTCTGTCTGGCCTTCTTGAGTCTGGGAGAGCCAGCATGCTTCCACTTGGAACTCTGTCTCTTGGTCTCTGGGCCATAGCAATAGACCCAGCTTTCATCGCAGATAACCAGAGCATCAAGAACTGCGGGATCTGAATTGATCGGCTCGACCATTTCCCTGCTGTCATGACAACGTCTTTCTTTCTGATCTTCTCTGAACACCCTCGGGATAAACTTCGCACAAATCTTCCGCATCTTCAGTTCCTCGCGAATAATTGCGTGTACAGTTCCCACACTGACATCAAACTGTGCATTTATTGTCTCTATGGACACACAACGGTCCTTATCCATGAAATTCTTTATTTGGCCAATCAACTCTGGTGTTCTGACTTCCTTACTCCTCCCACTCCTCTCATCATCCCTTACAGATTCCCTGCCTACCTTGAATCTATTATGCCACTCAAAAACTCATGCTCGATTCATGCAAGATGCTCCAAAACCAGTCTGAAGCATTCTATACGTTTCTGTGGCATTTTTCCAAGTTTAAAACAGAATTTTATTCCATATCGTTCTTCTAAAGTGTCCTCACGTCCAGATTGCAATTTTGAAAATCACCAGCTGTGACAATCAGTCTTTAGTAGGGTGTAATCCAATTGCTGCTGCAGCTGTTGATTTGAACCTGAAATCATAAAAATTAGTCATCTCATAAGATGTATAGCAATAATATACTGAATTTTCAAGAGTCTACGACAATTTTAAATACCTGTAGAAAAAAAAGTCTGGAATCTTATTGAAGGCACCTCGTAAAATCAAAGAAAACAGTTTCGAGCTGACAAAGAAAAGAAGCAGAAGGTACCCCGCAAAAACAATTACCGACGCCAACTACGCGGATGACATAGCGATTCTAACAAATACACCCGCCCAAGCCGAAACACTTCTTCATAATCTGGAACGAGCCGCCGCAGGTATTGGCCTCTATGTCAATGCACACAAAACGGAATACATGTGCTTTATTCAGACAGGCGACATTTCCACACTAGGCGGTAGCTCTCTAAAACAAGTTGACAAGTTCACCTACCTAGGAATCAGTATCTCATCAACCGAAAAAGTCATCGACGCGTGACTAGAAAAGGCAGGGGCAGCTATCAATAGACTTTCGGTCATACGGAAGTCAGACCTGACCGATAAAATGAAACGCAGTTTCTTCCAAGCTGCGGTCGTATCGATACTGATATATGGGGGCACTACATGGACGCTGACTAAACGGGGGAAGAAGAAGCTTGACGGCAACTACACAAGAATGCTGCGAGCAATTTAGAACAAGTCCTGGAGGCAACACCCCACACAGCAGCAGCTGCGCGGTCACATACCTCTCATCACGAAAAGTATCAAAGTTAGACGAACCAGACATGCAGGACACTGCTGGAGAAGTAGGGATGAGCTCATAAGTGATGTACTCCTATGAACCCCCTCACATGGACGAGCAAATGCAGGGTGACCAGCTCGAACCTACATACAGCAGCTTTGTAAGGATACGGGATGTAGCCCTGAAGACCTGGCAGAAGCGATGAACGATAGGGAGGAGTGGCGAGAAAGGGTCAGGGATATCCGTGCTGGTGGCACAACAAGATGATGATGTTATTTAGCAATACTTGAAACCATTAAACTGTGTGTAAACAAATGAATAAGAGTAAATAGTATGACTAAAGTTGGTGACCTTAGTCGAGGGCGACCAGAAGGCTCCCTTTTCAATAGCTACTACACCGAGGTATAGGGGAGGGCACTACTCCTTTCCCTGGATTGCTCCACTTTAACCTTGATACGTACCTTACATTGCTGAGTGTTAAGCAAGGAGGTATCAAATACCATTTTTAAAGTCTTTCGTATGACGTGACCTGGTATTGAACTTTGGTCTCCCGGACCATTGGCGAAGTAAAGTAAATAGTATTATAATATAGTAAATAGAATTAATTGTTTGAGATAGAAATACTTAACCATGTAACTGTGTACAAAAAATGAGCTTTGGCTTGTTTAAAATGTTATCAACAAGATGTGTTTACAAATCATATATTTAGAATATATGTTTAATGAGGATTTGACATTAAATGATCTACAAGGGTTGATATGCCATAAAACCAAACCAACCAAACCAAACCAAACCAAACCAAAAAGTTTACATTGTTTCACTTCTTTCTTTCTACCCACTCATCTCTCTCTCTCTCTCTCTGTCTCTAATCGTACTACAATTTGTCCTTTGTTTACATGTTAAGCTGAAAGATTCTCGGTTAAAAAATGAAAGAAAATACCTTTTTTCAAATTTTCATTGAAGTCTTTTCTTTTAATTTTTTTTTTTTTTAATTTCAAATGTTTAAAAATTTTTTAGACAAGTGTGCTCAATGATAGGATGAATTGTACAGAATAACGTGTACGTGTCATGCCTTTGACCGAGAACTTTCAGCGCCCCTCCCTACCCCCAGCAACATTTTCACTTCTCCACTGTTCATGTTCCCGGTTCCAAATTGCCTCGAACAGATTTTGTCTGTCTTAAAATCCCCAACAAAAGCTCCCAAATGTTGGTCCGTTTTTTTCTTCATTAAAAACTTGCCCACCTTTCTATTAGTCTCTCTCTCTCTCTCTCTCTCTCTCTCTCTCTCACACACACACACACACACACACACACAATCTCTCTCTCACCTCACACACACACACAATCTCTCTCTCACCTCATACACACACACAATCTCTCTCTCTCTCTCTATATATATATATATATATCTAATGCACCTAATTTTGTACAGTGCCCCTCTTTCTTTCTCCTACTCAGCTTTTGATTTCTTTCGCACCCAAATTCTTCATTAAAAACTTACCCATCTTTCGACTAGTCTCTCTCTCTCTCTCTCTCTCTCTCTCTCTCTCTCTCTCTCTCTCTCTCTCAAATCCACATAATTTTATAAAGTGCTTCTTTCTTTCTTCTACTCAGCTCCCAAATTCTTCATTAAAAACTTACCCATCTATCTGACTTTTTTACAATCCCCCTCTCTCTCTCTCTCTCTCTCTCTCTCTCTCTCTCTCTCTCTCTCTCTCTAACTCCACTACCTTCTTTCACTTTCTAAAAATCCACACACTGTCTTTTTTCTCGTTTGCCAAATTTTGTCCGTGTCTTAAAAGTTCATAAATGTTTTTGTTTTTTTTGTCCGTTATTATTCTTCAATAAAAACTTGACCACAATCTCTCTCTCTCTCTCTCTCTCTCTCTCTCTCTCTCTCTCTCTTAAATTCAAATGCTCTCATACGGAACCTCTGTCTCTTTTCTACCCAACTTTTGCCTTTTTTTGCACTCTCAAATGCACACATTCTAATACTCGATCCCCTTCTCTCCTTCTTCCACTCTCTCTTTCTCTCCAAAAATATTAGTGCCACTTCCTCCTTGAATTAATGAAAGAAGGTTTCGGTTACATACCGATTAATTGCGGTTCGTTTTGGTCGACGGTAATTGGCGTGTCAGTGTTCCGAGAAGTGGGATAAAAAGCCGTGCCGGATGTTTGACATGATCGATTGTCTCGAGGTGAGATAACCGACAACTCACCGATCACCGAGCGCCATACCGATCACTGCTGCCGTTCGTATCTCATTTTACTGATTTAGGGCATTGTCATCTAATATCATTAAGAAACTGACTATTTGCAAACGTTAAACAATGATAACGATCGAAAACGTCGTGACGATATCATTGAATTAAGCGCAAATTTTGACAATTTAAAACAATCTGCTTTTTTTATCATTTTGCCATTTTATTGTTTCACGCTGCGTTTTAACTTAACTAGGATGCTAGCGGTCTAAGGTTCCATCTTTGGTGACCAGAAAGGAGCCATTTTTTTTTTTTAAAAAAGCTGTTTTTTTATTCAATAGCATATTAACTCTCATTTTTCATTTGGTTTGGTTTTATGGCGCATCAAACATTGTAGGTTATTAATGCCTAATCCATTTTTATACATATAAATGGTTCTATTTCAAACAATTCTGCTTAGCATACAAAAACAGTTCTATTCCAAACAATTCGGTTTAGCATAAGTACACAGTTTCAACGTCAAAAAAGTTCCATTTCAAACAATTCAGTTTATCATAAGTACACAGTTTCAATATCAAAAACAGTTCTATTTCAAACAATTCAGTTTAGCAGAAGGACAGTTTAGTTCTATTTGACCCATAGACTGGACCCAATCAGGTGCTTCCATTTCGGGCCAGAGCGGACCTGGGAGCGATGGCAATAAAGGGGTACTCTACATTCCTCAAAGCTCTAACATTACTGGAGCCTCACCATCAGGTTTAGTGTTGTATCCAGGGTACTCGTTGGAGGAGACTTAGTCCTCTGCAGATATGCAGTCAGTGTATTCTGCTGTCCCCCACCCAACCGACTGGGCCAATAAACTCTTGTGCCAAAGCTGTCCTTGTAGAACAATAATGGCACTTGTGTAATTCATAGCTGGGAGGATAAGAAGGATCATACTTTTTCAATGGATTAGTCCGAAGATGAACGTGATAGAGCAGCTGGAGTTCGAACTCGCATACTACGATGTCGCAGGTCGGGACATTAGCCACAGCGCTACAGGGACTTCCCCACCTATTCAAGAAAAAGAATGAAAAGTTTAATTTAAAATTTCTAAAACAGTAGAATGTGATGCACTCAATTTTTCAACAGGATATAGCAGGTTTGAATTCAGTTTTCCTTCTCCAAGACTGGTTGCCGTACCAAGGCTAAAGAGCACATCCTGTCCATCCTCTCAAATGTTTTTCTCGTTTTTATTCTTCATTGAAAACTTGCTCTCTCTCTCTCTCTCTCTCTCTCTCTCTCTCTCTCTCTCTCTCTCTCTCTCCTACTTAGAGAATTAACTGATCGGAGATGTTCTAATGCATAGCCAGCCGAATGATACCAGTCTGTCCCCGTTGATTTCAGTTTGAAAGTTCAGTTTGAAATTCCTTGAAGGTTACCCTCTACAACAAAAGACATCTGAAAAAGACCGGAAAGAAAAGAAGTCGAAACGTTGTAAGTATGGCAATCAATATGCGGGGAAAAGTTCGAGAATTGTAAGATAATGATAATTAGATTGATTATTTTATGACTATTTTTCTCTGTCATGTACGAAATGTGACTGAAAAGTAACGGAACTAGTGTCTCAAACAATTTATTTCAGTTTCAAACACGCAACAAGATCTAATGCTGTTTCCAATCCTTCTCTGTCACCCTTCATTGCACTGCTGGAAGGGTTTATCAGAGATACCCCACAGTTCCGTCGTTTCGATTCTCTTCATAGTCTCCGCTCATTCAAAAAGGATCTCCTTGGTTGGTTGGTTGGTTGGTTGGTTGGTTGGTTGGATTTTATGGCATATCAACCTTTGTAGGTTATTTAATGCCAAATCCATTTTTATACAAATAATCAGTTCTATTTCAAACAATTTCGTTTAGCATGAGTACACAGTTTAATTGTCAAAAACATTTCTATTTCAAGCTATTCAGTTTATTCAAACAGTTCTAATTCAGCCAATTCAGTTTAGTACAAGTATAAATTTTTGTTTACAAACAGTTAAATGTCAAAACAGTTCTTAATTAAACAATTCGGTTTAGCATAAGTACGCAGTTTAAATATAAGTACCCAGTTTAAGGGTCTCCTTGATGATATCTTTGATCTAGGGAAAAAGAAAAAAGTCAGACGGAGCAAGATTGGGTAAATAGAGAGTTTATTCTAGTACGGTGATGTTCCTCCGAGCCAGGAACTACCAGATGCTCAGCGCATGGTCAGATCTCCCAAACACTGTCCTTTTTTATATTCAGCTGATTTGTGATCATTCGATCTGTCAACCAACAATCGCCATATACTACTTGTCTTACCCGTTTGATGTGAACTTCCATCCTCTTAGTTGAAGACCTCCCGCTCCTGAAGTCATCTTTCACCTCTTCTCGACCTTCTTTGAACCTCTTATGACACTCAAAAACACGTGTGTGCAATATGGTGTTATCTCCAAACACTTGCCGAAGCATTTCAAGTTTTTGAGTTTTCTCCAATCGGACCAAAACTTTTAAGTTTGTTCGTTTGTAATATAATGGCCGAGGGATTTCGTTTTATGCCTTTGGGTTTAGTTAGGCTGAGAACCTTCCGGCTCAGTGCATGGGTTACTTTGGTGCAAGATTAACACAGGTGTTCACGCGCGTGCGGGCGGAGCGGACGTATCACTCAGAAATGTCACAATAGCCCAGATGGGAAACGGGACTAGCAAGTGCGAATGACGTCACGCACCGGAAGCGCGCGGAGGATTTGGGGATTTTGAAAAAGTCAGTGGAGTTGAGACCTGCCTCGGGAGAAGACGGTTGGCTATCGCTTGCTCGCGGAGGCCTTGGGTAGGTGTCGCACTTGATGGGGAGGGGGGCAGATGAAAAAGCCTGAATAGAAAGAATGTGTATCTCTCTCCTTATGTCGAAGAACCTTTAAACTCAAAGGTAATAAAAAGTTTCGTACCTGAACTAAGAAATCGTTACGTGTTTTTCGAATTTCGAGATTCCTATGTTCCATTGTGACGATACCCTCTCGCCCCCCCCCCCCCGAATACATCAACTTCTTCGAACTATTTCGCTTCTTAGCCGGTGATCAACTAGTGGTTCCGATAGGGGCATCGAACATTTCTACTTAGCTACAAGAAATACAATCAAGGGAGTGGGAGAAAAAGAACAAACGAACAAACAAACAATAAGGCTTGGGTTAACTCAAAGTGCAAGAGAGGAGTTATGTAACATTGTATTCCCTTGTGCATATATAGACTAACGCTAGCGTGGATTTCTAGCGAAAATTCTAGTTCCTTTGTCCAACTCCTCTAGCGTTCCCTTACCCACTTCCGGTCACGTCGAGATCGCGGGCTCAGGCCTTTGTTTGGTTTCGCGCCAAAACAGACAAAGGGATCGTCTGCTTGGCGAACCACCTACATAGTGTTACACCATCTTTATGGACATTCGATATACGTTTCACACATAGCCATATCATGGCTATGGTACACGTTCCTCAATGCTCATTGCTGTAAGACCAGAAGAAAAAATGTAAACAAAAGCAGTGAAAGAAAAAAATCGTTGCAGAAAGGTGAGATTACAGTTATAAACTCCCAAGATATCATGTTAGATGATAACACAATCCGCTTATCCCTCTTTTGCCCATAGCTCACACTGCACAACCAGTCCCGTTACTTTTCAGACAGACCATGTATATTTATAAAACTGGGTCAGTTCACTCTCCAGCAATGTCAACTACATGAAATAAGAAAAAGCTTCAAACAAAATTTGAATTTCCAAACGCTATCTTTCATGTACGTCATTTTACTCACAAAATCCGGGGGTGGGGAGTGACCAAGGCACCAATTCATTCTGAAGATCTACGCCGATTTTACATCCCTCTTATTTCAATGCTTACTAATTATTATCGTAAGTAAATTTGTCTATTTAAACGCGAATCAACTTTTGAGGGTTATTCAATGCCAAAGCCATGTTTGTAGAAGAACAACAGTAATACTATTTCACCCATAGCTAACGAGGTTCGTACCTTTCCCAAAGATATTAGTTCGAATGTGACCGTAACATAGTAACTGGAGTTCGAACGTGCTTACTACGAGGAAGTTGTCCAGCACCTTAACCACTACGCCACGGAGACTCGTACGCAAACTGATGAGGAAAAACTTACAATAAATTGATAGTAATGATAATTCTTAAATACCGTATTTGATGACATATAAGGCGCAGTTTTTTTTTTACCAAAAATATCCTTAAAATTACCCTTCGTCTTATATGCTTTATGTAGGTTTAAGATTCGAGATCATCATCATCATCATCATGTCGTGCCGCCCGCACGGATATCCCTGACCCTTTCTCGCCACTTTTCCCTATCGTTCATCGACTCCGGCAGGTCTTCTGGACTACATGCCGTATCTTCACATAGCTGCTGTATGTATGTTCGAGCTGGTCGTCCTGCTTTTGCTCGGCCATAAGTGGGGGTCCATAGGAGCACATCACTTATGAGCTCGTCTCTGCTCCTCCAGCAGTGTCCTGCGAGCCTGGTTCGTCTAACTTGGATAATTTTCGTGATGGGAGGTAGGTGGCCGTATAGTTGGTGCTTTGTGGGGTGTTGCCGCCAGGACTTATTTAATATTGCTCGCAACATCCTTGTGTAGTTGCCGTCTAGCTTCTTTTCGAGCCGTTTTGTGAGCGTCCAGGTGGTGCATCCATACAGCAGTATCGACACGACCGCTGCTTGGAAGAAACTGCGTTTCATTTTATCGGTCAGGTCTAATTTCCATATGACCGATAGCTTATCGATAGCTGTCCATGCTTTCGTTAGCCGTGTGTTGATGTCTTTTTCAGTTGATGAGACACTGCTTCCTAGGTAGGTGAATTTGTCAACCAGTTTCAGAGAGGTTCCGTCTAGTGTGGAAATGTCGCCTGCTTGATTAAAGCACATGTATTCAGTTTTGAGTGCATTCGGAGACTTCCTCCCAATGTTACGCTGGGACACACCTTGGTCGGCCGTATTGCTCGGTACACGGATCTGGTCGTGTGTGTCCTGGCTCTGCTGATAGTCGGTTGAGACTGTCTGACATGGATTCCAGTAAGCCGGTATTCATGTCGGGCACGCCAAGACCGGCATCCTCGAGCCTCGAGGGCCGTCCCCCAGGCTCTAATCTTCTTTGGAGGAGCTAGGTTTATCGCCTGGTGCCTGAGGTACACCTTTTTAGGGGAATAGTGACGGGGACTGAGGCATTTTTGGAGCCGCCAAGTGTGTCTGGGCTACGTCCCGGCGGTCGGACCCACCTAAAAAAGGCCATGTGCCACACTCATCCAGTTGGTGGGACGTACGTCAAATACCGACCAGGCCATTCCTGTTAGCTTAGGCTTTAAGGCTATTACTCAAATTAAGAGTGTTATCATTGATGATAAACATTTTATACTAATTTCATCACGTTTCGTATCTTTGGGGAAGAGGGTCTTGATTTGTTCTGCTGAAATTGGAGTGTGTCTTATACAGCCGTGCGTCTTATATGCCGTCAAATTCGGTACTTGATCTCAAAAATGAAAATGAAAACATAATTCATCTTGACATCTCCTTTAGAATAATATAATCAACACATTTCGGATAAACAAAAAAAGAACTCAGTATTCCATTAAAAATTAACTTTTGATTTAATTTCCAATTTGTATTTAACCCTTTTTCATGCAGAGCGACATTTTTTTGTTTTTTTTCGCAGTAACTCAATTAAAGGTATTTTCCTATTAACTGCTCGTTGACCAATTCATTGTTAACGTATAGAAATATCGCTCGGAGGACCCACTGTGGTGTAGGATTTTATAAAGGTTTTTTTGCAAAATATCATAATTAAAAGTGAATGCTTTTTTTTTTCATTTGTTTTTTTTTGTTTTTTTTTTACAATCTTGATTTCTCGTTATAACCTAATTTCCACGATGGTTGATTGTATTTATTATTTTATCATCTAGTTTGGTCGGGCCGCGAGTTTTTCAGTTACCGTAAAGTTAGCTAAAATCTTTGTGCGGAAATGTTAGTCAAATTGAAAAGTCTAAGCGAGTGCGCCAGGAAACAGAGAACTGTTAATTCTACATAGGAAGACCAAATGTAAACAAAATAGATTCATGTTTTGTCACAAGTTTGATTGAGGAAATGAAAAACACGGTAAAAAGTTGGGGACACGTGTTAGATGACGCAATGACTTAATGAGATGACATAACACTAATGATATCCTGAATTTAGATTTATAAAAATTAGCGAATTTTGAAAAAGTTGTTCGTTAGAGTTCAATTGGAAGCATTTGGAATCAGTTAGGGTTAGACGTCGGTGGGGTCGGGAGAGTCTCTGTTCATAGACCCTTACATATTCAGGAGAGAGATTGAGAGAGAAGTGGGGAGAATATGTAAGAGTCTATGAACAGAGATACCCTCTCTCTCTCTCTCTCTCTCTCCTGCTACTCTATGCAGTCTGAACATTGAAGCGACAATTTCTATAAATGTATTGGATATATTACTGTTATATCAATACGTTCCAATAAATTCTTCTTGTCTTTAAATTGCCGACACCGAGGCAATTTGTTCCAACAAATTACCTCGACCGTCAGAAGTTCCAGATAGATTGTGTCATCTCCCATCAGTGGATCTTTCAAACACAGCGTGGGCACAAAGAAGATTGATAAATAAACTACCTGAAAACGCATGTGGTGGTCATCGGAACGAATGCCACAATAAAGAACCGCTATCAGTCATATTATTACATTTAGCGCTAATACTGGTATCGGTAACAGTGACGGCCATATTGTTACAATTGGTGTCGCTTTTGGTAATGTTGCCGTGAAGTATGGTATTACATTGGTAACCATGCCCAGAACAGTATTACAACGTTGTTTTATAAGATCTCAAAGCCAGCGCATAGTAACGGATATTTCATGATTGAAAAATTCCTCACTAATATCTGATTGACCTCAGTCACTGTTCACTTAGATGAACGTTTTTGAGGGGTTGAAGAGAAAGCATTGCTTCTGTCTTGGGTTTTTTTTGGGGGGAAGATGGGGGATAATGAAAGTAAGAAGCCAAGTAACGAAAGGAAAAACTCCAGAAATAATCTGGTTCCAAAGTAGTGGAGATTTCGACTACAAGCATCTTTGCTTCTAAACTGAAATATAGGCAATTTTTTTCTATTGATAAACTGTAAATCTTTAAAAACTAAAACAGGAATCAAAGAATAAGATTATGGTAAATCATTCAACTAGGAGAAATATTCTCTTATATAAACTCAGGAGCAAT
This sequence comes from Sepioteuthis lessoniana, assembly GCA_963585895.1. Lineage (NCBI taxonomy): Eukaryota > Metazoa > Mollusca > Cephalopoda > Myopsida > Loliginidae > Sepioteuthis > Sepioteuthis lessoniana. Next base: position 132,583,833 of record OY757906.1, read on the forward strand.
CGAGTTTTTGTTAAGGTTTCTGTAATGTTACTGAATCTCAGAGCACAGTCTTTAAGGGTAAATGTTGTTGAAGCTTAGTGCAACGTTTTTATGGATACATGTTGAAGCTTAGTGTACAGTTTTATGGCCACAAGCTGTTGAAGCTCAGTGCACTGTTTTTAGGGATAAATCTTGCTGAATCTCAGGGCACAGTCTTAATGGCTACATGTTGTTGAATCTCAGTACACAGTCTTTATAGCCGCATGTTATTGAATCTAAGTGCAGTCTATATGGCTACACTGTGTTGAAACTCAGTGTACTGTCTTTATGGATATATGTTGTGGAATCTCAGTGCACCGTCTTTATAGATACATTTTGTTGAATTTCAGAGTGTAACGTAGCCATACATGAATATGTGAAATGTATATAGAATGTTCATAACTCATATATAGATAACATAGGAATCCGAAACACAAAAAACACTTACGACTTCTTAGTTCAGGTACGAAACTTTTTTATTACCTTTGAGTTAAAAGGTTTTTCGACATGAGGAGAGTGATGCACAATCTTTCTATGCTGACTTTTCCATCTGCCCCCCCACCCACCCACTACCACCACACGCGGCACCCACCGCAAGGCCTCGGTGAGCTCCGAAAGTCAACCTTCTTCTTCGGACGACTAACTGACTTTTTTCAAATCCCCAAAATCCTCCGTGCACGCTTCCGGTGCATGACGTCATTCACACCTCCTGGACTCATTTACTATCTGGGGTTTTATTTTGACATCTGTGAATGACGCATCCTCCCCGCACGCGCGTCAACACCTGCGCTCGTGTTTGCACCTAACTAACCCATGCGCTAAGCGAAAGTTTCTCAGCCTAACTAAACCGAAAGGCAAGATATATAAAACGAAATCCCTCGGCCATTATATTACAAAAGCACAGTCTTTATGGCTACATTTTCTTGAAGCTCAATGTACTGTCTTTGTGGAAACATGTTGTTGAATCTCAGTGCTCAGTTTTTATGAGGACACGTTGTTAAAACTGAGTGTACTGTTTTTATGGCTATAAGGTGTTCAAGTTCAGTGAACTGTTTTTTTTTTACCAATATGGTGTTGAAGCTAAGTTCACCGTCTTTATGTTCATGAATCTCAGTGCACAGTCATTACGGATGGAAGGGGCTGAAGCTCCGTGTACTATCTTCATGGCTACATGGTTTTTCATCGCAGAGCCTTCTCTCCTTAGCTACATGGTGTTGAATCTCAATTCACAGTCTTTATGGATACATTTAGGTCAGGGGTGAGCCGCGTGCGGCCCGCTTCACTGTTCTGTGCGGCCCGCGGGAGCCTGTAAAAAATAAAAATAAATACTTGCACTTGAATCGAGACTAAATTATTTTGATTTTAAAAGATGCGGCCCTTTAATAATTCATAACCCAGTGATGCGACTCTCCCACCAAAATTTTCCCTACCCCTGATATAAACCATAATTGATTTTTACTGCCATTTCAAGAATGTATTTTTACATTAGGGAAATTTTACAGTCTTAATACACGGTGTAATTTAAAAGTTTTGACGTTAACGATAGTGTTCTGTTTTTAATAAAATATTTTCCCAACTTAGAAAGGTTATTTGCCACTTAGACATGTGAGAATCTACTTAAAAGAATCGCGTATGAAAATGTGTATGTTTAGTTTTTAGACACGACAATATCTTTTCCGAGAGAGTTCTTTCGTTTGCGGATATAATTGACTCGCCGATTTTCCCCTAACAGGTTCTACGTCACAAGTTCAGATTCGAACTGTAAGTAATGATCATGAATGAGTACTCTACACTCCTCAGATCTCCAGAACAGGGGTTTCATCATCAGATGCAGTGTAGTGTCATACTCACGGGATCCCTTTAGGGTGGAGGGTTCTACCTTACTTCAGAGGATGCACTCAACGTATTCTAAGCCTCACCAACGTAGAAAACGAAATTTTAAAGGATAATTTCAGATTTTGTATTCATCTAGAATTAACTGTCATTGATTGTACTCAGGTGAGACAAAAGTTTTGCCATATTTTGGTGATATGTGAGGCACAATTGTCGCATATTGACTCTTGACAGTGCCGGATGTTCCAGCTGTGTAAACAAAGTAATTGCAGGATGGATTTGGGTAAACAGGAAGATAGTGATGCGTTGGTGCAAGCAGCTCACGTTGGTAGAACCGGAAGTACTAGGCGTTCTGAAATTGAATATACACAAGTACCCACAGAGTAACGGTCAGTCTCAATCTTGCAGCCAAAAGTGATTTGATCAGTCACGGAGAGCAGCCACCGAGCGCCGCTCTGAATAGGAGCAGCAGCCCACAGCAATAACAGTCTTCAGTCGAGTCGTCAGTCTGCAATCTTGAGTCTTGGAGTCCTAGAGTGGCTGCAGGAGGCCAAGTGGCCCCCCGGCAAAAACCTTTTGAAAACGTCTCGTCAAAGAAGAAAAGACATACGGCCCTGAATCTGAGTATGACACAACGTGGCTAAAAAGAAAATAAAGCTCAATATAGCAGTGTCCAAGTCTTTTATGTCCTCCGTCTGTCTTCGTCTCCTTGTCTCTGTCTCTATCTCTATCTCTCTCTCTCTCTCGGTCCCCTTTCGAGAAATAAACTAAAGAGAGATATATTTTTATAAAGAAATGTCACGCTTATTCTTTTATCTTCATTGTGGTTTAATCATTCATCATTTTGCTGGTAGGGTATACAACAAAGCTCCGAATGCTTTTGCCGAGATCGTGAACAAGACAAACTATATTAGACAGTGAGATGCCGAGCTCGCCTGATACTCTCTTTGGGCTACTCACCGGATTTGCCTCACTAACTTGTAACACGGCCTCGGAATTTGAATTTGTCATTTGTATTTCTTTTTACTGAAACGTTAAACAATGAAAACTAAACTGAAAATACTTTTTGTCGTTAGTTGTAATTTCTTTTTTAAAGTTACAAAACTGCAGACAATTTTGAATGTCCGCCATAGCATATACTAGGATGAGTCAAAAGTTTTGCAATATTTTGGTAATGTGAGGCTCGACTAAGTTGCTCTGAATGCTTTTGCCGAGGTTGTGAATGTGACAAAACACATTGGAATATGAGATGCCGAGCTCGCTTGATACTCTCCAAGTGATACTCACCACGGCCTTGGACTCCACTGTTTTAGGCTTACCCGACCTTACCTGATCGTCGAAATTCTTGCTACTTGTGTGAAATTTCTTTGATCAACTGCACTTTCATCTTTTGCATAATAAATCGATTGCAGCAGATTAGTAAAGAAATTCGAACACCAGTCGCGCCATTACGTTCACTCTGCAATTAATAATACCCTCGGGAAATGTATGAACCCCTTTATCATCCCACTCCACCCAGCAATGGATCAAATAACACCTCTACGGTCCTTCTACAAGAATGACTATGGCATTAGATAACCCCCGAAGGTTGATATACTATTAAATAAAGTGATCAAACCAAACCATAATAAATGTTTTCAGTTGCTTCCACGATGTTATGAGTCGTAAAACATTAGTTCTCGAATTCGAACACGTTGTACGTTCATCTGAGCTACTTTCAAGTCACACACGGAGTGAAGCAATGCACAACTTGTCAACGCACCAGCTACAACGATACTAATAACTATGGCGGGTACCTAATCAGCTTGAACTGCTTCAGTCATGTGATATACACGTAGCCAACAAGTACGTATCTAAACATTGCGAAGCTTTTGACTCACCCAAGTATTTTTAACGATTTATACGTGTATCTTTTCTTTTCTTTTTTTCTTTCTGTTCTTTCTTTTCTTTCTTTTCATTCTTCTTTCTTTTCTTGTTTCTTTCTGTTCTTTCTTTTTTTGTCTTTTCTTTTTCCTTTCTGTTCTTTCTGTTCTTTTCTTTACTTTTTTTTCTTTCTGTTCTTTACTTTTTTCTTTCTGTTCTTTCTTTTATTTTATTTTCTTTTTCTTTTTCTTTCTTTTCTTTTTTCTTTCTTTTTCTTTCTTTTTGTTCCATTTATTCTTTCTGTTCTTTCTTTACATTTCTTTTCTTTTCTTTTCTTTTCTTTTCTTTCTTTCTTTTCCTTTCTTTTTTCTTTCTGTTCTTTATTTTTTTCTTTTCTTTTCTTTTTTCTTTCTTTTCTTTTTTTTCTGTTCTTTCTTTTATTTTATTTTGTTTTATTTCAATTTCCTTTCTTTTCTTTTTCTTTTTTCTTTCTGTTTTTTTTTATTTTATTTTGTTTCTTTTATTTTTGTTTCTTTTCTTTTTTTCTTTCTATTCTTTCTTTTCCTTTCTTTTGTTTTTCTGTTCTTTCTGTTCTTTCTTTTTTCTTTTCTTTTCTTTTTCTTTCTTTTCTTTTTTTCTGCTCTTTCGTTTATTTTTTTTTTGTTTTATTTTAATTTCCTTTCTTCTCTTTTTCTTTGTAATCTTTCTTTTTTTCTTTTTCTTTCTTTTCTTTTTTCTTTCTGTTCTTTCTCTTCTTTTATTTGGTTTCTTTATTTTCCTTTATTTTCTTTTTTCCTTTCTATTCTTTCTTTTCTTTTCTTTTCTTCTTTCTTTGTTTCCTTTTCTTTTTTCTTTTTTTCTTTTTTCTTTTCTTTTCATTTTTCTTTCTATTCTTTCTTTTCTTTTCTTTTCTTTTTCTTTCTTTCTTTTCTTTTTTCGTTCTTTTCTTTTCATTTTCTTTCTATTCTTTCTTTCTTTTCTTTTCTTGTTCTTTCTTTCTTTTCTTTTTTCGTTCTTTTCATTCTTTTCTTTTCTTTTCTTTTCTTTTTTCTTTCTTTTCTTTTTTTCAGTTCTTTCTTTTCTTTTCTTTTCTTTTCTTTTATTTCTTTCTGTTCTTTCTTTCATTTTGTTTTTTTCCTTTCTGTTCTTTCTTTTCTTTTATTTTATTTTTATTTTTATTCTTTTCTTTTTCTTTCTTTTTCTTTCCTTTCTTCTTTCTGTTCTTTCTTTTCTTTTCTTTCTTTCTTTGCCTTTCTTTTTTCTTTCTGTTCTTTTCTTTTTTTCTTTATGTTATTTCTTTTATTTTATTTTCTTTCTCTTCTTTTTCCTTTCTTTTCTTTTTCTTTCTTTCTTTCTGTTCTTTCTTTTTTTCTTTTCTTTTCTTTTCTTTTTTCTTTCTTTTCTTTTTTCTTTCTGTTCTTTCTCTTCTTTTATTTGGTTTCTTTTATTTTCCTTTATTTTCTTTTTTCCTTTCTATTCTTTCTTTTCGTTTCTTTTCTTTTCCTTTTCTTTTTTCTTTTTTTTTCTTTCTTTTTTTTTCTTTTTTTCTTTTCTTTTCTGTTTTCTTTCTATTCTTTCTTTTCTTTTTTTCTTTCTGTTCTTTCTTTTCATTTCTTTCCTTTTTTCTTTCTTTTCTTTTCTTTTTCTTTCTTTTCTTTTCTTTTTTCTTTCTGATCTTTCTCTTTTCTTTCTTTTTCTTTCTTTTCGTATCTTTTCTTCTTTCTTTTCTTTTTCTTTCTTTCTGTTCTTTCTTTTCTTTCCTTTTCTTTTTCCTTTCTTTTCTTTTTTCTTTCTTTTCCTTTCTTTTTTCTTTCTGTTCTTTTCTTTTTTTCTTTCTGGTCTTTCTTTTCTTTTCTTTTTCTCTCTTTTGTTTTTCTCTCTTTTCTTTTCCTTTTTTTTTTCTGTTCTTTCTTTTCTTTTCTTTTTCTTTTCTTAATCACAAACTCTCTTTTTCAACTTATTATTAACGATATCTCTATTTGCGTTGAATCTTTTCTTTTTTTTCTGTTTTTTTTTTTTTTGTTTTGTTTTTTTTAATGTTATAATGTACTCTTGGTCATTTCAGGGATCTAGTTCTTTGTAAATACTTGTTTTGTGCTACTGATAACATATCTTATGTTGACTCTGACATCGAATTTATACGATTTTCGTCGCTCCGCCATGTTCAACACACGAGCAAAACTCAACTCTTCAAACACAAATCTATTGAACTAGAAATTGTCTCAATACTGAAAATGCGATTTTTCTCTTCTTTCTGTAATTCGGAAGTGTGGATATTTGTGCACTGAAAAATACTTACTTAAACTTTCAACGTGCAGAACTAAAATGTTGAGACAGGACAGCAGATGGCTTCCCGAACAGCATTTGCACAACATCGAAATGATAGTTGTTTCTAAAGTGAGTGGGTGTATGTAATTGCAAGCATTGATTATGCAAATATTTATGTTTGGTTTTTGTTTTTACGAGACAGAATCTTTCCAACATAAGTACGAACGTTCGTCTGCGTGCATCAACTGATTTAGTTTTCCTAAATATGTGTGTCTACTACACACTTTTCAGTATTTTATACATCGCGCTAATGTTTCTGAAAACGTAACACCTAAATAGATATATAGTTTATGTATGCTTTTGTATACGAGGGTCGTTCAAAAATTTCTAAGCCTCACCCAGAAAGAAGAGCCGTAGCGGAACATTTTTTTTGTTGTGGTAACACGCAAACCCTTCTTACAAAACTGAAAAAAAAATAAGTCAAATTTTTCTAGTTTTATAAGAAGTGGTAGTGTATTGCCACAACAAAAATGCTCAGTAATAGATAGATAGATAGATAGATAGATAGATAGATAGATAGATAGATAGATACGTGGTGCCTTCAATAAGTTTCCAGACTTTTTGTACAGGCATATAAAATTGTCTTAGACTCTTGAAAAATCAATATCTTATTGCTATACATCTTACGAGATGACTGACCAATTTTTATGATTCCAGGTTCAAATGAATAGCTACAGCAGCAATTTGAATACAATCTACAAAAGTCTGATTATCACAGATGGTGAATTTTAAAAATGTAATCTGGACATGACGACACTTTAGAAGAACGATGTGCAATAAAATTCTGTTTTAAACGTGGAAAAAATGCCACAGAAACCTATGGAATGCTTCAGACTGCTTTTAGATCATCTTGCATGAATCGAGCATCAGTTTTTGAGTAGCATAAGAGATTCAAGGAAGGCAGACAGTCTGGGAGGGGTGATGAGAGGTGTGGGAGGAGTAAAGAAGTCAATACACCAGAATTTATTGACGAAAGTCTTTGGGTTAGGGTTAGGGTTGCTATGTTGAGGTTTTAAGGGAGTTCAGGAAGAGATTCCTAGGAAAGAGGCCAGCACTCTTTAAATCGGCTCAGTGGCATTTCCACCAGGACAATGCACCAGTCTACAACTCCATCCTTGTCACAGACTATATGACCAAGATGGGTATCAAGACAGTTCCTCAGCCTCCCAATAGTCGAGACCTTGCTCCCTGTGACTTTTGGTTATTCCCTAAGCTCAGAGGCTGTCGTTTTGAGATAATTGTGGAGATGAAAGAGGCTGTGACGAAGGTCATTGACACACTCACACAAGAGGACTTCTATGGGGCCTTCCAGAAGTTGTTGGAACGGTAAAACAAGTGCATTTCAGCCGGAGGAGATTACTTCGCAGGGGACTAAAGTTTCATGTGTGTACTATCAATAAAAGTGCCCATACGAAGAAAGTCTGGAAACTTATTTAATGATCCTCGTATATATATATATATATATATATATATATATATATATATATATATATATATATATATTTAAGCATGTTTGATCAAATAATAAAGACACATTATATCAGAATAATTTTATTAAGATCCTTTCAAGTTTCCTGACAAGTGTTTTGGTTTTAGGTTGGAATTGGTAGATGAATTTACAGAAATTGTCCTGTGTGCTTTCGGACCTTTTTTTGATCATCATCAAGGATTGTAAAGATTGTTTTAAGTTTTTTTATAACATTAAAAAATTACGTAATAATAATATTTTATTTCCGTTGATAGCGTTCTGTTTTAAATTCGTTTGATGTCAACGGCATCTCAGTTTTATCCAAATTTGCGTTTACGTAATGTTGTAATGTTATGAAAAAACTAAAAACTTATTTAGAAAAACACTCTTTACATATGTAAACAAACCCTGATGATCATATTTACCCAACCCCTCCGCTCGGGCAGGATGACACAAGGTCAATTTTTAAAGCGGAGTTTAAGAGGTTTGAATTCAGAGTTTTCCTTCTCCAAGACTAGTTGCTTCGCCAAGGCTGAAGAACCTAGTCTGCCCTACTATTTACCCATAGCCGGAGGGAGAATAATTGGATTCATACCTTTTCCAAGGGTATTCGTGCTATGTGAAATGCAATCAGTCTCGTCCCGGATTTGAACTCGTGTCGCCGTGTCCATTTCCTATGACGATAACCATTACAGCACGGGCACTTCCCTATGATAGCCTATGAAAGACCCAAAAGCGCTCGGGTCAATTTCGGTAAGATCATCTACCAATTCCAATCTAAAACCAAAACACTTGTCAGGAAACTTGAAAGGATCTTAATGAAATCAAATAAACTAAATGTATCTTTATTTAATCAAATAAGCTTAAATGAAAGACTGCTACCCAACTACACGCACTTATATATAGTAAGTTAGCGACCATAGTCGAGGGTGACCCGAAGGCTCCCTTTTCGATAGCTACTACACCAAGGTGTAGGGGAGGGCGCTACTCCATTCCCTTGATTGCTCCACTTTACCCTTGAACCGTACCTTATAATGCTGAGTGTTAAGCAAGGTGGTATCAAGTTCCATTTTTAAAGTCTTTGGTATGACTCGACCTGGGATTGAACCCAGGTCTCCCGGGCCCACTCCCCACGAGCAGGATGTGACACAAGGTCAGTTTTTAAACGGAATACAACTGATTTGAATTCATTTTTTTTCCTTCTCCCAGACCGGTTGTCATACCAAGGCTAAAGAGCCCAATCTATCCTACAATTTACCCATAGCTAGAAGGAGAATAGTTAGATTCATAACTTTCTCAAGGGTATCAGCGCTATGTGAAATGCAAATAGCCTCTGCCATGATTTGAAATCGTGGCATAATGGCTAAAGTATTGGATTGTGGGGCTGAAGTAAGCGAGTTCGAACTCCAGTCACGTAATTACGTTCACTTTCGGACTAATACATTCGGGAAAGGTATGAACCCCTTTATTCTTCCATCTGTAGGTTGAATAGTATCACTGCTATTCTTCAAAGATAGCTTTGGCATTCAATAACCCACTAAGGTTGATATGCCATTAAACAAGGAAATCAATCCAAAGTACTGGTTACCATATAACTATGTACAAATTATTATTATACAGATTTTTTTTTAATTATTTTAGTTGAAATTCTAAAAAAATAAATGGTTATGGTTATAATCGGCATTAAATAACCTATATGGGGTTTATATGCCGTTAAATAAATCAAACAAAATCAGAAAAAGCCGACTAGCAAAAGGGGTGACTCGAGAAATAATCTGGCCACCAAGCAATCTACTTTGAAATGTTGCCAGATTTTTCTATAGATCAAGTATAAATGTTTAAACTTATATCTTCTTGAACAAAATCTAAGAATACGATTTTGGTGAATCAGTCATGTAGGAGAAAGACACTCTTATATAAAACTGGGAATAATCGACACCAAGTTTTTATTATAGCATATGTCAAAGAGAAGACTACTCTAATGTCAAACCTGCAGCTTCAATAACATTCATTGATGTAGGCTTGTACTTTTTAGATTTATAATGTTGAAGTTTAGTGAGTGGGACTAAGCACGTTGTATTTCTATTTATGTCTGTTCCTATTTATCTCTGTTTATATTGATCTGACAAATTCACTTACCTAGGAAGCAGCGTCGAATCAACCGAAAAGGACATCGAAACGAGGTTAGCGAAAGCATGGACAGCTATCAATAGGTTATCGATTATTTGGAAATCAGACCTAACCGATAAAATGAAACGCAGTTTCTTCCAGGCAGCAGTCACATCGATACTGCTATATGGCTGCACTACGTGGACGCTAACGAAACGGCTGGAGAAGAAGCTAGACGGCAATTACACAAGAATGCTACGTGCAATCTTAAACAAGTCCTGGCGGCAACACCCCACAAGACACCAACTGTACGGCCACCTGCCCCCTATCACGAAAACTATTCAAGTTAGACGAACCAGACATGCAGGACACTGCTGGAGAAGCAGGGACGAACTCATAAGAGATGTACTCTTATGGACCCCCACACATGGCCGTGCAAAAGCAGGACGACCAGCACGAACATACATTCAGCAGCTATGTGAGGATACGGGATGTTGTCCTGAAGACCTACCTAGGGCGATGAACGATAGGGAGGAGTGGCGAGAGAGGGTCAGGGATATCCGTACTACCAGCGCGATATGATGATGATGATGATATTGATCTATTTATTCCTGTTCCTATCATTCAATCTATTTATGTCTGTTCATATCGATATATATATATCCAACAATCTATCTATCAATCTGTCAACCTATCTATATCTGTTCTTATCTATCTATTCGTGTATCTCAGTTCATATCTATCTATTTGTCACTCGATCTATCTATCTATCTATCTATCTCGGTTCATATCAATCTATCTATCTGTGTATTTTTGTTTCTACCAATCTATCTATCTATTTTTTGTTCCTACCTAACTATAATCTATCAATCCATTTACGTTTATATCTATCTATATATCTCTGTTCCTATCTATCTATCAATCAAAAACTTCGAACACAGTTATAGTGATATGCTCGAGAAGAGCTTGAACTCACATACGATGTCGCAGTCCAGTACATTAATCACGACACCACGGAGAATCATAGATAGATTGATAGATAGATAGATGGTAAATGTGCACTCTGGATATGTTTATGCAAGTTATGAACGTGTATATGAGAGAGATGAAGAAGTCGACACGCAGATTCCTAAATAAAGATGACATATCTGATATAATGAAGGAGAATTGATGGCCGAGAGAGAATACCGCCTTCCAATTGGAAAGTGATAATTTCGTCGTAAATCGTTGCCACGAAGTCTGGCTTTATGGTAAATGGTGGCACCTGATGGCATTCTTAAATTAGCAACGAAAGAAACGAGAGACTACATTCGTCATCGCCTCTCGTTCGCGCTCTAGTTTATGGCTATACAACGACAAATAGTCGACCCGAGCGGAAAACAGATATTGATACTTGTGTTTATCTCTACGAGAACAACTGCGAACTAGTGAAGGGAAGAAGTTCTCTTCATTCATATAAGAGAACATGGAAGTATTAGTGCTTTTATACTATTGTTGACATGTTTGTGTTATGTAGATCTTCTATTTTGAAACGAGTACGGCTTAAAATAGCTGATGAGATCATCATTAATTTTTTTTCTCGGCGTTTTTCTTAGCCATAACGAAATAACAAATTACCCTTTATCAAAGAAGCACTTTTTCTCTCTTTTATTCAAAATAAAAGAATATATCCCTAGTTTCAGTGGTTTTCTCATAGACGCAAAGTAAAAGTCTCGGAAAACCGTTTCTCCTCTAGATATGATTGACTGATTTTAACAGCAAGTCAACTCGTATAGGGTTATAATAAGTCTAGAGGCTAGGAAATTGCGTTCACTATATGTTCATATTTACATTTATTGTGAATTTGTTTCTTAGGGTATTTTTGGGGTGGAGGTTACACAATTCATTCGGATACGAATGAATTTTGAACAGTTCTATTTGATCCATAGATTGGACCCTAACAGGTGCTACTACTCCCGGTGATAGTTGACCTGGGAGTAATGGCAATGAAGGGGTAATCCGCACTCCATAAATCTCCAGAACTGGAGTCTTACAACAAGATACAGTTTAAGGTTATATCCAGGATATCTCTTTTTAATCGAGTCTTATTCCTCTGCTGGGAATACAATCAGATGTAAGGTTCCTCATCATATCGACAAAAAATCCATTGTGTGATATCACGGTGATGATAGAAAGACACAAAGACCAGTGGATAAAATATCTTCAAACACTGATCCCATTCCTGTATTTTTATCAAGATGACAACCTATATTTCAATGTCTGTACGGCCACTTACCTCACATTTCATTTTCTTATTGGCATGAACGCGTCACAGTTGGCTAACCAGCAAAATCTTACGTTCATCAGCTCTGTGCTAATACTGGATGTCGCCAACAGGACTTACCATAAGCGATGACCAATGGAGACCGATAGGGACGAATGCTGAGCAAGAGTCAAAAGAACCTGTGTTGGTATGTCGTAATGATATTGATGATTATAAGATACGAGGGGCACACGATAAGTTTCCAGACTTTTTTCGTATGGGCACTTTTATTGATAGTACACACATGAAACTCTAGTCCCCTCCGAAGTAATCTCCTCCGGCTGAAATGCACTTGTTGTACCGTTCCAACAACTTCTGGAAGGCCTCATAGAAGTGCTCTTGTGTGAGCGTGTCAATGACCTTCGTCACAGCCTCTTTCATCTCCTCAATTGTCTCATAACGACAGCCTCTGAGCTTAGGGAATAACCAAAAGTCACAGGGAGCAAGGTATCGACGGAGGCTGAGGAACTGTCTTGATGCCGATCGTGGTCAAATAGTCTGTGACAAGGATGGAGTTGTAGACTGGTGCATTGTCCTGGGGGAAATGCCTTTGACCCGATTTGAAAAGTGCTGGCCTCTTCCCTAGGAATCTCTGGTTGAACTCCCTTAAAACCTCAATCTACTAACCCTAACCCAAAGACTTTGGTCAATCAACTCTGGTGTATTGACTTCCTTACTCCTCCCACACCTCTCATCATCCCTCACAGACAGCATGCCTTCCTTGAATCTCTTATGCTACTAAAAAACTGATGCTCGATTCATGCAAGATGCTCCAAAAGCAGTCTGAAGCATTCCATAGGTTTCTGTGGCATTTTTTCCAAGTTCAAAACAAAATTGTATTGCATATCGTTCTTCTAAAGTGTCAAATTTCATTCTTGAAATTCACCAGCTGTGACAATCAGGCTTTAGTAGGGTGTATTCCAATTGCTGCTGTAGCTGTTCATTTGAACCTGGAATAATAAAAATTGGTCAGTCATCTCGTGAGATGTATAGCAATAAGATACTGAAATTTCAAGAGTCTACGAATAATTTTAAATGCCCATACGAAAAAAAGTCTGGAAATTTATCGTATGCTCCTCGTATATAATCGGACAATTATAATCCAAAGGGTGGTTCTCTTTTTGCACACAGCTACTCCTAGTTTCCTTCCTTGTTGCTTTTTGCCTTTAAAATTCTGGGCTTATTCATGTTAATCATCTTTTTGCGCTCGTGGCGAAACGGCTATCATCTTAGAAAATAGATACAGCGAGGCAAGTTCAAATCCTAGACGAAACTGTTGGCATTTCACATAGCGCTAATACTCATGGTAAGTAAAGTTGTCTCCCCTTAGTCGAGGGTGACCCGAAGGCTCCCGTTTCGATAGCAACTACACTAAGGTGTAGGGGAGGGCGCTACTCCTTTCCCTGGATTGCTCCACTTCACCCTTGATCCGTAACTTATAATGCTGAGTGTTAACAAAGGTGTATCAAGTACCATTTTTTGAGTCTTTGGTATGACTCGACTTGGGATTGAACCTTGGTCTCCCGGGTCATAGGCGAACACTCTAACCATTATACCAATGTCTGGTATTGATAAAGGTATGAATTCAACCGGTAAATAATTGGGCAGACAGACTATTTAGTTTTAGTATGGCAATCAGTCTCGAAGTAAAATTTTATATTCAAACCTATTAAAGTCTGCTTTAAAAATTGAGCTTGCGTTACATCCAGCTCATGTAGAGGGTTTTGCATATAAACATATATATATTCTAATTTTACCCCCGTAGGAAATGGACACGGTGACCCAAATTCAAGTCTTGGGTGAGGCTGTATGCATTTCACATAGCACTAATACTATTGGAAAAAGTTTGAATCCAACTTTTCTCTCTCTAATTATTGGTAAATAGTAGAGTATACTGATGTTGTCTACTCTTGAAGGAAATCTCAAAGTTTAAACATGGTAAACTCCACTAAAAAATGACCTTGTGTCATATCCTGCTTGTGCATAGTAGTTGGGTATATATATATATATATATATATATTGAATGCATATCTCTTATATATATATATATATATATATATATATATATATATATATATATATATATATATCTTTTTCCATATTCCTGATGCAGCAGTTACTTATTTTCAGAATATTTTTATTGAACAATTTGCTATCGGCTTTATCGAAGTGAATTTTAATGGTCTCCAGGAACATTTTACTTGCATTTGTTTGTTGCTTCTTACACACTTGCTGGGCGTGGTGAACCTGTGGGGGGGAGTATGTTATTTTGGTTATTTCAGTAGATGTGCATTCATACTTTACGGGTATTGCTCTCTTAATTATTCCCACCACAAATACAACACAAAACTTTACAATCGCGTGAAAGAAATGGAATAGAACACAACGAACATTAAACAACAAACAATTTAATATGCATATAACAGAATATGAAAACAAACAAAATACATGATGTGTAAATGGCCTTTTGGAAAATAAAGTTTGGCATGAAGAAAATAAATTTGTTTAAAGATGTGTGTATGTTCATGTTAACGGAGTCCGTAAATAAGTCGTTCTTACTTACATTAAGTTCATAGCCGGTTTTATGACTGTGGCGACAGCGTGTCGCGTTGATGAAAGAAAGTTTGTCGGGTTTTTCTTTTGAATGTGATTCGCGGCCATGTGAAGATAGGTCATGAACTTTAGTTGAGGAAGGAAATGAATTTGTCGGACACAGTATCGGCTACTGCATTACTGGCTTATTGGCTTGTGGTGTTGTCTTCGTCTTTGTGTAAACTGTGTTTTTGGCTCCTTAACTCTGTGTTATTTATATCCTACGAGTGGATCAAAGAATCGTCCTAAAATTTTGGCGCGTAGACATTTATTGACCAACCAGATTTATATTTTACTATTTTATTTTCGAGCCTAAATATTTTCTGTTAATTCACTTCCGATCCTATTTTTCTAGAATGTTCTATTCTATGTTTTTAGCTGATTGGTTGAAAAATATAAAAATGTAATTTAAATGCTAATACGGTTTTGATCCTAAATTTCTAGAATGTTCTTAAGTATGTTTTTATTGCTTATTTTAAGACTAGAAAAAATGTGTATCCTATAAGCCATATAACTCATCGGCTTCTACTAGGTTTTTTTCTTTTTTTCTTTTTCTTTTTTTTTTTTTTGTTTGCTTTGTTTTTTGTTTGTTTGAGGTTTATTTACCAATTTCACCATTACTCTATTTTACATTGGAAAGGAGTCTACTATTTTTAAACCCTTCCTCATTCTCTTTTTTTTTTTTTTTTTGGCTTTATTGAAAATCATTGCACGGTTAGATTTTGTGGCTATCCTACTGATTGACTTGTGTATATGCTTAGTGAATGTGAGAGGATAGTCTGAGCTGTTGTTAATACATACGGATATATTCTTGGTCTTTCTGTACGGCTTATAAATACTCTTTTGCAAAGGAAACGCTACATCCAGGAAATTCGCTTTCTTTAAATTGTACGTTATCTCAGCGCTTGATCAATAGTTCTGGAAGAATTTCATTGAATTCTTTTTAATCTTATCCACAAGCGTGACACTTTAATTCTAAATGTTATTCCCACAGTACTTGTAAAAAATGGTGGTCCCTGTTTCATTTCTAATTTTGTCAGAATTAAAGTATAGTTAGTTATTGATTCTAATGTGGAAAATGGGAGAAAAATAAGCACCTTTTGCGACATATTTGGTTATATAAGTTGACTTACGGTCAATTAACGTTTAAAACATCAGTTCCCATCGAATCACAGAGGGGGCGTCCTTGTGGTGTATTGGTTAAAGCGATGGACTGCGGAATCGTAGTAAGCGAGTTCGTACTCCATTCGCGCTATTACGTTCACTTTCGGGCAAATACCCTTGGGAAAGGTATGAACCCCTTATCCTCCCAGCTATGGGCTAAATAGTGCCACTATTGTTCTTCTAGGAGAATGGCTTTTCTTCATTAAATAATCTACAAAGGTTGATATGCCATTAAACAAAAGAAACCAAACCAAACCAAACCAATCGAATCACAGATATTAAGCAGCGCTGAACCGATTCAGCTCATAGATGGATGACAATCTAGTCACAGCAAGTATGTATTTACCCAACCCCACTGCCATCAGCAGAATCGGACACAAGATCATTTTTAAACGGAGTAAAGTTGATTTAAATTCATAGCTTTGTTTCTCTTTAATTAGCCTAATTAAGGCTAGAGAACCCAGCCTGCCAAAATATTTCCTCATAGCTGGGAGGGAAACGCATATGTAAACGCAAACAGCCTCGTTCTGGATTTAAACTCGGGTCACAAGTACTGTAAACAAACGAAGACTTGTGTACAAGACGACAGAAAGCTTAGCAAATTGTAAGCCACGCTTAAAACACTGGTCCCAGTCAGAACAGCGAAGCAGTGATCAGCCAAGTCAATAGTTACACGGGGGATCCTTCACTACGGTTAACAACTCTGCGTGTGGTTTCTTTGTTTTAATAGCATGTCAACCTTTGTGGGTGGGTTTAGCCCTTTATAACCAATTTTTTTCCGATTTATAATAAAATTATTATAAGGGAACATAAAAATGGATTGGAAACATACTGAAACATCTTTATTACTGGAAATATTAATATGAATTTTATCAATGCATTAAGTTAACCAAATTGTAAGTATTTAAAAGGATTTTTATATTTGTTTTAAGTGTCCTAAAACCGGCTCATTGGCTTAGTGGGTAGAGTGTTCACCAATGGTCCCTGAGACCTGAGTTCAATCCCAGGTCGCGTCATAGCAAAGACTTTAAAAATGGTACTTGATACCTCCTTGCTTAACACTCAGCATTATAAGGTATGTATCAAGGGTAAAATGAAGCAATCCAGGGAAAGGAGTAGCGCCCTCCCCTACACCTCAGTGTAGTAGCTATTGAAAAGGGAGCCTTCTGGTCGCCCACGACTACAGTCGCCAACTACTTATGTGTCCTAAAACGTGTCCTAGGTTTTAATTGGTTAATTCAAAAGGCATCTTTGTTGAACAGTTGTGATAGTATTTAACCTATAGTTAGAAGGATAAAGGAGTTCATGCCTTTCCCAAGAGAATTAGTCCGAAAGTGAATGTAATAATGCGACTGGAGTTTGAACTCGCTTACTACAAACTCATAGTCTAGCACGTTGGTGTAAGTTTGTGTTCTCGATCAATCAGAACGTAACATATATAAAAAATTAATAAATAACAACTTCAATTAATTTGCGTCCATGTGGTGTAAATTTGTTTACGTTGCGCTTTTGGGTTTTGTTATTTTTTGGGGAGGAGGCTGAATATTGGGTGTCGGTGTGCGTTTCTTGGTCCGGAATTGTCATCAGCGTTGGTAAATGTTTAAATGTGAAACAGTTCTATTAGCCCCTTATATAAGACCCGATCAGGTGCTACCACTCCGAGCCTCGGTGAACCTGGGAGCGATGGCAATGAAGGCATACTCCGCATTCCCCAAAGCTCCAGCATTACTAAAGCCTCACACTCAGATTGTTTAATGTCATATCCAAGACACTCGTTGGGGAAGTCTTACTCCTCTGCAGAGACGCAGTTGATGTATTCTGCAGCCCCAACAGACTGGGCCACGTGTGCGTGTGTGTTGCAGTCGTTGTAAATGGACTCAAATTTGATTTTGAAAACCTTCTGATACTGACCGATGGTAGTGAGTATCTGTTTATTTCATCGTTCTTATTCTTTACTTAATGATCTATGTGGCTCGTATAAGTCAACTTCATAAAGAAAAAAAGGAGATGACCTAGGAGTAATGGTGTTCTTTGTAGAAAATTATCTCATGTCAACATGTTCAAATCCCGGACGTAGCTGTTTGCATTTTACATAATGCTAATAGCATTGGGAAAAGGTATGAATCAAGCTATTCTTCTCCTAGCAATGGGTAAATAGTAGGACAGACTGTGTCCTTTGACCTTTGTATAGAAACCGATTTAGGAGAAGGAAAACTCTGAATTCGAGCCAGTTCTACTCCGCTTGAAGATAAACTTTCTGTCGCATCCTGTTCGTGGTTTGGTTTCTTTGTCTAATGGTATATCAACTTAAGTGGGTTATTTAATTCCAAAGCCATCCTCATGGAAGAACAGCAGTGGTCCTATGTTATGCTTAGCTGGGAGAGAAGAATAAAAGGTACGAGGATCATTAAATAAGTTTCCAGACTTTTTTCGTATGGGCACTTTTATTGATAGTACACACATGAAACTCTAGTCCCCTCCGAAGTAATCTCCTCCGGCTGAAATGCACTTGTTGTACCGTTCCAACAACTTCTGGAAGGCCTCATAGAAGTGCTCTTGTGTGAGCGTGTCAATGACCTTCGTCACAGCCTCTTTCATCTCCTCAATTGTCTCATAACGACAGCCTCTGAGCTTAGGGAATAACCAAAAGTCACAGGGAGCAAGGTATCGACTATAGGGACGGTGAGGAACTGTCATGATGCCCATTTTGGTCAAATAGTCTGTGACAAGGATGGAGTTGTAGACTGGTGCATTGTCCTGGTGGAAATGCCACTGACCCGATTTGAAGAGTGCTGGCCTCTTCCCTAGGAATCTCTTAGGGTTAGGGTTAGGGTTAGTATGTTGAGGTTTTAATGGAGTTCATCCCTTAAAACCTCAACATACTAACCCTAACCCTAATCCTTTAGCCAATTAACTGTGGTGTTCTGACTTCCTTACTCCTCCCACACCTCTCATCATCCCTCACAGACTGCCTGCCTTCCTTGAATCTCTTATGCTACTCAAAAACTGATGCTCGATTCATGCAAGATGATCTAAAAGCAGTCTGAAGCATTCCATACGTTTCTGTGGCATCATTTTTTCAAAGTTTAAAACAGAATTTTATCGTTCTTGTAAAGTGTCGTCACGTCTAGATTGCATTTTTGAAATTCACCATCTGTGACAATCAGGCTTTAGTAGGGTGTATTCCAATTGCTGCTGTAGCTGTTCATTTGAACCTGAAATCATAGAAATTGGTCAGTCATCTCATAAGTTGTATAGCGATAACATAGTGAATTTTCAAGAGTCTACGACAATTTTAAATGCCTGTACAAAAAAGTCTGGAAACTTATTGAATTCACCACGTAATAATCCGAAAGTGATTCATAAAGCATGACTGGAGTCCGAATTCGCTTACTACCCAAGGGCACCTCGGGTGGTGTAATGGTTAGCATGTTAGACTAGCAAACCTACACGAGTGAGTTCGATTCTCAATGGGTGCCCCATTCATGCGGCCTTGTGCTACATCTAAGCAAAAAGCTTAGTAAATTAAATTCGCTTACTACCCAGTTGAGTACTTAAACTATTACACCACAGGATATCCCTCTTCTATTCACATCAGAATGGTAGGTAAATACATACAAGATGTGAAAATTTCCTTTAAAACCACGAGGACTTAATTAGGGAACATGTGTCGACTCCAGATATGCCTCCAGACTTTGAGGCGCCGGATTCCCGTGAACTTTGCCTCGTGATTGACTCCCACTGTTAATGAGAAAACAGCCAGTGGTCGGTTCGGCTTTAACTTGAAAGGACCTGAAAGAGTCAACTCCTTCAGACTGTAATGAAAAAATAAGTCGCTACTCGCTTCCAAGAGCAAACCTTGAAATTGAACAAATTCACCTCTTAACAATAAGGAATTTTGTAGCCTACCTAATTTTCACAAAGAAAACTATGAATGAATTAATCTACGATAGAAGAAATCTACGAAATCCCTCGAAATTTTCCAACTTGTTAACCGGACTCTGAGTTAAGTCTCCATAAATCACACCAAAATTTGCAAAAACAATCCCTTTATCTGTCTTTCTTTTTTTCTTGCTTTTTTTTTTTTCATATTAAATTTGCTGTTGAATTTATTTGTCTTGTCTTGTCTTTTCATTCAGTGTCCGAACTTGAAACTTGCGGTAATTTCCCCCACAAGTGAGAATTAATCTTTTTACAGTTTTAATTCTCATAAAGAATACAAAATTTATGATTTTGGCAGCAATATACTTCTACAATTTTCCATCGATTGTGTCATTCCTAATTTTCTCGAATTAGTGGTTTTTATACATGAGCCAGATAAGAGAGAAAAGTACAGAGACTTTACAAGTCCCAACAGTACAAATTATGTGAATGACCAAACTTAAAATTAATGCGAATTCAGTGGTTTCCAATAAAACAATGCTCTTTTCGTACATAAAAAATGTCATTCTTCCTTTTTAGCCGGGCAGAGAAACTTAAATACTCAAACAAAAAGAAAGAAAACAAATCGAATTTTTAGAGTCAAAACATCTTTGTAGTTATCTTGACAAGCAAGAATATCCGGGCTTTTATTTCGGCTGTTTGTTCTGGAACTCAGGTTCTTCTTAGATACTCTAGTAATTAAGTTGATTGTTTCGTAGTATATATACTGCAGTATATTTTCATCCTCTCTCTCTCTCTCTCTCTCTCTCTCTCTCTGGAACTCATGTTCCTCTTAGATACTCTAGTAACCAAGTAGATTCTTTTATAGTTTATATGCTTCAGTATATCTTCATCCTCTCTCTCTCTCTATCTATCTATCTATCTATCTCTGGAATTCATGTTTTTCTTAGATACTCTAATAACCAAATAGTTTCTTTCATAGTTTATATGCTTCAGCATATCTTCATCCTCTCTCTCTCTCTCTCTCTCTCTCTCTCTCTCTCTCTCTCTCTCTCTCTCTCTCAGATATTTTCATTCGGTGTCAGCTTTGCGGTATTTTACGAGATTTGCGCATACATGTAGGCGTACAGCACGACAGGGAATCTTAGCTCGTCTATATAATGTACATTGGTTCCTATTTGATATTGGTTGCTTCGCCATCCCCATCACCGTCTGTCACCGTCACTATCATCAACACCATCCATATCATTATCATCATCACCATCACTGTCACTATCACTAACATCGTCACATATGTAAGGAAATTATTTTTGGTCACCCAGATTTGGTTTACTCATGCAACCAAGATTGATTTCACAGAACAAACAATAAGTACCAAGACTTTGATAAATAATACATTCGCCTTTAAAAAAAAATCCGACTTTTTTCTTCACTATCCTCTCTCTCTCTCTCTCTCTCTCTCTCTCTCTCTCTCTCTCTCTCTCTGGGACTCATGTTCTTCTCTGATAATCTAATAACCAGGTTGATTGTTTATAGGCTTAATTAGGGCTCTCTCTCTCTCTCTCTCTCTCTCTCTCTCTCTCTCTCTCTCTCTCTCTCTCTCTTATTCTTATTCTTCGTATTGTTTTTCGTTTTGTATTTCAGTAAGCGTGTGCCATGCAATCTAAACCGTCTATTTTTTTTTAATAAGTTATGAGGTGACCAGTGAACTATTTGGGTTATCGTTGTAACAGCAATCTATAATGATATTAGTGCTTCTGTTTAAGGAGTGAAAGATTCTAATTAGAATTTCATAGTTATCTTTGTTATAATCAGAATAAGGAGGTGCCCGTGGTGTAATGGTTATCGTCGCAGGAAATGGACACGGCGACACGAGTTCAAATCCTGGACGAGCACATAGCACTAATACCCTTGGGAAAGGTATGAATCCAATTATTCTCCCTCCAGCTAGGACAGACTATGTTCTTCAGCCTTGATGAGGCAACTAGTCTAGGAAAACTAGAAGGAAAACTCTGAATTTAAACCTGTTAAACTCCGCTTAAAAACTGACCTTGTATCATATCCTGCCCGAGCGGAGGGGTTGGGTAAATATGATAAGGATGATTTTTAAAAAGTACAAAATTATATTTCAATTACGAATTGAACTGTAAATTGCTTTATACCCAACTAATAGAAGTCTCCCTAGTGTAATGGCTAAAGTGCTGGACTGTAGCCCCGAAGTAAGCGAGTTCGAACTCTAGTCCAGCTATTGTATTCACTTTCGGGTACTGTAAAAGTTTGTACAATATTCATGGAAATTGATCCAGGGCCCAAATATCACAGTTCCTACATTAAAGACATAACCTAGATATTGCCAAATATCCGGCAGATAATCTATTGCACCATTGGCAATATCAAAAGCTAATGAAATTATTTTCATTAACATAATCATTTGTGAACCTTTAAATGAAAAAGGGAAAACGACATTCATCATTTTGAAATAAAAATACAGAGAAAATAAAATAAAATTTCATGTGGATAACAAAACACACATTTAAGAATAATTTGATTTAGTTTGTTTAATAGCATATCAAACTGTTATGGATTCTTTAATGACTAAATTAGATTCATTTCGAAGTTTTTGGTTATAATCATCATCATCATATTTTCAAAATGTTTGATCATCATCATCATCATCATATTTTCGAAATGTTTGGTTATATATATAGTAGTTGTTAATATATAATAGTTGTTATAGTAAAGTTGGCGACGTTTGTCGAGGGTGACCCGAAGGCTCCTTTTTCGATAGCTACTACACCAAGGTGTTGAGGAGGGCGCTACTCCTTTCCCTGAATTGCTCCACTTTACCCTTGATCCTTACCTTATAACGCTGTGTTGAGCGAAGTAGCATCAAGTACCATTTTTGAGTCTTTGGTATGATTCGACCTAGGATTGAACCCAAGTCTCCCGGGCCAGTGGCGAACACTCTCACCATTATGCCAATAGTTGTTATATTTTCGAAATGTTTGGTTATATTCATCATCATATTTTCAATCTTGATTTGCAATCATTTTTTTTTAATTGCCCTTTTTTATTCAATACAAATAACTTGCACACGATTATATGGTTTCAAGTATTCCTATCTAATGCTAATAATTTTCAAACAGACCTATTTATCCAAACTTCTCATGCGTGGAGGTTGGTAAATATACTCTCTATGGGCATTAGGCCCGTACTTTCGCATGTATAAGATCATACTGAAGGTGAATGCCATCCTCAGATACATTATTCCACACCAAAGACTTTGAGAATTTTATCAGAAAATTCAATAGCAACAAGCATACATATACTGTAACCAGGTTATTATCGATATTGTCCTTCTGTGAGTAGCAATCTTATTTTCCATCAGTAAAGAGCCCCCCTCAAATCAGCAGCTGTACAGCCACTTACCTCCAATCTCACAAACTATCCGAGTAAGACGAACAAGGCATGTTGGGCATTGTAAAGTAGTAATTTACTCAGCTTTTTGCTCAGATATGACTCAAGGCCATATGAATGGGGCACCCAATGAGACTAGTGAAGATTGCTAGTTTATCTTGTCAACTATTACACCATCCGAAGCACCAGGGTACTGTAAAAGTTAGGACGAACTCATAAACGACGTTCTTTTATGGACTCTTATAACAGTGTTGGCTGACCAGCAAAGTCCTACAAACATCAGCTCTGAGTGGACACTGGATGCAGTCTAGAGAACCTGCCAAATAGGGACGGATGGTGAGAGAGTCAAGGAACACCGTGCTATCAGCATGATTTGATGATGATCATGGTCATGATCATATTTACTAACATATAGAATGTTTTCTTTCTTTGCTTACCGACTTTGTATTTTTGTGGAAAGTTCTTCATATAAAACAAATGTTTCATAATTCAAGCGACTGCTCAGACATCTAGAAAATCAATCAGTCGAAGTGATTCAACTCAACTAAAAGAATA
Organism: Sepioteuthis lessoniana; assembly: GCA_963585895.1. Lineage (NCBI taxonomy): Eukaryota > Metazoa > Mollusca > Cephalopoda > Myopsida > Loliginidae > Sepioteuthis > Sepioteuthis lessoniana. The sequence continues at coordinate 132,607,364 of OY757906.1, forward strand.
ATATCTTTTTTAATCGATAGTAAACACTAGTCCGAGAAACTAAAAGACACAGAGAAAGAAGAAGACTAAAGAATAGAAAAAATTTGTGAAAAAAAAAGAACGTGAAAGAGAGAGAGAGACAGACAGACAGACAGACAAACAGACAGACAGAGACAGAGAAATGATACATGTCATCTTCAAGTTAAGAACTTCAAACATATTCGGTTTTTATTGTTTCGTTTTGGTTTGTTTTTTTATTTTATTTCTTTTGGGGGGGGATTAAATTTTTGGTTTGTTGTTGTTGTTGTTGTTGTTGCTGTTGTTGTTGTTGCTGTTGTTTTGGTTTGGTTTGGTTTTTATTTTGTTCTTGGGGGGGGGGATTTTTAATTTTTGGTTTGTTGTTGTTGTTGTTGTTGTTGTTGCTGTCGTTGTTTTGTGTACTTTACGGAGGTTTTTTTGTTTTAATTTTGCTTTTAGTTGTTGTTTTTTTTTCTTTTTGTACTGCTTTTGTTTTTTGTAATGAAGTTAGTCTGATTTCAATTATTAGTCTTCAATTATCTATTTACATTTAATAATAATAATAATAATTATAATAATAATAATAATAATAATAATAATAATGCTGACGGATCACCGAATCTCGGCCAGAAGACCAGACTTAATAATAATCAACAAAAAAAAAAGAGAAATTGCAAAATTGTCGACTTCGCTGTCCCGGCTGACCACAGAATAAAACTGAAAGAATGTGAAAAGAAGGATAAGTACCCCGACCTTGCTAGAGAATTGAAAAAACTTTGGAACATGAAGGTGATAATTATACCAATTGTAATTGGTGCTTTTGGTACAGTAACTAAAGGATTACTAAAGGGACTGGAAAACTTGGATGTTGGCGGACGAGTGGGGACCATCCAAACTACAACATTATTGAGAACGGCCAGAATACTGAGAAGAGTCCTAGAGACTTGAGGAGATTTGCTATCGCTCAAACTCATATTGAAGACCATCGGCTAACGCTGGTGTGAAAAATTCTCAAAAGGTTAAGATAATAATAATAATGATAAATGGGAAATTATATTGGAAACACAGATAAGAAATCTCCAACAAACAAAGATGATAAGACAGGAAAAAAAGATGAGATGCTGGAACAAAGAGGAAAAAGCAACACAACTACAACAAAATATACAACTCGAAGAGATAAATCAGAAAGAAGGAAGACTAAAAAGATACCGAGACAGGACCAAAAATTACAGACAAAACAGGACCTTCCAAAACAACGAAAAAAAAAACTATATGCAAAAAGGGAGAGAAAATGCGAAGACAGTCCAGCAACCGGATGCAAGGGAGGCAAAACGATTTTGGAGCAAAGTATGAAAACGGAGGGATCATAACAAAAAAGTCGAATTGATAACCAACATGGAAAAAGGTTTGCAAAGTGTCTAAGAAAGCCCCAAGGAGAATATACATATTGATTCACTCAGAATGACACTCAAAAAATACCAAACTAGAAAACTCCAGACCTTGATGCTATACATGAATTCTGGTTTTCAAAGTACATTTCCATCCATGACAGACTGTGTCATCTTATTTTCATGTATTCCAGTCCCTTTATCAATCCTTTGGTGACTGTACTGAGTGCACCAATTACAATTGGTATCAACGTTACTTTTATGTTCGATAGTTTTCCAGTTCCCTTGCATGGTTCATGTACTTATCTTTATTTTTGTTTTTTTGTTGTTTTTTTTTGTTTTTTGTTTTTTTCAGTTTTACTCTGTGATCAGCCGAAAAGGCAAAGTCCACTATTCGGCACGTTCTCTTCTTTTTGTTGACTAAATCTGATCATCTGGCGGAGATTAGGTGATTCGTTTGAATTAGAAAATCTCTTTTTCTGTTATTTATTATTATTATTATTATTATTATTATTATTATTATTATTATTATTATTATTATTATTTGAGAGTTTTTCACACCAGCGTTAACAGATGGTTTCCCTCTGAAGTTTGAGTGACAACAAGTCAACTCAAATCTCTGGGACTCCTCTAAGTATTCTGGCCAATCTGAATAAAGTAATTTGGATAGTGCGCTAGGAACAATCCCCAAAGGATTGGAAAAGGGACCTGAAATAAGAGGACAAGTGGAGAGCATCCAAATTATAGGATTATTAACATCGGCCAGAATACTGAGAAGAGTCCTGGAAACCTGAAGAGACTTGTCACTTAGACTCCTGTGGAAGACCATCAGCTAACGCTGGTGAGAAAAATTTACTAGGTTGTTAAATAATTATGATAATGATAATAATAATAACTTAGGAACAATAGTGGCTTAAAGTAACTATACTTAATAGAAATAATTCACTCACAATTATATGTTATAAATTGAAAAAAAACGTAAACGCAATTATATGGGTTTAGTATTCTTATCTAATACTAATAATTTGTACAGTTATATGGTCTGAGTTAACTATTCCAGTTTAATTATAATAATTTTCCGACAATTATATATTTTTAAGACTTTGAGTGTCCTAAGTATGACATTAAACTACATCTGATGGAGTTTGGGGAATGAGGAGTACCTCTTTATTACCCTTACTCTCAGGTCTACTCTGGCCCGGAGTGGTAGTACTTGTTAGGGTCCTATCAATGGGTCAAATAGGACAGTCCATTGTTTTTCTAGGGATTATTGTTATTAGTTATTTGAAACCATGTACTTGAGTTCAAGTATTAGATAGGAATACTTGTGAGGAAGAATAAAAAAGAGAAGACAACTTACCCCGTATGGCAAAGCGAGCACGTTTGTGCCTGGCGTGCTGAATGAATGGTATGTCCAAGACAGACAGACAGGCAGGCAGAGGTGGGGAGAAGAAACGTGGCCACCCTAACACCTCAGTTTAAAATAAAACACATTCTCGGGCGAGGAGAATTTACGAAAGTGGTGTATGCAAATTTTTTTGAAGCGAGTATATCGGCCGAGCATAAAAACACCAAATTCGGGAGACAGGGTAAGCCGAAAGTCGCAATTGAGTAAAGACGTTACTTTTGTTGGCAGATACGAATTAAGTTGAGAATGTTAAATTTTGTTAGCAATCCCTGGAATCAATTTCAACCAGTTCGAAAACAAAACTCGATAAATAGAATTATTAGTGTTAAATAGAAATACTTGAAACAATTTAACTGTGCGCAAACAAATGAGCTTTAACTAGTTCAAAAATAAAGTTACCTTCAAAATCATGTATATTTAGGAACGAGATTTGGCAGAAAAGAACTATCAAGGGTTGATATGCCATTAAATGAAATGACCTAACCTAACCAAAATTTTCCAATGTAAAACATCTTATTTGGACATAATTACATGGTTTTAAATAGTTGTTTTCTGTTTATTGTTATTGTTGATGGTGGTGGTGGCGTGAGGGGGGCAGGGATAATCACATAGATCTAAACTTACGTTCAAATCACGCTGAAAGCACCGTTGTCTTTTAGATCACCGATGTTAAGCAGAGAGGAGCCTGCTCATTACTTAGATTGGTGACCACTTAGGAATTACAGATACAATTGCAGATACAATAAGCCTGAATGCCTGACGAAGCAATGATTAATAACTAACGATAACAACGGAGATTATGTTGCTTAACATCTCTCTTTCTCGCTTGCTTTTTTGTTTTAAGCGAGAAAACCTTTCAAGTTACTAAACTAGTGAATCATCATCATCATCATCATGTTGCACTATCAGCACGAATATCCCTGATTCTCTCTCGTCACCCCTCCCTATCGTCCGTTGCCTCCAACAGGTCCTCAGGGCTACATCATGTATTGGCACAGAGCTGGTGTATGTCTGTTAGAGCTGGTCGTCCTGCCTTTGCTCGTCCATGTAAAGGGGTCCATAGGAGTACATCACTTATGAGCTCGTCCCTACTTCTTCAGCAGGGTCCCACATGTCTGGTTCGTCTAATTTTGACATTTTTCGTGATGGGTGGTAGGTGTCCGTACAGCTGCTGCTTTTGTGTGGTACTGCCTCCAGGACTTGTTCAATATTGCTCGCAGCATTCTTGTGTATTTGCCGTCAAGCTTTTTCTCCATACGTTTAGTCAGCGTCCAAATAGTGTATCCATATAGCAGTATCGACACGACCGCTACTTGAAAGAAACTGCGTTTCATTTTATCGGTCAGGTCTGACTTCCATATGACCGATAGCCTTTTAATAGCTAGTCGCGTGTCGATGTCTGTCTCAATCGATGAGACAATGCTTCCAGGATAGGTGAACTTGTCAACTAGTTTCAGAGAGCTACCGTTTAGTGTGGAAATGTCGCCTGTTTAATTAAAACACATACATTCCGTCTTGTGTACATTGACATGGAGGCCGATGCCTGCCGTGGCTTGTTCCCAACTATGTAGCAGGGTTTCGAGTGAATAAAGGTATCTAATTCAAGAGTTTATCTGAAGATATCTCGATATTAAATTATATTGTTTGCCTACAGTGAAGATTTTTTCTTCTTTACGATGCTAAAACGTAGCTTCAAATTTATTCTGAAAATGTATGTTTACAGTATGAGGCAGATGTTGATGTTATTGTTGGGAAATTATGACGTTGGTAATTGACTTTTTCTTCTTATCCTCCTTCACTTTTTGTCTTTTTTGTTTGTTTGTTTGTTTGTTTGTTAAAGCTGAAAAGGAATGAATGTCGGAAAAGAAAGAGACAAGGACACTTTTAAATTCAATTTTTTTTTATTTTCGAGGTTTACGACTATTTTGTGATGTTGAAATGTTTTCCTGAACCGATATAAATAGCAGTGCTTTCTAGTCGAGGCGTTTGAGAAATCTCAGGAATCATTTTGGCAAATTGTGGCAAATTATCAATCATTTATATATGGTATAGGGGTTTAAATGTACGCCATCAGACGCTGCAACGAGAAGGGGACATCACGCTCTGCTCAGCTAGAGGCCTAGCGGTCACATGTGCTCCAACTGGTGGCTGAGAGAAAAAGGAACGTCTACTCAGTTAAGATGAGTCAAAGAACTGATGTGGAGTTTCTTTTTGGCACCAGGAGGCTCATCTTTTCAGGTATGCACAGATTGCGCTTCCTGTCAGAGTTCATAGATATTGTTATTTTTGTATTTATTTTATTTCGTGCTTATCTAATTATATTTTTTATTTTATTGCTTTTTTTTTTAAATTTCTTATTCAATCCCCACGACAAAGTCCAAGTAAATTTTAGCTGAACACTCGCAGTAAATCACAGTCCAACCAAGAGTTTGTTTGTATTGCTCACTTGAAGTTTATAACTTTTAGTTTCATAGATATTTTTGACAGATCAGTTCAGAGCTTTCCAAATTATTATGTTTTGATGATAATCACTTAACACATCAATTTCTTTAATAGGTTTTCCATTGGATCATGTTGTATATACTCGTGTATAAGTTGACTAAGTGTATCGGTCAACTTTTGATCTTTACTGACGAAATCAATAATTTATGATTGGTTGGTTTTACAGCATATCAACTCTCGTTTGATTATTTAATGTCGATAACAGACTTTTTTTTCAAGCAATTGAATGGTTTCAATTAACTATTTCTATCTATTTATTATTATACCTTGAAGTTTTCACACTGGTGTTTTCACTGGGGTCTGAGTGACAGCAAGTCTCCTCAAGTCTCAAGAACTCTTCTCCGTATTCTAGCCGATCTCAATAATGCAGTAGTTTGGATGGTCTCCACTTGTCCATATATTTCCAAGTCCTCTAGTTCCTTTATTAATCTTTTGGTGACTGTACCAAGAGCACCAATAACATTTGGTACAAAACGTCACCTTCATATTCCACAGCTTCTTCAACTCCGTAGTAAGGTCAAGGTATTTATCCTTCTTTTCACTTTTTCTCAATTTTACTCTGTCAGCCGGAACAGCAAATCAATTTTGCAAGTTTTCCCTTTTTTTTGTTGTTGATTATTATAAGGTCTGGTCGTCTGGCTGAGATTAGATAATCAGTTTGTATGTCAAAATCCCAGAGGATTTGTGTGTGTGTCATTCTCCAAGACAGATGTTGGGTTGTGCATATACCATTTTCTCGTATGGTCACACTTAATTTTCTTGCACAATTCCAAATGGATCACTTTGCCCACCCAGTCGTGTCTAGTCTTATACTCTTTCTGTGCTAATTTACTGCATTCGCTGATTATGTGATCGATGGTTTCATCTCTATCACCACATAACCTACATTTGCTGTTTTGTTGCGTTTTTATCTATTCTGGCTTTGATATGATTGGTTCTTATAGCATTGTTTTATGCAGCTATCTGAAGAGATTCAGTTTCTCTGTTATGGTTTCCTCTTTTTAGCCACGTCCATGTTTTCTTGCGTGAGATGTCCTTTATTAGTCGCTTAAGACGTCCATAGAGTTGTTTTTCTTCCCATTTTTGTTTTCGGCTTATTGTCATTCAGTTGGTCCTCATGTTGTCAGTATTGTTTTTGGTGGCTGTAATCAGTCTTCCTTCACGCTTTTGTATGTAGTCTTCAAGTCGTTGTATTGATGTGTCAACACTGTCTGCAAAAATGATAAATCCTCTTCCTTATTCTTTTCTTGACACATACAATCTGTCAACGTAATCTCTGGGATGTAATGCCTTATACATGGTCATTAGTTTTCCTGTTCTCTGTTCCATTTGTTTAAGTTCTTCTCTGGTCCACTTCAAGAATGGTCCCGAATATCTTACGAGGAGAACAGCCCAGATATTTATTCCTTTAATAAGGTTTCTGCTATGTAGTTTTGTTTCGAGTAGTTTTCTGGTTCTCCTGAAATATTCCTTCTTAATTTTTTCTTTCATCTCCTCTTGTTTGATAGTATCAGCTACCAGTATCCTCAAGTATTTGTAGGTTTCCTTCTCTCCGAGCGTTCTAATTTTGTCTTGATTTGGTAGTTCCATTCGGTCTGTAAGGTGTCGTTTGCTTCTTTTCATCACTAGCATGGTACATTTTTCAATGCCAAATTCCATCCCTATGTTATAACTGCTAGAGTTTCTAATGCTTTTTCATTTTTAACAAACAGTTTGATGTCGTCCATGTACATTAGGTGATTTATCTTTTCCTGCGATTTAGTAAGTTTATATCCAACTGTGCAATTCTGAGAATGTGGTTCAGTGGCATCATCGCAATTATGAATTGTAATGGTGATAGTGCATCTCCTTGGAATATACCTCTTTGGATGTTTGCTTCAAAGCTTTTCCCTCCTGCTGTCAATTCCACTCTCGAGGTTTTCGTGGTTTTCCCGATAAATTTTATGGCTTCATCTGATATTTTGTACATTTTGAGGCAGTTTATTATCCAGCTGGGCAGGATCATATCATATACCTTTTTGTACTCAATCCAGGCCATAAATAGATTTTTGCGTCACGTCTTGCTATCGTTGAGGATGTGCTGATCAATGTAGAGTAGTTCCCATGTGCCTCTGGATCCTTTGTGGCATCCTTTCTGTTCCTTGAGGAACAATCCGTGGTTTGTTTGCAAGAAATAAATCTCTTCCCTTATTTGTGCCTTTGTATTTTCTGCATCATAAGTAGGCACGTCATGGATCTGTAGTTGTTTGGGGGCGGGTCCTTTCCGGGGGTCTTTTCAATCAATGTGATCCTTCCTTTGATCATCCATTCGGGTACCTGGGCTTCTTGTAGACATCTGTTCATTACGAGTGCTACTGTCATCAATGGTGGAGAATTTCTTGAACCTGAATCCATGTATTCCATCATGGCCAGGCGTTTTTCAGTTTGATATCTTTTTAGTGTCATCTTCAGTAAATCTATGTGTATTTCCGCTTTCGGTCCTACTTCGAGTCTTTCTAACTCTTTCGCCATGCTGCTTATCCAGTCGGCTTTATTATTATTATTATTATTATTATTATTATTATTATTGTGAGTTTTTCACACCAGTTTTAACTGGTTGTCTTTCATTGAAGTCTACTAAGATCTCCAGGACTCTTCTCAGTATTCTTGCCGATCTTAACAATACTTTAGTGTGGATGGTGTCGATTCTTCCTCTGATTCCCAGTTCTTCGAGTCTTTTTTTTTTCCAAACCTTTGGAAACCGTTCTAAGTACACCAACTACAATTAGAACACTCGTCACCCTCATATTCCATATTTAATTTGCTTTGCTTTGCTTTGCTTTGTTTAGCTTTGCTTTGCTTTGTGGGTGTGTGTGTGTGTATGTGTGTGTGTGTGCTGTTTTTTGGAGGGGGTCACAATTTTTTTAATTCCCACTCTGTGGTCCGCCGAAATGGCAAAATCCACAAGATTGCAAGTTCTTTTTTCTTGTTAATTAACACTTGATCTGGTCTTCTGCCGGAATTAGGTGATCTGTTTGTATCTCAAAATCTCAGAGAATTTCATTATTATTATTATTTACTCATTTGAGTTTTTCCCATCTACGTTAGCTGATGGTCTTTCACTGGAGTTTGAATGACAGCAAGTCTCATCAAGTCTCCAGGACTATTCTCAGTATTCTGGCCGTTTTCAATAATGCTGTCGTTTGGATGGTCTCCACCCGTCCGCCAACTTCCAAGTCCTCCAGTCCCTTTAGTAATCCTTTAGTTACTGTACCAAACGCACCAATTGCAATTAGTATAATTGTCACCTGCATGCTCCATAGTTTTTTCAATTCCCTAACAAGGTACTTATCCTTCTTTTCACATTCTTTCAGTTTTATTCTGTGTCAGCCGGGACAGCAAAGTCCACAATTTTGCAAGTTCTCTTTTTTGTTGTTGTTGTTGTTGTTTATTATTAGGTCTGGTCTTCTGGCCGAGATTAGGTGATCCGTGTGTATGTCAAAGATCCATAGGAGTTTATGTGTGTTATTTTTAGGACAGATGCTGGGTTGTGCATATACCATTTGTTCGTGTGGTCAAATTTAGATTTCTTGCACATCTCCCAGTGGATCACCTTGCCCACCTAGTCGTGTCTAGTCTTATACTCCTTCTGCGCTAATCTGCTACATTCGCTTATTATGGGATTGGTGGTTTCGTCTCTGTCACCACATAGCCTACATCTGCTATTTTGTTGCGTCTTATCAATCCTCGTTTTGATATGATTGGTTCTTATGGCGTTGTTTTGTGCTGCTATTAGGAGAGATTCTGTTTCTCTCTTAAAGTTTCCTTTTCTTGGCCAGGTCCAGGTTTTCTGGTGTGAGATGGTGTATATTAGTTGTTTTGAAAGCCCATAGAATTGTTTTTCTTCCCATTTTTGTTTCCTAGTTATTGTCATTCTGTTGTTCATCGTGTTGTCAGTATTGTTTCTTATGGGTGTAAACAGTCCTCTTTCGTGTTATTATTATTATTATCATCATCATCACCATCATCATTATTATTATTATTATTATGATTGAATTTGCAGCAGGGGGACAAACCCTAGTAGAGAAGAAAATACAAATAGACTCCAACAGATTATTTAATGTCGAATGGGATTAGTCTGAAAGCATGTATGGAGTTCGAATTTACTACGATATCACAATCCCCACCACTGGACGCAATCGTTTTTATATTCATTCTTGGGAGAAAGCAACATTTCTTCTATGAATACAAATCGAATGAGGAAGGGGGGTCCCCATGGTGTTATAGCTGAAGTGCTGGAATGCGGCCTCGAAGGTAAGCGAGTTCAAACTCCACTCACTAAATAGTTAGATAAACCACGAAGGTTGATATGTCATTAAAGAAAGAATCTAAACCTAACCATCTTGAATAGGAAACTTCTGATTCAGAGTTTGTATTGAATTTGACGATGATTTCTAGTATCATCAGTAAATATTTCGTTAACATTAGTACAGGTAGATGGATGAAATTTAGATAGATTCAAACAAATCGAAATGAAAAATTCAGTATTTAATCGCACAATTTCTGATTAATCCTGTAGAAAGATTTTACATATAGATGACTGACGAAAGTTCAGACACAATGATTATCTTTTAAGAAGATACTTAACAGCCGATGATTGTAGAAGGAGAACAATTCACGACCAAAATTTAATACTTCCCACTGTAAATTCGACAAATATTAACTTGAGTTTCCTGATATTCAAACATTATTCTTCATGTGTTTATGATTAGGTACGAATTACCTAATTAAAAGTATGAAAAATAATCCGAAATCTAGACAACTGAAAGTGGAAAAAAATATAGTCTAAGGGAAATAACTAAATAACTAAACGAATGATTGAAAATAGAATTATGTCCCCTTAATTATCCTTTCATGGCCTTCAAAAATATTACAAAATTGATTTTTATAAATCTTTATCTTGTTGCGCAACTTCATATATAAAAAAGGTTTTATAGCTTGAAAAGGGGCAAAATGTTAAATTTTTGTTTTTAATTTATGAAATAGAATTTGTTAAAATTTCGCGAAAATTATTTTTGGCATTTTTTTGTTTGTCTTTTCTTCCTTTAGCTTTTTTTTAACCTCTTATTTGATAAGTTAGACAAAACAAATCAATTTTGGTAAAATTTAGTGGAAAGTGCACTCCCAACACAACTTTAAAATATACTTGGTGAATCCATGGAAATCTCACTATTTTATAAGTATGTACAAACGAGCTTAACATAACTCCTTTGCAGGATGAGCTGGTGTGCTAAAAAGGATTTTGTAACTCGGTTTGCCTGTTGACTTATAATACAAGTATACTTACGTAGGTATCGGTTTCACTTAGCTTAATCGATTCCAAACGCTCCCATTTTCATATATATATATATATATATATATATATATATATATATATATATATATTTCATTATCATGTGCTACTAGCATGGATTTCCCTAACTTTGCCACCATTCGACTCTATCATTCATTGCCTCTGGCAGGTCAACTATATTACACCCTGTGCCCGTACAGATCTGTTGTAGATAGGTTCTAGTTGGTCTTCCAACACTTGCCCGTCCGTGTGGAGGGATCCATAAGAGAATGTCACTTATGAATTCGTTCTTACTTCTCCAGTAGTGTCCCGTATGTCTTTTCCGTTTTATTTGTATGGTTTTAGAGATGGAAGGTAGGTGGGCGTACATCTGCTGCTTTGTGGGATCTTTCTTCCAGGGTTTGTTCAATATGGTTCGTAGTATTCTTGTGCAATTCCCGTCTAGCTTTTTCTCTATACGCCTAGTAAGCGTCCATGTGGTCCATCTATATAATAGAATTGATACAACATGGAAAAAATTGCGTTTTTTTTATCAAATAGGTTTGACTTTCACATGATGATAACTTATCAATACCATGACTTTCACTCAAACCACTTATATATATATATATATATATATATATATATATATATATATATATATATATATCATTAATGTTAATAATATCAATTAATATTGAGGTGCCCGTGGTGTAATGGTTATCGTCGTAAGAAATGGACACGGCGACACGAGTTCAAATCCTGGACGAGACTGATTGCATTTCACATAGCACTAATACCCTTGGGAAAGGTATGGATCTAATAATTCTCCCTCCAGCTATGGGTAAATAGTAGGGCAGACAAGGTTCTTCAGCCTTGGTGAGGTAACTAGTCTAGGAGAAAGAAAACTCTGAATTCAAACCTGTAAACTCCGCTTAAAAATTGACCTTGTGTCATATCTTGCCCGAGCGGAGGGGTTGGGTAAATCGGATAATATCAATTAATATATATATATATATATATATTGCTGTGACTAATCCAAGAAAAAGTAGTGAAACAGTCCTCACAATGTGTAGTCTCAGTTCGCTAATACAATTAACAAAAATCAGGTCGGCTCGTAAACCCTCTTCTGTATACTTCTGGACGAATTGTTCGTTCTGTCTGTCTGTCAAATCAGCAGTCCGCAAAAAAAACAACTCCTCCTGCTGCTGCTGACACTGCTCTTTTATGCAAGTTCCAGCATAAGGAAACTTACATACGATGTAGATTTCTTCTCGTGAGAGACGAGGCCGGTACACTATAACTTCTGTCTCCAAAAGTAGACATATTTTTCCTACTCGACAAGCAAGACGTAGCCGTGCGCGATTTGACCCGGGAGGCGAGTTACTTTTCTCGCAACATATATATATATATATATCTTGGCCAGACTTTATGAAGAAGTCTGTCCACGTTGACTGCAGGTACGCTGATGGCTGACTTGGCCGATGCAGAACAGGCAAGTCCTGGGGCAGCGACTGCAGTTAAAGGTCTGGTCTGTTATGGCTTCTGAGACTCCGCAGATCTTCCTCTAGCGGTGTTTCTCCTTGAGGTTGGCCCTGCGGGAGTTCTCAAAGATGGAGACGACCTGGTGAACGATGCGGCGCCAGGCCTGACGGTCAGCAGTTGGTGGTGGTCAATGTGGCAGGTACCGAGGGTCTTTTGAGGGAGTCTTTATAACGTTTCTTTGGTCCCCCTCTGTTACGGTATCCAGTGGAGAGTTCACCATACAGGGCTATCTTGGGCAGGGGATGCCCCTCATTCTGGAGACATACCCTGCCTAGCGTAGCTGTGACTTCAACAACATGGCCTCTATGCTGGTGATTTCTGCCTCGTCAAGAACCTCAACGTTGGTGACGTAGTTACTCCAGTGAATGTTGAGGATGATGCGAAGAGAGCGCTGATGGAAGCGCTCAAGGAGTTGTAGGTGATGGTGGTAGATTACCCATGACTCAGAGCCGTACAGGCTCGATAGACGCTGATTTTAGAGCCCTTCTTCAGATGCTTGCTGTTCTATATTCTTTTGTAGGATCTGCCGAAAGTGCTGTTTGCTTTGGCCAGTCTGTTGTCTACTTCCCTGTCGATCTTGGCATCTGGTGTGATGATACATCCCAGGTAAGGGAACTGGTGAACTGCTTTCAGCTCAGTTCCACCGATAGTGATGTAGGGAGGCAGTATTCTTCGAGGACCTCAGTCTTCTTCAAGCTGACCTCGAGTTCGAAGAGCTGGGTAGCCTCTGCAAAGCAGGAAGTTAGGCGCTACAGGGTTCTTTCGGTGAGGGCGATGAGGGCAGCGAAAACTGACCGAGTTAGTATTTTAAAACGTAATGGAAAATGACTTGTAAGTCGAAAATGTTCAACTTCGAAATTTGAAACTTTCCCATACTACAATCTTGTCCAACTTTTACTATGATGGAGAGTAGACCAAACCTGACATAAAATCACAAAAAAATGTTGCAATTGAAAGTCAAACCTTCAATATCAATCCTTTCTGACTGAGCCTTGAATATAGAAAATATAGACAATTTTTTGTGTCTAAAGAAAATACTGCGAATAGCTTTCTACATTTTATAGAGAGGCAAAGTGTATGAGATTATATGATAATATTTCGAATACTGTAAAATGAGGTCACAAGCGCATCGAGCCCTTCGCAAAGCGTCTAAGAGTGTGAAGCAAACAAGTTGCCAGCTGGGCCGAGCGCGTCGAATTCTCGAGTTCATGTAAATTAAGTCCAAAATTAGACTTAAATGGAATTATTCATATCTAGAATGTATGATAAGTTTCAATATATCCTAGTTAATTCCGATTAATTAACGCTAAAAAAATGTAGACTATATTTTATTAGGTTATTATTTTGTTTTATCAACGGCTACTATAACGGATTTACAACTGAATTATGATTTATTGGGTTAAATTGAGTTTATAATTTTTTATGAATATTTTTTAAGTATAAATCTTCAAATATTTGATTTTGCCGGAATATCTTATTTCTCCATTAAAATTATTCGCCATCTGATGAGACAATTCATACTGAATAGATTGTTAAAATAAATTTATAATACCATAATATCTGTTGAGATTTCCTTGATATCAATTATATATATATATATATATATATATATATATATATATATATATATATATATATATATTAAGGTCGCTCATAGCGCTACGGGTACTATGTACTTCTGTACTAGCTGTTTCATAGTCGGGTCATCGGCAACTAAACCAAGTTGTCTGGTGAGGTGGATGGCTAGACACCCAGCCGGGACAAAAACAAAACCTGTCAAAGGCCGGAGGAAGCTTCTTGCTTAACGACCATCTAGCACATTACGCGGGGACGTAGAAATACTTGGGTTGGTATCCAAGCGCGTATCAAAACCACCTGAGGTATCCTTGTCTTGTAGTTTTGTCGAATTTGTTTGTACACTGTCTCTCTGACTCCAATTACCGGAAAGTAGAACTAATTCCATTGACTCTTGGGTAAGTCGTTAAAATGCAACCAGTGGTAAGGCTCTGGTTCGGGTTTTCCAGAGTTTTGGGGAGAGTGGAGTGACCACTTAATTACAATTGCTTCCAGGTTCACCCTGTCCCGGAGGTGATAGTATCTGTTTAGGGAGCCTGCTAGCAATCAAATACCAGAAGAAGATGGAACTCGACAGCCTTGGTAGGTAATACATCTAGGACAAGGAGAAAATCTACGACACAAGGACCTCGCTGTCATCGTCCCAGCTTGCTAGGCCGTGACAGATAAACCACAGGTGTAAAGGGTGGGGCCAGTACGGCGCACACTGCACCTCACCAAAAAAAGTTCATTGCATAGGCTGAAAGGACAAGTCTACGTCCGCGACGCCACCAACACTTCCAAGCCCTGTAGCGATGAGAAAGAGGTGAAAAATGTTACTGGAGGCCGCAGTTCCAATCCTGCATGCAGGCGGTTCAGGATATTGGTCGTCTGATGTTGACCTGAGACGACAGCATTACCTGGCAGCACCCTGAACGACCAAGCAGCCCTCTTTTTAGGGACAGCCATTTTTTTGTGTCAGTTGGTGCATTGACCCGTCTAAAGGCTTATTCGTTTGATTTGCGTCAGACAGATTTTACCAGTCACTCATTATTCATCTTTTACTTTAGAACACTTTCATTGTGCATATTACTTATACAAATACAGGTTAACTATTATATTATCACAGATTCACATTATATATTGCTTCATACATATTGCCTATTATAACCCTTACCAATTACCGCTTCCTTTGTACCTGATATTTTTACCATTTACTTGGTATCTGGTACCTTTTACCTGATATTTAATACCTTTTACACATTGCCCTTTACCTTTCACATTTTTACTTTTTTTATTTATCCATTAGATTTAGATTACTGGGCCGCTAAGAGAAAAAAGTTACAAAATTTCCCCTGACAAAATAAGCCACATATTCTTTGCACACGTCCGTTTGATATATAGATTGCGAACGCTCACTCAGAAATTCGAATATGTTTCATTCATTGGTCATTTCTGTCTTGTAAAATACAGATTCGATATTTTTTACCACATCTTGTGGTATTTTGAAATATTATAGATTGGCTGCTTCTATTAGAATTTGCACAAGTTCTACACAAATGTCTGATGAAAAAGTTTGCTTTTATAATCAGTATAAGAAAATAGAAGTTTTACCTTGTAGGGATTACATCCTTTGCCTGCCATATAGTACTTCTAATGAATGTTAGGAGGCGTGGCTAAAGTAGCATATAAAAGTTAAACTCTTTCGCCCGTTGTTCCAACAGAGCGCACCCGTCTGCTTCTATTCATGCAGACAAAAGTAATCACGCCTCATGAACGACCTCTTGTCGAATGGCGCAGGATGCCATGTTTTAAAAATGTCTTTTTTAGCACTTCCTTTCTATCTAATACGTACGTAATTAAAAACTCAAATTATTCCAAAAGACTCTTCAGGAACACAATAGAACTTTTCTCTATTAAGTACTCTTTTAGTATTTCATGTCATTTCTGTATTTATTCGTAATGGTCTTTGACTCACTCATAAGTTTTCCTCTGTCTTATCGCTAAAAAAAGTAGTTAAGGGAAGACAGACCAAAAATCCCGTCACCAGACAGTACCAGCCATCTTTGATGATACACGTGAAAGTTGTCAGTCCAAAACATTTTGACGGTAACTAAGCCTTATCCTTTAAAGAATTTTAGGACTGATGAGCGGTAATCACTTTAAAAGCAATCATGTTAACAATATACATGTTCAAAGGTCAATAATCACACAACACGTCTTTTGGAAGTAATTACTCATTAACAAAATAATATATGTATATAAGACAACGTCTGTTTCCATTCAAAATCTCTTTTGTTGTTATCTTTTTGTTTTTTGCTTGTTTTATGCATAATTCTTTTTGCCCAGTTGGCTGGGGCTGTAAAATACACTGACTGCACCTCTGCAGAAGGGTAAAACCACCACCCCCAATGGGTGTCCTGGATATGACACTAAACAATCTGATGGTGAGGTTCTACTGATGCAGGGGCTTTGGGTAATGCGGAGCACCTCTTCATTGCCATTGCTCCTGGGTTCATTCTAGCCCGGAGTGGTAGCACCTGATAAGGGTCCTATCTATAGGTCAAATAGAACTAACTTTATACTTATGCTAAACTGAATTGTTTGAATTAGAACTGTTTGACGAAATTGAATAGTTTGAAATAGAAATGTTTTTGACATGTTTTTGTACATACATTTATACTGTGTACTTATGCTAAACTGAATTGTTTGAAATGAAACTGTTTTTAACATTGAAACTGTACTTACACTAAATTGGATTGTTTAATATAGAACTGTTTTGATATTTAACTGTGTGTAAACAAAATCTATGCTTATACTCAACTAAATTAGCTGAATTAGAACTGTTTGAATAAACAGAATAGTTTGAAATAGAAATGTTTTTGACAATTAAACTGCGTACCCATGCTAAACTGAATTGTTTGAAATAGAACTGACTATTTGCATAAAAATGGATTTGGCGTTAAATAACCTTCAAAGGTTGATATGACATAGAACCCAACCAACTAACTAACACATAATTCCTTTCATGTTTCACGTTTTTATCACTGCACCGGAAAACTTTTTTACAACATTACGTTTCGACCTCAGCAAACATAATTTGCTACCCAAATCTCCAAACTCATTCCATTAAGTTTGTTCAGACAAAAGAATACATTGTTAAATCGTGGTGACTTGTTTCTTGTATCACGAGGAAATATTAAACCATAATGCATAATACATTACACCGACTGCACCTCTTCAGAAAAGTAAGATGTCCCCACAACGAGTGACCTGAGTATAACACTAAACTGCATTTGATGGTGAGGCTCCAATCTTGGTGCTTTGGGAAATGTGGAATACTCATTTATTACCATTACTCATAGGTCCACTCTGACTCAGAGTGGTATAATCTGTTAGGGTCCCTCTTATGAGTTGACGAGATTAATAAAAAGAAGAAAAAATAAAATAGAATAAAACTTTTAGTAGTTCCCAGAAACCAATGACAAGAATAAGGAGTCGTGCATGCCTGAAAACAAGTCTTACCGGGGCTAAAGAGAAACTCTACCATACTTAAGCGGTACCTACAGACTGTACGGACACTTTTCCACTCGGCTGCTAGTAAGCCGACACTGCCGAAACAAATATTGCTAAAAACACCCACTGGACATAACCAACCACTTTTGACTTATCACCCACCGAAAACCACTAATACGTCCTCTTTGGGAGATGCGACTGTTTTCTAATAGTCCAGGAAAGCATTTCCCAGCTACAGAATAGCCGTATATAAACCCCCAAATAAAGTTCGAGTTGAAAGATATCTTAGTTTTTTTTTTCTTGCTTTCTTCAGTAATTCTTTTACAGAACCCAACAAGTTAAATAGGGTAAGGAGAAAAACAAATAGAGTCAAATACTACAATCAACGACACGAATCTACAAAACAAAACAAATAAACCAACCAAATCTTTTTGTTCCCTATCGAGTCAAATACAAGTATTCAATTATTTACTATATCTGAAACCATTTAACAGTGTGCAATGAATGAATAATACTGAATAGAATTATCTAAAACTATCAGTGCCAAATAGTAATACTTAAAAACATTTATCCGTGTGCAAAAAAATTGATTAATATAATTAATATTAAATAGAATTAAATCAAATAACTTAACCTATGTAAAAACTAACGATTAATATTAAATAGAATATTTAAAGTTAAATAGCAATACTTGAAATCACGTAACTATGTGCAAACAGATGATTAATATTATCAACTGTGTGCAAATAAATTATTTATATCGAATTAGATAGTAATACTTGATAAACAGAATTACAGTTAAGTAGCAATACTTGAAAGCATTTAACTGTGTGCAAATAAATGATTAATATCAAATAGAATTATTTGTGCTAGATAGCAATACTTGAAACCATTTAACTGTGAACAAACAAATGAGCTCTAACTCGTTTGAAGAAATGTTACCAACAAACTATTCACTTAAATATTATATATATATATATATATATATAAACAGAACTTGACATTAAATAACCCACACGGGTTGATATGCCATTAAACTAAACATATATGTAGGCATGTTGCTCAGTAATTGTGATGGTGAGTTATGGTACTCAGATACGACATATATAAAAAGATAACCTTTAAGTAGTCAATACCATAGTCCACTCTACAACAAACTCATTTCATCAACTCTTCTGAGCAGGTTCTTGTGGATTATTACCTTTCAATATGTTAAAGTCATCTGTGGGGATTAAAAAGAAATTTTAAAAAAGACAATAACATAAAAAATAAAATAAATAAATCCAAAAAGTAACCATTTCCCAGGAGGCCTCTGACAGGAAGCGAAATCAGTACATGCCTAAAAAGATAGGCTGGCTGGCTTCAAAGAGAAACTTCCTTAGTTACCTCGAGACACATTGACTGAACATACCTTATTCTCTCTGCTGCTAGTAGGGAGCGTACGTGCCAGCTGAGTCCCGAAATTGACTGCGTGTTGTGTCTCTCCTACTAGTAGAAACTTCTGTCGAACATACCCACTGAATACGGATACACAAGACGGACTCGCAACTTACAACTTACAAAAGATAATTCCCTTATGTTCTTCGAATGCCGTATCTAGGGGAGCCGACTATTTCTACTAGATCAGGAAAGCATTATCACCATAGAATTTTCGTAAATCCCAAAATAAAATTTAAGTCGAAAGATATCTCTGCCTTTTCCTTTCGTCCTTAATTCCTTTTACAGCTTTGACACAAATAAAAAGATCACAAGTGAATGGGGTAAAAAGAAGAAAACGAGTCAGTTTACAAACCTCTGAATTTCCCAACAGTACTAACAATTAACCACATACAACAACCAGCCTTCATCAGCCCCATACATTTCATAGACGAGGAATAATATACCACTTATGAAGAGGTTTCATCATCATCTTGTCGTGCCCTCAGCACGGATATCCCTGACCCTCTCTCGCTACCCCTCCCTATCGTTCATCGCCACCGGCAGGTCCTCAAGGCTACACTCCGTATCCACACAGAGCTGCTGTGTGTAGGTTCGAGCTGGTCGCCCTGCTTTTGCTCGGCCATGTGAAGGGGTCCATAGGAGTACATCACTTATGAGCTCGTCCCTACTTCTCCAGCAGTGTCCTACATGTCTGGTTCGTCTAACTTTGATAGTTCTCGTGATGGGTGGTAGGTGGCCGTATAGCTGCTGCTTTGTGTGGTGTTGCCGCCAGGGCTTGTTCAATATTGCTCGCAGCATTCTTATCAATAGGCTATCGGTCATATGGAAGTCAGACCTGACCAATAAAATGAAACGCTGCGGTCGTGTCGATACTGCTATATGGAGGCACTACATGGACCCTAACGAAACGGATGGAGAAAAAGCTTGACGGCAAATACACAAGAATGCTGCGAGCAATGTTGAACAAGAATGAAGAGGTTTACAAATACGTTATTCCCAAATTATTTCATATTTTTACACATACATACACACACATACATGTATAAAAATTTAGTTTTATGTGTCCGCTCTTAATTCAATTTTAGGTCGACTCATACCAAAGACACAAAAAATGTTATTTGATGCCGCTTTGCTTAACACTCATCATTAAAAGGTACAGATCAAGAGTACTTGTATTTACTTGTACTTGTATCGGCTTTCACCCTGGTCGGGTTGAACCGGCTTCCTCCCGAGCAAGTAATATGTTGCTCATTGAAGAAGATACTTTGGGATTTGATGTCCTACCCGGAAAAACGCCCAGTTTGCAGCAGATTTTCCACTGACTCATTGACACTGACTCATTGACAGAGCGACCCGAGGTCACCGGTTGTCGGAACAGACACACCCTGGATTTAACAGGTTTGAATTCAGAGTTTTCCTTCTCCTAGACTAGTTGCCTCACCAAGACTGAAGAACCCAGTCTGTCCTTCTATTTACCCATAACTGGAGGGAGAATAATTGGATTCATACTTTTCCCAATGGTATTAGTGCTATGTGAAATGCAATCAGTCTCGTCCAGGATTTGAACTCGCATCGCCGTGTCCATTTCCTACGACGATAACCATTACACCACGGGCACCTCCATCTGTTGTTGATTTATACCTTTCCCAAGTGTATTAGGGCTATGTAAGATGCAATTAGCCTGGTCCAATCAACGCACGGATCAAGGGTAAAGTGGAACAATCGAGAGAAAGGAGTAGTGCCCTCCCCTAGACTTCGATGTAGTAGCTATTGAAAAGGGAGCCTTCGAGTCGACCTCGATTACGGTCACCAACTTTACTTTTATACATTTGCGTAAAGCGTCACCTGTTTTATAAAATTAAGTAAGTTATTTGTGTTGCTATGTCTGAAAAGCTCGTCCATGTTTCTTACTTTCATAGAGTCACCCCCACATTAGATGGTAACCCTCTAAAATTAGTAGACCACTACACATACCTCGTTAGCAATATCTCATCAGAAAGTGATGTCAATATACGCATAAGTCAAGGCATGAACTGCTATTAACTGGCTATCGACCACATAGAAATTTAATCTCTCTGATAAAATAAAACGAGAATTCTTTCAAGTTGTAAGCGTGTCAGTGCTACAGTACAGTTGCACCACGTGGACTTTCATGAAAAATCTAAATGGTAACTACACAAGAATGTTGTATGTTGTTTTGAACAAATTCTGGAAGCTGCACTCCACAAAACAGCAGCTATACGGCTACTCAGCTCCCATCTAACAAACTATCCATGTAAAACAAGCAAGACATGCCGGGTACAGCTAGAGAACTCGTAAGCGACGTTCTCTTATGGACTTCAACACATGGACTCAGTAACAAAAGTTTACATACATCAGCTCTATGCGGACACTGGATGCCGCGTAGATGACCTAAAAGGAGCGACGGACAATAGGTAAGGATGGCGAGGAGTCAACAGAATCCGTTCGATCAGCACGTCTTGATGATGATGATGATGATGATTAAAATCTGTAGAGTTTATGAGTATGTGTTTGATGGTAAATGGTTCTTAGCACAGGAATTACTCCATTTTTAGAAGAAAAAATGGGTTAAATGAGTATAGCCAATACGATGTCTAGCTAAGATAACATCCTCTTTTCTTATTTTCTGTAACCAGGTGCCCATTCAGAATAACAAGAATTCAGGAATTAGTCCTATGATACGTGGTACAAACAATAAGTTTCCAGACTTTTTTTTGTACAGGCATTTAAAATTGTTGTAGACTCTTGAACATTCAGTATGTTATTGCTATGCATCTTATGAGATGACTGACCAATTTTTATGGTTTCAGCTTCAAATGAACAGCTAAAGCAGCAATTGAAATAAACCCCTACTAAAGCCTGATTGTCACAGCTGGTGAATTTCAAAAATGCAATCTGGACGTGAGGACACTTTAGAAGAACGATATGCAATAAAATTCTGTTTTAAACTTGGAAAAATGCCATAGAAATGTATAGAATGCTTCAGACTGCTTTTTGACCATCTTGCATGAATCGAGCATCAGTTTTTGAGATTCAAGGAAGGCAGGGAGTCTGTAAGGGATGATGAGAGGTATGGGAGGAGTAAGGAAGTCAGAACACCTGAGTTGATTGGCCAAAGGGTTACGGGTAGGGTTACTATGTTGAGGCTTTAAGGGAGTTCAGGAAGAGATTCCTTGGGAAGAGGCCAGCACTCTTCAAATCGGGTCAGTGATATTTCCACCGGGACAATACACCAGTCGACAACTCCATCGTTGTCACAGACTATTTGACAAAGATGGGAATCAAGACAGTTCCTCAGCCTCCCTATAGTCCAGACCTTTCTCCCTGTGACTTTTGGTTATTCCCTAAGCTCAGAGACTGTCGTTATGAGACAATTGAGATGAAAGAGGCTGTGACGAAGGTCATTGACACGCTCACACAAGAGGACTTCTATGGGGCCATCCAGAAGTTGTTGGAACGGTACAACAAGTGCATTTCAGCCGGAGGAGATTACTTCGAAGGGGACAAGAGTTTCATGTGTGTACTATCAATAAAAGTGCCCATACGAAAAAAAGTCTGGAAACATTTAATGATCCTCGTATATAAAAAACTGAGATCTTTTCCTTTATCTACTGATATTTTTTCAAGGGTAACGTGAAATATGTGTGACGTGAATTATGTGTAACGAGTACGTAACGAAATGCTAGCTCAGTATTACATCTGAGAAGTTTTCCGGTACTGCGATAAAAAGGTTGCTTCTAAAATTAATTATAAATAAAACAACCAAACTCCAAAACAAATAGCAGGAGGTTGGGTTGAAACAAATGTCTTCTTATGTACTGGTCTCGGTAAGGAGTAACAGCTTACAAAACATATGTTTTATGACAATTAATCTTAATATGTTAAACAGCATGATGTACGTAAAGGTATTTGAATAAACCCATGGACGACCAAACTCAATACCTAAACAGGTCCTGGAGGTGAGTTTGACGACTTAACGCTCAGGATCGTTAGTTCGATCGGGGAACTACAGCTGCTCCTCTATAAGAGTGACTTCTATAGAAGAGAATAAAACAGCCATCGAAAGATAACCATGACCCACACTCAAACCACATACACAAACCGCATCGCACTTCGCGCGAGTAAAAAGGGAGCGCGTCCTGCTGAGGTTGGAGCCCTGGCCTCAGTGTTCGAAAAATCAGCTACAGAGCTCAAACAACAAAAACTACTAAAATGCAAACAAACAATACAAATAGCGACATTTAACGTAAGAACCTTAAATAGAATAGGATAACTACCAGAGCTAATAGCATCGGCCGTAGAACATAAGATAGACATAATATGCATACAAGAACACAGATACATGCCCACCGAAGATATCAAATATCACGAAACTGGCAATGGATGGACGCTCGCCACTGTATCGGCATGGAAAAACTCTGTCAACGCCGCAGTAGGAGGGGTAGGAATGCTTATAGGACCTAGAGCATTAAAAACGCTAAATAGCATTGAGAAAATACAACCTAGGATGATGGCAGCTACTTTTAACGGCAACCCCAGAGCAACAATCATCTCCTGCTACAGCCCTACCAATGTTAGTGAAGAAACTGAACTAGTCGCCTTCTACGATGAGTTATCCTCATTAGTGCGTAGCATCCCGAAACACAACATGTTAGTCATTGGCGGAGACATGAATGCCCAAATCGGGAAAAACGGAAACAACAAATACAGCCTCCACAACACTTCAAATAGGAATGGGCAACATCTAACAGATTTCATGATAGAAAATAGATTAACATGCCTCAATACAAGCTACCAAAAAAGGAAGGGCAAACTATGGACATACACGTACGCGAACAATAGTAAAGCACAGATAGACTACGTCCTTATAAACAAGAAATGGAAAAATAGTGCAATAAATTGCGAGGCATACTCCTCTTTCGAGGGTGTGTCCTCCGATCACCGAATAGTCAAGGCAAAAATAAGGCTAAGCCTACGAAAAAAACGCCAAACGAACAGCGACCACCAAACACTATGACTGGGCCCTTTTGAACAACAGAGATATAAGAGATAAATACGTATTAGAATTAAGAAACAGATTCGAAACACTAAAAGAGAAGACGGAAAAAAGTACACCAAATGACGAATATGAAAATTTCGTCATTGCGCACCTCGAGGCAACAGTGAAATGTATTCCAACAAAACTCAAAACTAAATATAGAGTCTCATGGGAAACGTTAGCGGTGAGAGAAAAACGGGCACTAGTGAAAACAGCCTCCAAAAACTATCGAAAAAACCCAACAAACACAAATGCCCGAAAACTAAAAACGGCCCAATATCAATTAGCAGGCATATATATATAAAGGAACAGACAGAATACATTCAAAATCAGATAGATAAGATTAGAGACTCGCTGAAAGTTAGACAATCTGGGATAGCCTGGCAAACAATAAACGAAGTGAGTAGAAGAAAGAGCACAGCCAAAGCAAAACTAAAAGCTGCAAACCAACAGGAAAGAATAAAACTGTGGAAACAGCACTTCGAAAACCTACTAGGAAACCCACCGAAAGTAACACGTGAACCAATCACCAGAATAATTAGTAAGCAATTGGACATTAAACTAGGACCGTTTACACAAGAAGAACTCGACTCGGTTCCCAGAAAAACTAAAAATAGGAAAGCTGCAGGGCTGGACGAGATTCCCCCAGAAGTATGGAAGACCAGACAATTCGACGACATACTGCTCCGACACTGCAACGCAGTATATAATCAAAATCCGATAGATAGATGGATGAAGGGATGCATCCTCCCCTTCCCTAAAAAGGGTGACCTCGAATTAGCCAAAAACTACCGAGGCATAACACTTACATCCATAGCAGCCAAAATCTACAATGCCCTACTACGAAACTGCATAGAACCCAAAATCGACAACATCCTTAGGAAAAACCAAAATGGCTTCCGAAGAAATAGATCCACGACCTCACAAATATTAACCATCCGTAGAATCCTTGAAGGTGTACGGGCAAAAAACCTGCAAGCGACATTACTATTTGTCGACTTTACCAAGGCCTTCGATTCCATTCACATAAATCCTACTAGCATACGGCCTACCTAAAGAAACCGTAGTAGCAGTAACGATTCTCTATAGAAACACCAAAGTAAAAGTACGATCACCAGATGGAGACACAGAATACTTCGACATTGTAGCAGGAGTACTACAAGGGGACACGCTAGCCCCATACCTCTTTATCATTTGTCTAGACTACGTACTTAGAACATCGATTGACAAAATCAGAGAGAACGGCTTCGAGCTGACAAAGAAAAGAAGCAGAAGGTACCCCCCAAAAACAATTACCGACGCCGACTACGCCGACGACATAGCGATACTGGCAAATACACCCAACCAAGCCGAAACACTACTGCATAGTTTGGAACGAGCAGCCACAGGCATAGGCCTCTATGTCAATGCACACAAAACGGAATATATGTGCTATAATCAAACGGGGGACATCTCCACTCTAGACGGAACCCCTCTTAAACTAGTAGACAAATTCACTTACCTAGGAAGCAGCGTCGCATCAACCGAAAAGGACATCGACACGAGGTTAATGAAAGCATGGACAGCTATCAATAGGCTATCGATTATATGGAAATCAGACCTAACCGATAAAATGAAACGCAGTTTCTTCCAGGCAGCGGTCGCATCGATACTGCTATATGGATGCACTACATGGACTCTAACAAAACGGCTGGAGAAGAAGCTAGACGGCAATTACACAAGAATGCTGCGAGCAATCTTAAACAAGTCCTGGCGGCAACACCCCACAAGACACCAACTGTACGACCACCTGCCTCCTATTACGAAAACTATTCAAGTTAGACGAACCAGACATGCAGGACACTGCTGGAGAAGCAGGGACGAACTCATAAGTGATGTACTCTTATGGACCCCCACACATGGCCGAGCAAAAGCAGGACGACCAGCACGAATATACATTCAGCAACTATGTGAGGATATGGGATGTAGTCCAGAAGACCTGCCAGAGGCGATGAACGATAGGGAAAAGTGGCGAGAGAGGGTCAGGGATATCCATGCTACCAGCACGACATGATGATGATGTGTACAGTGTACGTAAATATTAGTATTCTTTTTAAAATGCTGATTTGCATGTCAGTCCTGAAATTCTTTAGAGGATAAAACTTATCTACCGTCGTGAAATTTGGGGTTGATACTTTTAGTTCGCCAGTTTCCTGAAACTGCTTGGCTGTTACAAACAAGTAGTGGGGGTTGGTTTATTTGTAATCACAGGATTTTGGTGGTAAAAAGGAGAAAAAAATCTGGCAAACATGACATACAAAAGTCTTTTCTATTTTTAGATTTGGTGACACCCGTGGATTAGGGACCTTTACAATGTTTTTAAAAAGTAATACAAATATTTATCACCGTTTGGGTGAGATAATATAGGTGTCATTTGATTTATCAAAGTCAATGTGGGATTATCTCCCTTGTCTGTCAAATGGTTTTGCTAATAGTCACTAAGAGGCCTGGTCAAACCTGATGTAAGTGCATCAACTCAGTTCCTCTTCGACCCTGGATCAAAGGGGCTTTTCGCCCCTAATAACCTTTCATCATCGTCATCATCTTGTCGCGCCATCAGCACGGATATCCCTGACCCTCTCTCACCTCACCTCTCTATCGTTCATCGCTTCCATTCCTCACAGAGTTGCTGTATGTAGATTCGAGCTGGCCGCCCTGCTTTTGCACGGCCATGTGAAGGGGTCCATAGGAGTACAAGTTTTCACACAAAAACTTTTACTTCTCTTTTATAACCTACTCTAAAGACTTTTCAACCAATTTAGGACATTCTCAACATACACTATATACAACATTGTATCTTGTCATTGATTTCTTTCAATTATGTTTGCTTAAGCAATCAGATAGTTTGTTTGTTGTGTCGAGGTGAATTGTTCCCATGGTGAATTGCTTTCGTACGCGGTAACAATATTCAACGATCCTTCTTCTACAACCGATCCGAATTTATTTGCTGTTAACGCGAGGTATGGTGTCCAAATACAACAAGGGGGTTTCTTTAGTGTTGTGGCTAACGTGCAGGACGGAGACATCGTAGTAAAAGAGTTCAAACTCCACTTGCGCTATTACGTTCAATTTTGGACAAATACCGTTGAAAAAGGTATGGACATCCTTATTCTCCTCGTTATGTATTAAATAGTTCCATTGTTGTTTTTCAACAAGATAGTGTTGGCAGTAAGTAATCTA
The DNA here is from genome assembly GCA_963585895.1 of Sepioteuthis lessoniana. Lineage (NCBI taxonomy): Eukaryota > Metazoa > Mollusca > Cephalopoda > Myopsida > Loliginidae > Sepioteuthis > Sepioteuthis lessoniana. The sequence continues at coordinate 132,634,303 of OY757906.1, forward strand.
TGGGGGTTAATATGCCATTTAACAAAGAAAATAAAAAAAATAAACTGACTGGGAATTTTCTCGTCAATGCCATTGTTGTATACAGTAAAGAACGACAGCAACGTTGATGTACAAAAATATAATGTTTTTTTTTTTGTTTTGTTTTGTTTTTTCTTTTCCTTTTATTACTCGAAATGAACGAAATAGTAGAGTAAGAGGGGGTCAGAGATGGCCGAAATGTATACGCAGTGGCCAGGAACGAATCTTCAGCGAACTGCTTCTTCTTCGTTCTGCTTTCGCAAAATTGGTATAGAACCACCTCAAGACATTGAATCATTTTTGTTTCTCCTCGTTTCTCCGCTTTCGTGAGTCAGGCATTATCCTAAAGCGCTGAATTATCTTAGTTTCAATTCGTTCATCTACTTTCGTGAGTATCGTAGAGCTCCGTCTTTTCTCTTTCAATCCTTGGCAGTCTGCCACGAAACCAGCCCCCAGAGCAGCATAATGTATAGTAGCTCTTCTGTCGGTTTTCTTCGTTGTCTCCTCGTCACTGCTGGGGTCAAAATCTTCCCTGGTTATAAAATTTTCCGGGTGCCCACGCAAATTCTCGTGGTCACATCTCCCGCCTACGTGTTGCACGCGGACATGAATATTACGTAGCACTTCCGGTAAGGAACTACCTGTATTCTGTTTACTTTAGGAAACAGGTGCATATCCTGTTATGCTACCCACGCAACTTATGTTGCATGTCATAGGGATCTTTCCGGTCAATATTCAAGAATATAAGGTTTTTCTCGACTAAATTTAATTGATTTTAACGATATGTCAACCCATATAAGGTTATTTCATGCCAAGAAGTTAGGGAATCACGGTCATTATATTTATATTTACATTTTTAGTTTGGTTTAGTTTGGTATGATTTGGTTAATGGCATATCAACCTTCATGAGTTATGTAATGGCAAAGCCATCCTTGCAAAAGTATGAGAGTTGAGTGAGGCATCAAAGACTTGAGCGAGAAAAATCTGGAAATAATTTTAGTTGTAAAGAGAATGAGCAGCGCTGATTTTAGAAGAATAAAATCAGTACGTTGTTTTTTGGGGTTTTTTCTTTCTTTCTTTCTTTTTTCTTTTTTTTTTTTTTTTTTTTTTTTTGTTTTTTGGTGGTTTGTTTTTTTGTCTTTTCTGGCTTTTGGGGGGCGGGGTTGAGAATGATACAATATATCGTCAAAATGAAAAGAAAGCGAGAAATATTGTCTAATTTTTGGCTGGGCAGAAAAAAATACGAAAACATATGAAGTTGTTTTCTAACCAAAGAAAGAAAGAAAGAAAGAAAGAAAAGCTAAAATATCTATTTTCTCATCGGAAACAGTAGCAGGGCTGGAGTTAGGGTTACGAAGAGGCCAATCAGATGCAGGCTGATTGTATGGGAAAAATAAAACTTTGAGAAATTTTGATTTAATTTTGGAAGTGAGTAATTTACTGGACATGACATGGATCATATGAGAGAAGGCGCACATGGCCGACACATGGAAGTGGGTGGAAACCCCTACCCCCTTGAGTGGCAGGCACATGGATTCGCCATTGGGGTAGCAGTGAGCAACAGTTAATGAAATTAATTACTGGAGATTATTTAAGGAGAAGGTCATTGATGTGATACGCCTACTTGGAAATAAGAGACTCCGTTTTTGCCAAAAAGCGAGAGTTGGCCAGAGAGAGACATCTAGAGTCACAGTCAGTTGAAGAGATTTAGATAGACCGAAAAGAAACAGCAGTGAACCTCCAACACTCTGCATTTGAAGCCTTGGGCCAGACTTTCTTAAACAGAGAAGTATGAATAACGAGTTAGTAACGGGAACCTGACGAACAGAAAACTTTAATTTTAAATTGGAAACTGTGGAACGACTTACTTGTAGTTTTTGAAAGGTTGTGTTTACTGCTACTACTAGACTGACGGTTGAGATAAATGGTACCAAGGTTCTGAATAGTCACACTCAACCCGGAACAGACTTGTATGATCGGACTTAATCATTTTTTAAACGAGAACTGAATTATTTTTAACGGACTTTGTTATTTTGTTGTCAACAAAAGTAAGTAAAGTTAGCGACCATAGTCGAGGGTGACCCGAAGGCTCCCTTTTCGATAGCTACTACACCAAAGTGTAGGGGAGGGCGCTACTCCATTCCTAGGATTGCTCCACTTTACCCTTGAACCGTACCTTATAATGCTGAGTGTTAAGCAAGGTGGTATCAAGTACCATTTTTAAAGTCTTTGGTATGACTCGACCTGGGATTGAACCCAGGTCTCCCGGGCCATTGGCGAACACTCTAACCGCTGGGCCTATTGAGAACCCCGTGTTGTTTTATCTCTGGCCTTCAACTTCAATTTATTTTTCTTCGAATGGTTGGTTGGTTGGTTGGTTGGTTTTTATGGCATATCAACCTTTGTTGGTTATTTAACGCCAAATTCATTTTTACGTAAATAGTCAGCTCTATTTCAAACAATTCAGTTTAGTATGAGTACACAAATCTATGATATCTCGTGACCAGCTGTGGAACAAAGGGTCAACCACATGAATTCTAGCGGTAGATGCGAGAAACGGTCACATACTCAGATTTTCGAAAATGACCGGTCAGTCAGTTATAAAGCAGCAGATGACAATGAACAACATTAGTTTCGTGTCTAATGAAACCACCACCACTACGACTACCACTCCTATTTGGAGACGATAACAATTTAGTAATTACTTTATCAGCTCAAAGACACTATTTCATGTCTTCTTCATTTGATACCAGTCTATGTTGTATAGCAGAGAAAGACAACAACGCTGATGTATGAAAATATAATCTGCTTCTTTTCTTTTCCTTTTATCAACCGAAATGTACGTGTGCGTTGAGTGAGAGAGAGAGAGAGAGAGAGAGAGAGAGTCGGAGACGACCGAGACGTACACTCACAGAGTGGACGGTGCGGTTCTTCTGTGAAACCACTATGTCTTTCTGCTTCTGGTCGAAATCTTCCCAGGTATATATAATTTTCTGGACATCAATGCAAATCCTTGTGGTCACACCTGCCACCTACACGTTGTACGTGGACACACCTCTTTCTAGTATGCCTCCCACGCGATTTACAGGGCACTTCTGCTGGGCTTATTGGCCTAGTGGGTAGAGTGTTCGCCAATGGTCCGGGAGACCTGGGTTCAATCCCAGGTCGTGTCATACCAAAGATTTAAAAATGGTACTTGATACTTCCTTGCTTAACACTCAGCAATATAAGGTAGGTATCGAGGGTAGAGTGGAGCAATCCAGGGAAAGGAGTAGCGCCCTCCCCTACACCTCGGTGTAGTAGCTATTGAAAAGGGAGCCTTCTGGTCACCCTCGACTACAGTCGCCAACTTTACTTTACTTTTTTACTTTCTGCTGGGGAACAACTTGCGTCCTGTTTACTTCAGGAAGCAGGTTCACTTCCTGTTATGCTACCCACGCAACTTATGTGGCATTTCTGCAGTTTACTTTAGAAAACTGGTTCACTTCCTGTTATGCCACCCATGCAACTCAGGCAGCGTGTCAAAGGGATCTTCCGGACAATATCCAACATCTATAGGGAAATTGAAATACCAAAAATAAAGTGAGTTGAATTTCTCTTGGACCACGAGTCTGACTTTTCCCTTTCCAATTAACTCATCATTTCTTCATCTCCGGCAACTTTCATTGAGACACCACACCTACAGTACGGGGGGGGGTAATTCATTCATTTATCTGTCTATTTAATGTTTCGTTTTAACAATATTTCAAAATCCTCTGGTGTAATTTTCTGATGATTTCTTTGTATAGTACTGATCCCATTTACGTTTTCAATTTTCGGTATAATTACATTTCTCTCAACAAGGATAAAATGTCTACATTATCAGACAGGTCCATTGATATTGTTTGGGTTGAAAAAAACGTTGTCTAATGAGTGATAAAATCTCCACTTTCTTCGAAAAAAATGTTTAACTGTCAAGGGATTACATCCCTGGCTTTCCAAAATAGTACTTCGAATGGCCGCTAGGTGGCGTGACCCAAGAATTATTATAAAACGCGCAAAGTCGAAACTCTCTCTCTCTCTCTCTCTCTCTCTCTCTCTCTCTCTCTCTCTCTCTCTCTCTGCTACTACTAAATTTTAGGTCTAGTCTACACCTCGACAGCCAGAAAGTACACACAAGTTTGCGCATCTCATTACTGGAGGGATTCCCATCCCAACAAACCTCGGGCCGTACCAAGTACATTCTCTTCCTACAACGTTCATTCTATAAAGGACTCTTCAATTAGTAGATAAGACTTTCTCTTCATAATTTCTTTTAGTATTTCATGTAATTCCTGTATCTATTCAATTTAGTTTTCTCAGGCAATGGATATGCTTTTCTTAATTGGTCGTGAATTGTTTTGTATTGTTTAACCCGAGGAAATGTTAAGCCAAAATGCATTTCCTCTGCTCCAAGTGTCTGAATTGTGTACCCCATTCTCCAATAATTATGGTAGTGAGTTTTGGTGTTCAAATCCGACAACTATACGAACACCGCGCTTGAATTTATCGATACCAAAGCCCACTCGATCCTATCCCATTACTGTGTCGGCTGTTTCACTGTAGTTCTTCTTATTTGAATTTAAGGGATTGTGTAAGTGTTGTGTGACCAATGCGTAATCGGGATGTAATGAGTTTTACCTCTCTAAATTTTCTAAAACCTAGTTTTCATTCTCTTCGTGTGGGTTTTATCCAGAAGAGTTTATTTTTTTATTCGTGGCTATTTGTATTAAGGAATTTGCTGACTAGGGGTTTCGAATCAGTGTATGCAAATTTGATTTTGTCGAAGGCCATATTTAAAGCCAATTTGGCTGTCAAGTCAGCCTTTTCGTTTCCCTTTAGTCAAATGTGGCTTGGGACCCAGCATACTAGAATCTCTTTTGAGTTGGACAACCGACTCAGGAGGTAAATCAGAAATTAATGTTTGTTTTTTACCGACTTATTGGGCTTGTGGGTAGAGTTGGCCAATGGTCCGAGTGACCTGGGTTCAATCCCAGGTCGCGTCATACCAAAGACTTTTAAAATGGTACTTGATACCTCCTTGCTTAACACTCAGCAATATAAAGTACGTATCAAGGGTAAAGTGGAGCAATCCAGGGAAAGAAGTTGCGCCCTCCCTAACAACTCGATGTAATAGCTATTAAAAAGGGAGCCTTCTGGTCACCCTCTACTACGGTCGCCAACAACTATTTTTATATCTAATTCTTGTGGGTTAAATACGGTTGCTATATTGGAGTGGTTAGCGGTTATTGGTAAAGTTTGTTGTTTGGGAGAATATCTAGTCACGTATCCGCTTATCAAGTTTGTTGCGAATGCGAAAACGAGAGATGTTTTTAATACTGCTGCTACTACTAAATTTTAGGTCTGGTCTACTCCTAAAGCAAGCAGGGAAAAGGTAAAGGTGAACAAAGCGTTCCCGTTTGTTGACTGCTAATGATTGTAGCCGTCGCTGAGACAAATACAGGGAATTTGTTTCCAAAACATCTAAAGAAGTAATAAGTAATTTTATATTATATACAGGTTGGAATTGATATAAGTGTTAGTCGACATTCACTTGGATGTTTATGCGAGAAGGTATTAGAGAAAACGTTATAGAGTCCTGTAGACAATCGTGATGCCTTCTGGTGAGTTTTGAATCAGTTGGGATTTTTATAAGATCTTGTAGGCTCGAAATTAAAGTTTTTGGTTCTGCGTCGGCATCAATGGGTAATTGTTTTTTTTTTAAATTTTAGGGTCCACTGGATCTCTATGCGAGAAGACACCGGAGCAAGGACGTTTTTTGCTCATTCGGCTTTTAGCTATAGAGCTGTGAACTTCCGCTAAGTACGTCGTTGGAGTCACGACGAGTTTAGATATTACAGTGTAACCCGGATATAAGAGAGTCGTCGGGGCATAATACTAAGTCTCTTATATCCGGGTTTTGTCTATTTTATGTACATTAACACAGGCTCTAATTTGGGACCAGAGAAAAATCTCTCTTATATCGGGGTCTCTTATATCCGGGTTACATTGTAGCATTAGTATATCCACCGATACACTCGTAGTTGAGCAATATTGAGTTTGTCAGCGTGTATGCTCCCGATTCTGTAGCGAACGAAAATTCTTAAATGAAACGAAATTCTAACAAAAGTAAACAAACAGCAAAAATAACAAACAAGAAGTTGAAGTGCAACAAAATTGTCTTTCATATATAGTATGTGCCCGTGGTGTAATGGTTATCGTCATTATCGAGATCAAATCCGAGATAAGACTGATTGCATTTCACATAGCACTAATACCCTTAGGAATGGTATGAATCCAATTATTCTCCCTCCAGCTATGGGTAAATAGTAGGGCAGACTAGGTTCTTGGAGCCTAGGAGAAGGAAAACTCTGAATTCTAACATGTTAAACCCCGCTTAAATTTGACCTTGTGTCGTATCCTGCCCGGGCGGAGGTGTTGGTAAATATGGATATATAGTATTATTATTGTGCAATTTATAGCAGGTTATAAAGATGTGATAAGCTTATTAGAACTGAATACCTTTCGACCATGTGTTTCTAACGCCCACGTCTCTGCTACTGCCAAAACTCTATCTGATCGTTATAACAAGCGTCTCTTTTTTAAAATCTCAAACGAAGTCGGTAGTTTATAAGAGATATATGTTCTCTTCTTCCACCAGATAAGGGTCAGGAGGTGAGTCGGTGTAAGTTGTTCTAAGCTGCTTGGCTTTTCGAGTAGCGTGGGTTAGTAGGCGCCAGCGGTCTTTGATCTTGTCCGACATGTTGACTTTAAAAGGTTTTGAAATTAGGAGTTAGCGTTGGTCAAATCCGTCCTTAATAAAAAAAAAATCTATATATATCTACTACCTATTAGCTATTACACGCTTATACTGATTAAATGGAAGGAAATATAAATAGCTCATATATATATATATATATAATATTTGATTCATATGATTTAACCCATAAAAGATGTATTATAGTAATAAAGAAACGTGTCTATTTTGCTCATTGTAATGGCAGTGCATAAAAAGGGGTACAAAAATGGGAAAAGTTTTTTTGTCTTTTTTGGGAGGGGTCAAAGCCATGTGGGGTTAGCTTATGGGGCTAAGAAGATAGGTCGCTTTTTCGTTTGTTTGGTTGTAGTAGTAGTAGTAGTCGTTATCGTTGATGATCTTGGGTTTAAGTATCTGACTTCTTGGTTCTTCTTCTTACCCCATTAACTTGTCGTTTTCTTTGTGGAAGGCTGCAAGAAAATTACGGGAGGAAAGAAAGAGACAAAGATACCTTTTAACTCCAACTTTATTTTAGGGTTTAACGACTCTTCTGTTACGTGGAAAGTTTTCCTAAACCAGTAGAAATAGTCGCGTTTCATAGACAAGGTGTTAAAATATATCAGAGTCATTTTCGGTGGGTTTATGAATTTGAAGTCAGTTGTTATGTTCGGAAGGTGTTTTTAAGAGAGGTATGTTAGCAGAGACGACTACTAACAGGAGAATCATTTTGGTGAGTTGTGAGTTTGAAGGTATGTCCTGAGTTTTGTAGATATGTTAAGCAAAGGCTGCAACTGGTGGAAGAGTCACTGAGCTGCTAAGCAGACATGTGGTCTTCCCACTAGCGGCAGCAGAGGAGTTGGTCCTTCCACTCGGAGTAGTCACTGCTTAACTGAGAGAATTTCTCTTCGGCACCCTTTCTTCAGGCATGCGCCGTTCTTGCTTATTGGCTTCTAGGAACTACTACTTTTGAATTTATTCCTTTTTTTTTTTCTTTTCTAATCCCCACGCGTTCCAACGTCGAGGTGAGACAAAAATCTATCTCGGGTTTGAAAAGAAAGTCCTTTTTCTGTTCAATGAAAGAAGATACAAACAGAGTTCTTATCCCTTCGAAGACGAGAACCAAAAGAAGAAAGAAAAAGACTCCTCAAGTATCACGTGACCAATAGGCACGTGATTCCAAAGACAAACCCACAATCTAAGGAAAGATAATTGTTTATTGTCTCCTTCCTGATATAAGTCTAAAAGTCGAAGGAATTATACATATCGGTTGAGTAAATTTCTCAGTGCTCTAAAAGGCGGTTTTTTACACGAATTTGATGAGTGAAGGAAAATGCAGGAATTCAGCTGGTCACTACTCTAACATCTTACCATTTATTCCACTCCGTGCTATAAAAATTTATTTCTTAGAAAAAATCAAACCGGCCACGGGCAGCACTTAATTTGACCAGAGTGGAAAAGGGAAAAGTAATCACAGACAATACGGCACCAAAAAGCTACCTCCCTCTATTTGACGAGAACTACTATTGGGACCCTCAGTACCAATTCGGGGACCAGACTGTAAAGACACGAAAAAATAGCCAACAGAAATGTTTCGTCACTCTCTTCTTGAACAGCCGATAAGTATTTCAAACAGACAAGAAGCTTCCCAATAAATAAAAGTAAAAAATTAAACGTAAGTCGACGACTGAAATTCTACCAAGATAAACAACTGATAAAAAATTCAACTCGAGAATTCTGCCGAAAAGATAACTTTACAGAAGACTCGAAATTAAATGAAAACTGAAAATTTTGACAAAAATGGAAAGGCAAAAAAATACGCAAATTCAAAGAACTTTGTTTCCCGGACACTCTCTCAGATAAGTTTCCGCAAATTACACTAAAATTTGCAACACTTTATCTTTTCTATCCCTTTCTTTCTCGTTTCTTTAGTATAAAATTCCTTTTTAAAAACTTTATTGTCTGTATTATCTTTTTGAATCAGTATTCGAACTAGAAAGCTGCGGAACTTACCGTTTGAACTTACCGTTTAAAATTACACGCTAAAGCCCCCCGAAAAACATTACCCAGTTAGATAATAAATTTGGCTTTAGTGTCACTCTCTTCAAATCAAATTTTACTAAAATTCCTTTATATTGCAAATTTTATCTCTTTCAAATTTCTTCATATTGCAAATTTTATCTCTTTCAAATTTTCTTTAGTGCTGTAATCTTTTACCATTTGTCTAGTGAACGGTTTCAGGGAGTTCAAGGTATCGAAAAATTCCTAGGAGAATAGGTACTGACCAACTAAATTTCGTATATTTCCGTGTTTACTCTTTCAAATGTTCAAATCTTATGTACAAAATCGATATTATATGCTTACTTCCGTAAACTACAAATGCTTTACTTCCGTAAACTACAAAGTATAGCGGGACTACTGTTATAAACTAGTACTTGGTTTGATTTGGTTTCGGGCCTATTTAAATTACCTCGTAAACAAGAGGAAGTGATAAAGAGGGAACTTTAGAAATCAGTTACTGTCTCTTGTTTCGCGTACGAGAAAAATGTGGGCGCCTAGATGAAAGCAATGTGGTTATCACGTGTCGGGTTCTAAAAGAAAGAAAAAGAAAAGCATGTATGTTCAAGTTTCCTTAAGTTTTCATAAAATTACAAACAGTAAATACTAGCTTTCAGAACATATTGTAAAAAGAGTAATAATAGCGTTTAAGCGGCCTTTTATTTCAGTTGTTTTAGATGGCCAAGGTTCAATCACTTTGATTTAAAATATTTACACGTTTATTTTATTAATTTTTCCCAGCATATAAGACATGGTATGGTATAGTATGGTATTATTATCATTATTTCATACTTTGCAAGTTTTCATACCAGTTTTAACACAGAAGTCTGAGAGACAAGTAACCTTTGGTCTCCAAGAGTCTTTTTAATATTCTAACTGGTCTTAATGTGCTGTAGTCAAGTTGGTCTTTATTTCACAGAGTGAAAATAAAAGAAAATGAATTGATAAATATTTGAATCTTGCCAGAGAGCTGAAAAAGCTGTAGAACATGGAAGTGATTGTGATACCAATTATTGGTACTCTTGGAACGGCCCCAGACATTCCGAAAAAGAGATTGAAGGAACTTAAGATCAGAGGAAGAATCGAGACCATCCGGACCACAGCACTGTTAAGATCCGCTAGAATACTTAGAAGAGTCCTGGAGACCTGAGGTGACAAGTGGAACTGGAGATCATCGTTCCAACTTCTTGTCTGGAGCCTCTGGGAATTTCTGCACTTCTTGAACTCATTTATTTTCTTTTTCATTTTTCTATCCACTACAAGTCAGATACGAAACTCAGACTCATCCCAACTGAGCCTAACAATTCACAGATTATTACGATCCTGAATAAAACCTTCTTGTCACCAATAGAATTCAAGTGAGACCAAGTCTCCTCATTTCTTCAGAAGTTTTCTCGGTATTCTACCCAATCTCAGTACTACTGTGGACTGGGTTGTCTGAATACTTCCACAGATCTCCCGCTCTTTGAATCTGTTTTCCATGTTCTTTAGGATTGTTCTAAGCCCAATGGCTTCAACAATAATTGGTAGTGTAGTTAGACTACTATTGTAAACTAGTACTTCGTTTGATTTAGCCTCATTCGCCTTTACATATCCCCACAAGCATGAGAAAAAGAAGAAAGAGGAACGTTAGAAATGAGTTAGTTTCGTTTTGTGTGCAAAAAAAGAGGTGGTTAGCCGGCTTTTACACAAAGACCGGGCGACAAGGCAAGAAAGAAAAAAACATTTCTTTCTATATGCAAAACGGAAGCACCCTCAAAAGTTCAACAAAATACTAACGACATTAACATGTATAAACATTGATTTAATTACGTTTTGATACGTGGACTGCACAGACTATGGAGCTACAGAATCAAATCCTGGACGAAGCTGATTGCGTTTCTCTTCGCACAAATACCCTTGGGAAAGGCATGAATCTGTGGAAGTTAATGAAAAAAAAAGAAAAGAAATTCAAAAGGTATCAGTTTTCAGAAGCCCCTGACTGGAAGTAGAAACTGCGCATGCCTGAAAGACACTTACCAGCAGTTAGAAAGAAACCCATTCTCACTTCAGCTTTACCTTTGATACTAGGCGGACCTTCTTTCCCTCGACTTCTAGCTGGCAGCGCACGTGTCCGCTTAAGTCTCGTACTTGGCTTAAGACCGTGTCTCTTCTAGCAACAGCCTATATCAAAAACGCCCACTGGACATGACCACACCAACTTTGGAATTATCACCCACCGAAAATGACTTATACATTTCAACGCCTTGTTTTGGGAAGCGACTGTTTCTCTAATGGTCCAGGAATGCATTTCCTCGTTACAGAGTAGCCGTGTGAAATCCAAAAATAAAGTTGAAATCAAAAAGGTATCGTCGCTTTCGTTCGTTCCTTCCGTCCTTGAAATAACAAATCTTCTGAATCCCCATAAATCTATATTCTCCCAGTTATGGGGATCATGAAGAAGGGTAATTCGTGGTCATGGTTAATTATTGTTATTGTTGGGTGGTTCTGAGATTTGTAAATTAACTACTTTTCTTCTTCTTACTCTATTCACTTGTTGCCTTCTTCTGTCTGTCGAAGCTGTAAGAGTGTAGCAAAAAAAATTTAAACCATTATTTAGTGCTGGAATTGTTTTTGTTGTTGGAGTTTTGAAATTATACATTTCATCCAATGAGAATGACCGATACTATTCTACCCGGACATACCTCCCAGGACACTATAAAAGGCAGCGCTAACTATGCTCGACTTCCTTTTTCCTTTCCTCCTTGCTGGCAGCAAGGTGAGACCAGCCGACACAAGGAAGAACACTTCTCTCTCTATCCCAGGACGATTCCAACGGCAGACAGATGGACTTTTCATCTCGAGAGAGCACATTTCAACCTTTGTTCCACTGCTCCCAATAGGAGACCATTTACTTGTCAATTATTTCTCCCTCCTAAACCAAATGGACCCCGAAGAATCTGCCTGAGGACAAAATTCCTGCACAGCCATTTACAACTGTCTTACGATCATCTTCGACTCACAGCACAAGGGAAAATTGAAAACCATCAATAAATGAACTCATTTATTATATGAACGCCTTCTATATATGAACGCCTTCATTATTTATTTTCTCTTTTTTAATATAACAAGAAGCAACAGAACTCTACAACGTCAAAAACAATTCCCGCACTAAATAATGGTTTGAAATTCTTTCTGCTTCAAGAGAATTAAGGACGGGATGAAAAAGACAAGGATAATCTTAGACTCAAACTTTATTTTGGGAATTACGACTATTCTGTGGTGAGAATGTTTTCCTGAACCAGTATAAATAATTTCGTTATCTAGACAAGGCGTTTGAAGAATATAAGGGAATTATCTTTTGCTAATTTTAAGTTGAGGGTCTGTCATGTCTCTCACAGCAACTAGCAGGTGATGCAGCGCACCACTAGGCCCCAGGACCTACCCAGCACGTGCACTTCCTACTGACAGCCGAGAGAAAAGGGTCCGTTCAAGTCGAGGTGTTAAAAACTTCCACAAGAATTTCTCTTTGGTGCCAGGAAGCCTCTCTGTTTTATGCATGCGCCGATATCGCTTCCTGTCAGAGACCTTCGGGGAAGCTGTTACTTTTGCATTTTATTTATTTCATTTTCATGTTGTCTTTTTTATTTCTTTTTAACCCCCACATGGACAAGTAGTTGGACAGACTAGGTGTTTTAGCCGGGGTTTGGCAACCAGTACAAGAGAAAGAAAACTTTGAATTCTAACCACTTCCCTTAAAAATTGATCTTGTGTTACATCCTGATCGTGGTGAAAAGTTTGGGTAAATTTATACTTACAATCTCCATCCAGATAAGAGTAGTTTTCAGATATTTGCTTCATTGTTTTTACTGAAGAGTTAAGTTCCAAAATTACCACTTCGTTTAACAATAATTCATCTATCGACCATATTTCCTTAATATTTCCCTTCTCAACCACTTAGTAGGCATCGAATTATGGAGGATAGCTGAGCTAAAATTTTTGGATTTAACTATGTTCGGTTAAAAAAGAAAGCTTGCTCTTATCTGGGTGGTGAATGTAAGTATTACACATGTGTGTGTGTGTGTGTGTGTGTGTGTGTGTGTGTGTGTGTGTGTGTGTGTGCATTAAAACAAAATTATCGTAAATTTTGTGGGCGTGCTATAATCTATAATGTACTAGTACCAATGAATAAAAATGTTGGCAAAGGTGTGGAAAAATCTTTTTTGCATCAAAATAATAGCAGTCAACCAAAATTTTAAAATGTAACTGAATTAGATAAAATAGTTATTAGCTTAATTATGTACAAAAAATTTCTTTTCTTTAATAATAATTATTATTATTATTATTCGCTGAAACAAAGAAATTCGAAACCTTTTTCATTAGGTGGTTGGCGTCAAACATTGGTGCATAGATGCCACTTACTTTGCCAGGCGTAACTACTGGATAAAAATAAATGAATTCACTGATCTCAAATCGAGGCCATCTTCCTCTGCCCGCCTCCATCTTGTCTTAGGGAAAAAAGAGGAAAAAAAGGAAAAGTCGACGTTGGCAGTTACATAATTATCCTCATCTCTTTCTTCTTTTTCTCTTCTCCCATTCGAGTTGCAGCCGCCTCCCTCGGCTGCTGCAATCTCACTGGTTCCCGCATTGACCAACCAATTCGTCAAGCAGCTCGCCACAATCGCACAGGTTTGTTATTATTATCCTTTGACCAATAGACACTCACGTGTGTGTGTTGTAGTTCAAACAATCGTCACATTTATTTCCATCAACTTCGTCGTTCACACCGACTAGTTTTTCAGCCCAAAAGAGACAATCAAGATAAAATTTCGATATTGCTCAGACTCTTTCCGCTTTGCTTTATCTTCTTTAAATGATGGCGACGATTTCTCACTCGTTTTCCTTTGTTCAACACAAAAAATTATTGTTACGACCGCCATCTTAACTTTCTTGTTATTTATTTCTTCTTTTCTTGAAAAATTTCACAGATAAAAAGAAAAAAAAACTGATCGTCACATTTTTTTAAATTTCTTTCATTTAATGTGTGTTCAGTGTAAATTCAACTGTATTTTCTTATTGTTATAATGTACACGTTATATATTACATACAGGCGCTACGTTATTCCTGGCCTACTTTTAAGAAAAAAAACATTTCTATTTTATACGGGACGTTTGTTTACATAAAATAATTATGATAATAGTAATGATAATAAATCAACAACTGCTGAAATAATTTCTAATATATTCCTGCTGGGAAAAAAAATCTTAATTTTTAACGTTTTTCAAATTTTCATTTTCCTCAGCTGAAAGGAATAATAATACTCCCCAAAATTAGCCAAGTGCTTGGGGGATTTTTTTTTATTGTTATTTTAAAAATCTTGTTCTTTATTAAATAAATATTTGGCAACTTTTTAAGATCTTCTCCAGATATAAAACTTTATTTTAAAGCTTTTTTATGCTGATTTCTTTTAACATTTGCTTGAAAAATAAAAACACTTTCCCCGAAATCGGAATGTGAAGTAGGAAATTTTTTCATAGTTTCGTAAAAAAATAAAGAAAACTTTTTATAAATTTACTTGCTTTATTTATTTTTATTTACTTGTTTATTCATCATTTTAACAAATCTAAAGTTACTTGCTTTTTTTTTTTTTACTAAAATGAAATAGCTATCATTTAAATGTCACTTTTCGTATCTTTTGTTGGTTAAGATATAAATACTTACTTGACAGTCTAACTGATAAGTAAAGTATTTTTTAAAAGAATTGCACCGGTATATGAAATTGATCACCGAGAGATTTGTCATTAAATTGACACGTGGTTAGATTAGGAGGTGGCTACATCGGCAGTAGTAGTGGTACTAATAAGTCAACTAAACTCTAGAAAGATTTCTTTTTACCTTACTAGACCATAGACAAAAGTAAACACAAGTTTAGGGGCTAAAATATCTTATGTACTTAAGTGGATTTACAACTCTTTAAACCAATGTTAACAATAAATCGTAATTATAGTAGATAATCTAGGTTTTTATGTGTAAACATTTTAAGGTCTGATTTATTTTTTCCTTATTTATATTACTTATTATTAATGAATGTATTCTTTATACACTTTCTTCTTTTAAAAATTTACTTCTAAAGGATTTTACATGCAGATTAAAAAATGCATGTATGGAATTAATTTGAGTGTTTCCATCTATTTCGTTATTCATTTATAATACTTTTTTTTTTTACTGAAAGCTTTTATGTCAAAGCTAATTATTTATATAAAAGATATTGTCTCCATCAGATATACGATTCATAAAATTTATCCCCCAAAGTTCAAAATGGACTGGAAGCACCTTAATTTTTTTAGGATTTTCTACTTGAATTAGTTCGGACTTTTAGATTGTCGAAGCAAAAAATCTATAAATATTGTTTTACCCTCTAATTTTGTTTTGTTTATTGTTGTTGTCTAACTCTCTCTCTCTCTCTCTCTCTCTAACATTAACAAAAATACTTGTCCAATCTTGGATTCGAACTAGATTTTTACTTTTAGATTTTCAATACAGTTCATAAATAGCATTTTTTATTATGATGAATTGTTTTCGTGTTGTAATTAAAAAATGTTAAAATTCTAACTTCTAGCCAATTTGAAAGTCTAGAAGGCAACCTAAGAAAGTATAAAACTTTATTTTAACTTTCAGGTTGGCGAATAGAAGTCATTGATTGGGTCTTAATGTTTTCATCTTTCATTTTATGATAGCATACAAACTAAATAAATAAATAGGAAAATGAACACAAATTTAAAACTAATTCTCTTTGCTAAAGCAAAGAGAATTAAACCTTTTTGGCTGCGCTTACTAACATTTCTATTGTTTAAAATACAAAGATATATTGTACTGAAAAAAATTTGAAGCGTTTTTTTTTTGTTTTTAGGGGTTTTTTTCTAGCTTTATTTTATTTTATTTTATTTTATTTTTGTGCTTGTTTATTTTTAACATTTGGTTAAAAGTGATAAAGATACGTTTCCATCAGACCAGAATGGAAATTATGAAATCTTTCCGTTTTGTTTATTTTTTGTTTTGTTTTTGTTTTGTGTTTGTTTTTTTTTGGTTATACAAGTACTTGATTCAAAATCAAGAATTTCACTTTCCATTCATCCACTCTTTGAGCCATCTCAAAAACTCCATCATCGTTTCTTGGGAGTGTTAACGCCAAGCTTCAACAATTCCTAATATCTGATTAACCAAATAAGACAAATATATTTGCTAATGTATAACATAGTAAATTTTTTGTTGCCCACTTGGAGTCCATTATCATTGCACAGCCAATCCTTCCATACAAAGACTATTTGATGGTTATCCTATGTCATTAGAAAATATATTTAGAACTTTTTTACCATTGTTTGTTGTATTATAAATAATCCTAAGAAAGAGACTATCTTTCCAGATACTCCAGTTATCCCCAGAAACTATAAAATTTGTATTGGAATTTCTGTATCACAAACTCTCTGTAAATTTTTTTTTTTTTTTTTTTTTTTTTTTTTTTATTATTATATTTTTATTTTGTCATATCTTTGTTTAAAGCATACAGGATAGCCTGGTACTTCCACTGCATAAGCCAAGGTCATTAACTTTCTGTACTTCATAAATTTACACTGAAAATTATCTCTATTATTGTCATCTACTTTGAAATGTTGAAGCAGATGATACTGGACTAGTATATAAAAATCAACTTTCTACCTCTTCCATTCTATTTTCACTGACGAAAATTGAAATAACAGAAACTAGCTAGAATTTTATGTGGACTGTGAATAACTTATAGTAGATTTTTTTTATTCTTTACCAGATCCACAAGATGAACCTTTTTTAAAGAGAATTTTTTTGTAGTCCCAACAATGAAGTTATTTCCCTTCTTCACATGTTTAAATAGTAAGCGGGAAAGGTTTTCCTAATCAACTCCAACCTTTTCTTTTTTCTTTCTTAGATTTATGAACAAAATGAAATGATTTTAACAGTTACTTTCAAAAAAAATTTCAACAATTTATCAAAATATTTGTAATGATGCAAAATATATAAAAAGAAACGTGTGTGTGTGTGTATATATATATATATATATATATATATAGAGAGAGAGAGAGAGAGAGAGAGAGAGAGTGGCTAGAGTGTTCGCCAATGGTCCAGAAGACCTGGGTTCAATCCCAGGTCACGTCATACCAAAAAGACTTTAAAAATGGTACTTGATACCTCCTTGCTTAACACTCAGCAATATAAGGTATGTATCAAGGGTAAAGTGGAGCAATCCAGGGAAAGGAGTAGCGCCCTCGCCTACACTTCGGTGTAGTAGCTATTGAAAAGGGAGCCTTCTGATCGCCCTTGACTATGGTCGCCAACTTTACTTATATATATATATATATTGTAAAATTTTAACAAATAGTAAAATAAGATATTCATGAATGCAAGTAAAATGGAAATCAGTCTACCTATTTATTTATCACTCTATATCTCCTCATTTCTCTTTCTCTGACTTAAAATAAACACCATCTTACTCCCATCCCATTTTTTTTTTATATATATAATGGTTGCGGTAGTCTCAGGTTGACTATGACCTGGTAAGCCTTAGGTGTTTGCTAGTACAAGTAGCTTCAAATAAAAAGATAACTGGTCTTGTGTGGCTTGGTGTCTCCAGCAGTCATCATTTGAAGATTTAATTGAGGAGCCAAAATAATAAATAAACAGGGTCAGACAGACACAGCATTCTCACACACATGGATTCATATGTTGGATCTCACAGCTATTTTGAGTCGGTATCTTTTCAACCTTCCACAGAGTCACTTTTTAAGAAGTTTGGATACACTATATATTTGGCCTTTCCTCATTTCTCCACTTAAAGAGATAGCAAAACTGAAACGAGGCAGAAGACTGCTAGACAGGATGAGACTCCAACAACAATTAGCCAAAGGAATAAGATTTCCTTGCATTCTCCCCAGAATAAAATATATCGTTCATAATTCATTATAAATGTTGAATGGCTTGTATCTTTCATATGTATTGTCTTAAGTTTGATTGTGAAATTCAGCAATCATTCTTAGGAAGAAAATCTGACTAATATACCCAGAATTTTAATACACTACAATCAGTCACAATAATGTCACTGCCAAGCATTCTTTTCAACTAACTGATCAGACTATCCTGGACATCACTACCAGTTGTGATTCTACCACTGAACTGAAGGTGGCAGTAGTGGTGATCAGCTAGCTTCAATCGGCTAATTGTTTCTTTACCACCATTTATAGATCTGAAGAGAGTTTATGAATGGTCACAACTTTGTCAAATCAAAGCTTGCTGGTCATAATTAAAATAAACATAAGCCATTCAATAACAATGACGGAAAGTGCAAGGTTATAACAAAGATAAAAGCATTTATTCTAGTTTTGGTTTATAGGTTTGAGTTAAACCTTTATAACAAACTTTTGCCATTGGAAACTGTCTAATTCCTAATGTTTTTCTGTTCAATAAAGCCAGTTTTTCAGTTGTGATACTAATGAGTAGCACTTATTAAATTATCAGGTTTACTTTGATTTGGTGTACTTAGTCTTAATGATTTCTGGAGTTAGTTCACTATGTTTTCTCTAAGACTTCTTCATCAGAAGTGGATTATGAAACACTTCGTCAAGCACAAAATCACTGATTTAAGTTCCAATGATAACTGCAATCATCTCCCAATTGCCACTTAAACGGTTAACTCAATCTGGAACTAACTTGAGCAGCTTTTCATCTTTATTTTCATGGAGTTTCTCTTCTCTTCTGAGGGGCTTCACCTGATTTTTTTTCATGCTTGGCACCTTCACACTCCCATTGGCCAAATTCTTCTCAGTATTACTTTACAATATATTCTCATACGTTTCCATAAGTCAAGATTTTTCTGTTTGACTCATATGTGGCTTCTCTGTATTCTCATTAATCATTTACTTCTCTAAGTAAATCTCTAGGCAATCCCTAGTTGACATCACTTGGGAATTCCTCAAAATATCTCTCAATCAAATTTATTTGTTACTTTCCCTCTTCTTCAAAATCTATCAATGTACAAATATTAATTTTATTACTGGATATACTTGTGTAATGAATAACTTTTTAAGACCAGTTTTTTCTCTCCAAAACAAAGTGTCATTCATTACATTAGATAGGTTTTTGCTTACCTTGCTTCTTTGCCTAACATTGCTGTAACTTCCATTTAAAGTGTCTCTATGTTCCCTATACCAAAACAAACACTATTATTTAAGATGATAAAGTTTTTACTTCATATTATTTACTATTTATAACACTTGGGCATATAATATATACAAATATTATAAATAGTAAAACCTTGATTAGCTTAACTAAAACTCATTGTTTATTCACAGTATTGCATTGTTTTTGATTTTATTACAGTCGTTTTGAAAGTATTAATAAGTGTTTGAGTGTTTTCTCTCAATGTCATTGGATGTTTAAGAAATATTTTTGTAGGCTAGCATAGTCAAACATTACATGATCTTAAATCAACCCCACCAGCCACATTCTGATCAATAAAACATTTATAACTCGATCCATTCACTGTTTTCTTATATCTGGGTTTAAAGCACACAAGATAACCTGCTACTTGCACTGCATAAGCTAAGATTTTTTTACATTTTTGTACTTAATAAAAATGCACAGAAAATGAATCTCCATCATTGCAATCCACTTTCAAATATTGAAGAAGATAACACCGAACTAGTATATAAAATTAGCTTTCTGATTCTTCCATTGCATTTTCATTGTAGAAAGTTAAAGAACTAAAAATAGAAACTCGAAAGATTTAATTATTACAGATTTAAATAATACTCTATGTACATAATTCTTCCTGATGATACAACATGTCTTTAAGGAAAAGCATAGCAGTAATAGCTTTGAACTGATTTCATTACACTGTAATAAATATACTTATCTTCATGCAGTGATAACAATCCTCTTTTGGTTGCTTTGCAAACAGACTTGTTACGCTCATATCATTGGCCGCTTTGCCAGATTTTATCTGTAACCTATTCATCTTTTACTTGTGAGCACTTAGATCTTACATATTGCTTTCCGCCAAGTATATATATATATATATATATATATATATATTGCATAATACATATTACCTATTATAACCCTTACCTATTTACTTTTTACCTGGTATCTAATATCTTTTACACATAACCTTTAATCTTTTAACTTTTTTTATTCATACGTTCACTTTCGATAACTTGACCATTAAAAGAAAAAAGTTACAAAATTTCCCCCGACGGAATAAGCCGCTTTATACATAGATAATTAAATGAATCTTAGCAAAAGATGACATTTGCCTATATAATCTACTAAAATAACAAGAGGATTTAAAATCCAATTTTGTATTTTGCATTAATATTTCCTTTATTTTATTTATGTTAATTTTCTTCTTCCTCTTATTTTCTTTTCAGTATGGATCCAAGTTCAAGTGATGGTGCTGGGGATGCAGCATCTCTATCAGAGTCATTTATGAGTGCAAATCAATATGCAGTTGATGGTAATTTTTATTTGTCACCTTACTAATTAAAAATGAATTAATTTCATGAACATGTTCTTAATCAAGTTAGGAAACTGACACAGATTATTGCATAACATCCTACCTTACTTCTTTTAGCAAATTAGGTATTGCAAGAATAAACTTTTTACCATGAACCATGTATTATATAAGAATACAAAATTACTTTTTTTTAAGAAACATTTTTAAAATTTTTTATCTTGGTTAATCTTAAACTGCCAAGTCTAGAAAATAACAAAATTGAGTATTTATTAATTTCTAGTGGTTTTTAAGACAATCTGAAATCTTTGAACAATAAAGAACACTTAAACTTCTTTCTTCAGAAAATTCAGAATCAAATAAAAAAGAATTTTCAATTCCACAAGCCTATGCTTCCTAACATTTTAGCTGTTTATAAATTTGGATTTTGTGTTGCTTTCAAGAGAAAGAAATCAAATATATTGATTCAAGTTTATGTTATCAAATAAGCTTATCATAATTCAACAAATATCAATTCATTCATATGGCTAAGACACACCCATTTTTGGGGGGCCAATTTCAACCAAACTTCCAGGACTTGTTAAATCATGCCTGAAAGGTTTTACCTTTACTTGATCTGCTTCAGATTGGTTTTTAGGTGGAATCTGTCTTATGCCCAGCATTGGTAACCCACTCTCTTGGTAATCATTATACAAGCTAGATGACCCTATCCTTTCCTGGATGTAATTAGATGCTATCATAGCTGGGTGTTGCACTAAGAGGAAATCCATTTCATCTAAATTGTCACCCAGCTTAAAAAAGAGACTTGGAAACCTTTTTTCTTTTTCTTTAAGGTTAATCTTACCCCTCCAAGTCTAGGTAATAATAAGATTAAATATTTATTAAATTTCAGTGGTTTTTGAGGGAATCAAGGGTCTCTGAGCAAACCCAAAGCCATCTTCCATACATTATACTTTGTGTAAAGAAAGCATTAGTTCCATAAATAAACGATAAAAACAAACAAAACATCCTTTAAAAAAGAATAATTATTATAAACTTTAATGAGACTGACTTTACATCTTTTATCTTTAATGACTATCTTACAACCCATTTGTAATTTGAATAAGTATTGTTAGTTATTCTAATTTGCAAATAAAGCATAGTATATATATATATATATATATATATATATATATATGTATATATATAATGCCATGGAATTCCATGGCATTAAATATATGATCTAATATATATTTTTTATTATTATTATTATTATATAATAGCTCTATCCTAGATATTGAGCACTCTCCATATTATATTGCACTTGGTTCAACACATAACCACAAAGTGATTTAGTGACAACCAACATAGTTATAATATATATATTTGATACTGGCCCATTAGCAAAATGGTTAGTGTTCACCAATGACCTGGGAGACAAGTGTTCAATCCCAGGCTAAGTCATGCCAAAGACTCAAAAAATGGTACTTAACGCCTACTTGCTTAACACTCAACATTATAAGGTACTGATCAAGGTTAAGTGGAGCAATCCAAGGAAAAGAGTAGCCCCTTCCTCTACACTTCAGTGTAGTAGCTATTGAAAAGGGAGCCTTTGGGTCACCCTCAACTACAGTTGTACGACTACTACTATAAATTATGCTTCATTTGTAAATTCTAAAATTAGTTGATATATTCAATTTTATTTTCATAGAATTTTTATCCTTTTTAAGTATTTTTTTATTTGGATATTGTAGTTGATCAATATTTTTTTTTTCTTTTACATTTTTAATTAAATAGATTTAAAATTGGAAATGCAAAAAATATTAATACAGCTTAGATTTCCTTTTAGAGAAGCAATAATCATAATTTCTTAAAAAAAAAAGAATGTATTCTTGGTACCAAAATTAGATTAAATATTTATCTTGATAAAATATGTTGTAAAATTATTTAAATGCCAGAAATAATTTAAATTTTAGTGTATAAATTTTTGTTATTACCTAGTAGTCAATCTCTGCATGAAAAGTCTTATACTCTGGTTTCCTGGAAGACAAAAATATCTCTCAAGGAAGAATTAACTGATCTAAGATATCCTCTAAACATGAAGAGCAGAATGAGAACAATCTAACTCCATGGAATGAATAAAAGATTCAATTTGAAAATTCCAGATGGTTACTATTACAGACACCAGAAAAAGGCCCAAGGGTACAATGGTTAAAACATTGTGACTATAATAACAACCAAACAAGGGCATTAGTTTGCTTTGGCTTAGTTTCTTTGTTTAGAGGCATATCAATCTTTGTAGGTTATTTAATGGCAAAGCCATCCTTGTAGAAGGTTAATAGTAGTGCTATTTAACCCATAGCTGAGGGTGATAAAGGGGTTCATACCTTTTCCAAGGGCATTACTCCAAAAGTGAATATGATAGCACAACTGGAGTTTGAACTTACCATAATGTCACAGTCCAGCACTTAATCCATGACGCTACAGGTCCTCCTTCACACTAGTTTAAGTACATCAATGAATAAATATGAAGTTGATATTTTTTTTTAATTTACTAAATATTTTTCTTACTGTATTCTTTGCATGTATTCATTTAACTGATTAAAAATGTTTTAGACAGTAAAAAAGTTTAATCTTCCTGAAGAATGTATTTAAAAAAGCAGATTGTTTAACTGTTTAATCACATTTAATTTTTTTCTTCAAATTTTATATGTATAAAAACAATATTATTATTTGTTGATCATTGTTCCTATCAAAAATGTATAATTATAGTTGCCCACATTTCTCATTTTATTTTTCTTTCTCTCTAAGCACAAGATGATGAAGGCATGGCATCATCTGGTGAGGGAGAAGGAGATGGTAGAAATGATGAACCTCTTAGGGAACAGGTAAATCCCTTCATTTAAATAAATCTATTTCTAAATCTATTAAGATATATAATATTGATCATTATTTTTATTCCCTCTTCATTCTAATAATAATGAGAAGAAAAAAAAACACTAACTTCTGTATGTTCTTATAAACAAAAGAACTTGTAAAATTATTATTTGTTTACTTTCATAAGTGTATCTCTAAATTGTGTGTGTGTGTGTGTGTGCAAAAAATGATTAATGTGAAATAGAATTATTAGTAACTAAATAGCAATATTTGAAACCATTTAACTGTGTGTAAACAAATGATTAATATTAAATAATATTACCAGTATTGAATAGAAATACTTGTAAACATTTGGATGCAAACAAATAAGCTCTAACAATTCATTTAAAAATAAAGTTATCTATAAACTATTCATTTACAAATCATATGTATGTATAAACCCACATGGGTTGATATACCATAAAACGCGACCAACCATTCCAAATTAAATTTATTTGGTTTTCTTTTAACAAAATGTCTGCTTTTCATCTTGTAGGACCGTTTCTTACCTATTGCCAATGTAGCCAGGATAATGAAAAAATCTATACCCAAGACGGGTAAAGTGAGTATAAAAATGTTTCTTTTCAGTAGTTCTGATAAATCTTATGATTTGGCAATATCTGAAAAATAAAATATTTAATATATAAATGTATTATTGATATTTATATAGAAAGGTCATTCAATAAAGAACGAGTTTTTTTTAAAAATCCCGAAAAAATCAAAAGAATTTTTTATTCCATAAATGTAAATACTGCTTTGTTTAGAATAAATTTATTGCAAAAGATCATTTTAATCTCACAGAAATGTTTGTTTTGAGGCTCTTCAAAATGGTGACAAATCAAACAGTGCTCCAAGCAGTGACTGAGAAGTACAAACTATATGAAATTTGCAAAAGAACATTTGAATGTATACGGAGAAGTATGTTTTAGTTTTAAAAAATGTTTATAAATGGACTAAATTGTTTAAAAAAGGTTTAGTTTTCAGGATGAAAATGGGCAGGAAAGCCTAAAATGACAAGCACACCTGAAATAGTGGATTGGTTGATAGAAGAGTTAGAATAGAGGACCATTTCTGAACAACTGGGAATTTCACATTCTCCTTCCAGTCCAGATTTGGCTGTCTCTGATTTCTACAAGTTTTTCCTCTTTAAAGAATTTCTGTATTAAACAAAGTTTGCAAATTATAATGAAACGAAGAGCACTGTGAGCAAATGGCCAAAAACTTGGTCCAAAGATTTCTATCCTGAACCAATACAAATTCTTGTTTTTTTTGTTTTTTTTTCAATGAAAAAAACGTGTTCTAAAAAATGGAGATTATATTGAAAAATGAAGCAAAAAAATTTTTTCCAGGTGACATGGGAGTTGTTTTATTGCAAAATTTACCTTACTGAATTACACTCATATTTTAAAAAATAAGAATAAGTTGATTTGATTAAATGTTGGGGATGGGTAAAGACTGATTTCTCCATTTAACTTTTGTTAAATAAAATAATATAGTCTGATGCACTGTTTAGATATTACTGCCTAAGATCAAAGTGTTGTTCTCTGATCTATTTGTTTATTCTTCATAGGATGTATGTAAAATTATAAAAGAAATAAATTTAGGCATGATGGTTAGAATGTTCACCAAGGCCCGGGAGACCTGGGTTCAATCCCAGCTCAAGTCTTACCAAAGACTCAAAAAATGGTACTTGCTTTACACTCAACATTATAAGGTACGGATCAAGGGTAAAGTGGAGCGCCCTCCTCAACACCTTGGTGTAGTAGCTATCCAAAAGGGATCCTTTGAGTCACCCTCGACTACAGTTGCCAACTTTACTTTACTTATATGTAGATTATTTATATATAGATTATATAGATTGATTATTTATATATATATTGGGTTGAGTCATAAATAATTTCCATTTTTTTAAAAGCATGTTGTAACTACACATTTCAAACTTACAATGTTTTAAATGCAACCTGATTAAAGTGTGGCTTCATCATTCATTCTTATTTCAATAGTGAAAATTTGTGTATTATAATTTAATCTATGATCTCATGCCTCTAAAATGGAGTAACTGAACGTGTCTATTTGACATGTAATATTGTGGTAGTTTAGGAATTGCAAAATGCTACCGAACTAACAAAGAAAATTTCGAGTGTTTATGGTCAACTTATCATTACTGACCACCATATCCAAAACTAGTTTTCAAAATTTCATTCTGGCAATATGTCATTGAGAGATGAACCCAGAGCAGGATGTTCATCGGACCTCAATCAAGATGCTTTAAGAAAATTGATGGAATTCAATCCATGCAAAAGTACTCAAGAATTTGCACTTGACCTCAACACATTCCAATCCACAATTTTCTGCCACTTGAAAAAGATAGAAAAAGTGAGCGAGCTGAGTGTTTCAGTTCCTCATACTCTTAGTGAAAAGAATAAGGAAGATGGCATATCCAGTGACAAGTCTTCTTTCAAGGCAGAAAAATTACCTGTTTTTCAAAAAGGTCTTTATGGTTGATGGCAAATGGGTCTTCTATGACAATGTTCAATTTAAAAGGCAGTAGATTGACAAAGCTGAATCTCCGCAGCCTACCAAAAAGGCAGGGCTTCACAAAAGGAAAGTTATGCTGTGTGTATGATAGCTCAATGATATTCTCAATAGCTGCAATGTGTGCCTGAAAATCTAAGAAAAAAACCAGCACTTGTCAATAAGAGAAACATTGTTCTTTTCTATGATAACACAAAGCCACATTCAGCAAATAATCCTTCAGGAAAAAATATTGAATTTATGCTGGTCTACTCTATCCACCATATTCAACTAACCTTTCAGCAAATAATTTCCATCCTTTTAGTTCTCTACAAAATGCTCTGAATGACAAAAATATCATTTGAAAACATTTGAGGAAAACTTCTTGAGCTCAGAACCAGCTGAATTTGACTTGAGAGGAATCAACATGCTCCTTGATAAATCGCAACAGGTGATTCAAAATGGCAAATATACTATTGATTGAAATTAATTGTTAAATTACTCACAAAGAAATTATATTTTTTAAAACAAATTTTTATGACTTAACCTAATATTATATAAATTTATTATTCTTTATATGGATTTATTATCATTTATATATAGATTAGATTATATAGATTCAAATAGACAAAATTTAGAACCAAAATTATGACATGAAATATAAAAACCATCTAAATATTCATAAGATTTGCCTGGTTTTGTATTGGTATTAATCTTTGGTTCAAATTCTATGAATTTTGAAGCTGTAAACTTTTTGCTATTAATTAGGTATCGGTACAGAGTAATGCCAAGCCAATTTACTAAAAAATCTTTCATTCCCCAAAGATACCTGCATCAGAAAAATATGGTCTAAAAAGGTTTAGCTTTGGGTTACTCATCTCACACTTTTAACTTGGACTATTGATGACAGATTTTACTGTAAATGTATAAATATTTTTAAAATTCAGGGTTTTAAGTGGTCTATGTAGAGCCCCTGAGAGTGAATAAAGTTTTAGCAGGGTGAATATTAGGGGCCCAAAGAGTGCATTTACTAATTTGCATTTATAAAAGTAAGTAAAGTTGGCGACCAAAAGGTTCCTTTTTCAATAGCTACTACACCGAGGTGTCGGGGAGGGTGCTACTCCTTTCCCTGGATTGCTCCACTTTACCCTTGATACATACCATATATTGCTGAGTGTTATTTGCATTTATAAATCCTTTTATAATAAGGAATGTGCAAACTAAGTTTTGTAATTTAATATTCAATTTATTTGGAAATGAATGGAAATTAAATTTGGTCACAAGTAAAAAGTTTGAAAAGCCTTGATATAATCTATGACTGACACATTATTTTGTAAAATTCAATGTAAATTTACTGTAATCTGCCACAGGTGTCTTATGTAGCATTATAGTTAATTAGGCTTGCAGACTATTGCTAGTGAGTTTGATTATTACTGGGTGCTCCATATTTCTCAGCTTGTGACAAACTAAATTTTAGCCTTCACCATGGAGAAACCATTTAAGTTGTTGACTTGATAAAAACATTTTAAGTTATTTCTTGTATTTTCTCATGTGTTATTCTCTATTTTCCATGTCTTTTTTTTTTTTTTTTTTTTTTTTTTTTTTTTAATAGATTGCCAAAGATGCCAAGGAATGTGTACAAGAATGTGTATCTGAATTTATCAGCTTCATTACTAGCGAGTATCCTTTGGGACACCATCAATTTTTTTTTTTTTTTTAAAAACCCTACAAAGGTCCTCTACCCCCCTCCCCCCAATCTAAAAATTGTGAAAATGTGAAAGAAAAATATAAAGAAACAAAAAAGATTTCTCTGTTCAAAGAACAAACACCTTGAATATTTTATAATCTCTTATAAGCCATTTTATTAAAATTATTCTACTTTTTCTTTCTTTCATAAGAAATTACAAAAAAAATAATTACAAAATTCCTTTTTTTCTTTAAAAGTTGAAATGCATTCAACACATTATTCAGACAACGGAACTCCTTATTTTTATTGTTTACACAACATTCCCAATATATTATCCCTGATGATTTTTTTTTTCTTTCAAAAATCTTAACTAAAAAAAAATGAACATCAAGGTACTTTTTTTTTCTTTTCTTTTAACAACAAAATTCATTGGTAAAATTTAACAGGAACAATTTCCAAAATGAAATAAATTTAATCTATACCCACAGCACTTTGAACCAAGCATTTAATCCCATATTTTTGTGTGTGTGTGTGTTTGTTCATATTCCTTAACTTTATCTTCAGAGCAAGTGAGAGATGTCAGCATGAAAAAAGAAAGACAATCAATGGAGAAGATATTCTATTTGCTATGTCTACTTTAGGTTTTGATAACTATGTGGATCCACTGAAAGGTTATCTACAAAAATACAGAGAAGTATGATTACAATTTTGGAATTCATTTTAACTAATTAATAACTTGCTATTTCTATTTGTTGAGAAAGTAATTCACTATTATTTAGAATGGACTATTTTTCATAAATTTTCTGTAATAACAATTGTAACATCGTGGGCCTCTTGCAAATGTCCCAACAGAAAGAAATGGAAAAAACATTTAATGATGCATGTTGATAATTCAGGTTGACCATCTTCATGAATTTCCAAACTGTCTTTTATAGGGAGGAGGAAGCCCCTAGCATCTTCTTAGGAAAACACCAAAGCCCTAAAAAAGAGTCTTCTAAAATGTCGAAACAAAAAAAAATGCATCCACCCCGTGGTATTGTAGAAATCCAACTGCCAAAACTCAAAACCCAAGCTTTCTCATGACTTGCTTAAGTCATCTATAACCCCACTTGTCTATGAAATGCCTCCACTCAAATATGATGGTGTGTTGAAGCCATTTCATAACAATAAATTCTTTCACCTAAATATTTGGTCAGAAGGGTAAAATTTCTATACTTGACTAATGAATAATTTAGATAGTATTTGCATTTATATTACAGTGAAAAATAATGTATACATTTAATGAAATATTATCGACTTAAAATCAAATCTTCAAAGAATTTTTTTATCAAAAAAAAAATCTATTAATCTAAATGAATTGCTTAATGTCCTAAAGTCAAATTTTAAAGTTTTTCATTTGTAACTTAATTCTTGTTTTAGTCTGCCAAAGGAGAGAAAGGTTTACAACCAAATGCAATGGCTGGAGATGCGACTGGTGATGAAATGGAAGAAACTTTTAGTAGTAAGTTCTATTTGCATCATTTAATGAGAAAAAAAATTAACTGAGCCAATTAAAAAATTTTACAGCTCCTGAAAATATTTTGGGAATCATGTATAAAATCCAGTTTAGTCTCATTTATTTGTATGGTTTTGTCATTTTCAGATTAATTTCATAAAACACTAGTAAAATTTAATTCTACAAGTCAGTGCTCCAAAGGATTTTTTTTTAAAGAAATTTGAAAAACAATGCACAAAGTGTTTTGAACTTCACAATGAATATATGGGGTAGTATGGCTTTAAGTCATTCTTTTAATGGTGTCATACTAAGGACACACTTTTTTGAAAGGAAGTCTGACTCCTCTGCAAGGGATACAGTCAGTGTATTCTAAGCCCCAACAAAAGGTCTCTAAATATTTTTTAGATTTTAAACACTTTTGTAAAATTTTGAAACAATATTCTTTTTGCCTATTCCTATACACTTTTCACATTGCACATAAATTCTACGAAATTACCAAAAGCTACTACTTTGTTAATTTTTTTTTTTTTTTTTTTTTTTTTTTTTTTTTTTTTTTTTTTTTCACTGTTAAAGGTTTTAAAACTGTGACTCTTAATGTTGTTAGCCCCAACAAGTGTCCTGGATGAGACATTAAACCATCTGATAGCGAGGCTCCAGCCTTGGAGATTTGGGGAATGTTGTAGTAAAAAGTCCCAATTTTCTAAAAAGAACATTCTCAAAAATACCTCAATTTGTTATCTGAATTTATTAGTCCTTTGCTGAATGAGTTTTCATTACAACTAAGGGAAATTTGAGAACTATAATCATAGAAAATAATCACTTCCTATGTGTGTCTAAGTCATTAAAATTTGTAGCAATAATAAAAAAAAAGTGGTTTGGTATTTTTACTGTTGTTTTTTTTTTTTTTTTTTTTCTTTGTGGTGGGGGGGTATCTAATACTGTATATAGACACACCTTTTCCGAAATCTAATCTTACATTTCTGTCCACTCTTAATCATTAAAGGATCAAATGATATTTTTAAAAATTCTGATAAATTCTGATTTTTCTTTGTTTTGTTTTTTCGTTTGTTTTTTTTTCTTAAAATGTAGTTATCTAAAATGACCAGCATAAAACAGATTTTTTTTAGTCTTATTTTTGCTTCTGGCTTCTTATTTCAGCCATCCCTCCTATGTTGACTGATCAAACAACACAGAATGTTCTTTATACTGCTACATATTCTGGTCCTGTGGCTGTAAGTTTTTCTTAAAATTATTATACTTTGTTTTTTCCACTTGAATAAAACAAAAATGTATAAATCATCAAATTCAAAAAATGAAATTTTTCTGCCTCATATGGTTTGATTTTTTTTTTTTCTTTATAGTTGATTCATCTTAATTTTTGTAAAATTTGAAGACTAAATAAATAAACAGTATCTGTAATTTATAGTAAAATTACATGGCTCATGTTCAACTTTGTCAATCCTTTTAATATAATATTAAATTCATATTGGTTTTCCTATTGTAAATATTTTTGATTTAGAAAACATTTTTGACA
Source organism: Sepioteuthis lessoniana (assembly GCA_963585895.1). Lineage (NCBI taxonomy): Eukaryota > Metazoa > Mollusca > Cephalopoda > Myopsida > Loliginidae > Sepioteuthis > Sepioteuthis lessoniana. The sequence goes on from OY757906.1 coordinate 132,664,791, forward strand.
TTAATTTCAGTATAGATGAAATTTTGGTAACAATGGAATAGGTCATGATTCATCTTAATAATTTTGGGTTGTCAGCAAACCTACTGAAGCCATTGGAGTGGATAGCCACACTGAGACTGATTGAGAAAAATAGAACAAACAATTGAATAACCAAAATATGCTTAATCGTATTTTTTAATACTGATATTTTCAGCATTAAAAGACTGAACATTTATATTGTACGTTTAGTTCTATTTTGGGACATTTGAGAGCAATTTTCAAATTCTAAATGGAAGAAAAGATGTTGAATACTTTAGCTTTAAGTTGGTCTCATCAGGATCAAGGCATACTGACAGCACCAATTCTCTTGAATCCCTTTCACCATCCATCCCTGTTGACAAGTCCTCTAGATGGCATCAAGAGTTTGCACAAAACTGGTAATTGTAAGTTTTTGCGGGTTGGCCAACACTGGTCTGTCCATGTGTGGGAATCTATAGGAAAACGTTACTTATGAGCTCCTCCTTGCTCCTCTAGCAGGTCTTGTTCATCTTACTTGGATGGTTGATGAGATGGGCGGTAAGTGGCTGTACAACTATTTTGTTGGGTGCTGCTTCCAGGATTTGTTAAACATGGCATGCAGCATTCTTGTATAGTTCCCATCAAGCTTTTTCTCCATGCATTTTGTGCAACTATACAGTAGTACTGGCACAACAACAGCTTAGAAGAATTTTTGTTTTATTTTATCTGAAAGAACAATAGTTCCTGCCTTTGTGCATATGTTGATATGACTTTCAGTAGATGAGATATTACAAACAAGTTATATGAACTGGTCTACTAGTTTTATATAGGCTTGCCATTTACAGAAAAGATAGCTTCATCTTGATTAAAATATATGAATTCTGTTTTATCTGAGTTAATGTTGAGACATGTCTACTATTTATGAATTTTGAAATTTTTATCACATATTTTTATATTTTTGTTTATCTCTTTCTAGTTGCTACTTTAACTGTAATATTTTGTTTAAGTAATATTCAAATGTCAACATAGAAGATATTTAGATAGTGATTGAATTTTCAATAAACAGATGAAAAATAAATTGAAAAGCTAAAATTGAATTAATACAACTGTCTCTAAAATTGCAAACAGAAACATTTTACACATATTTGTTTACTACAAAAATATCTTTTAAATTTTGACTATATCTCTTCTATATTTTCTTGTGTATTATAACATTTCATGTTTTTTTTTGTTTTGATTTTCAGATGTCTCCACAGATCAGTTTCTAAGCTACTCTCTTCATAAACAAGGCAGAATTCTATCAGTCATAATCTACATTGATCTATGCAAGGAACTTTTGGTTCCAACCATTATATGCCTTCTGAGTGTGTATTTCTATTGGTCAGTTCAGATCATAAGTTATTAATAACTTGTACCATTCAGCTTCGGCTAAAAAGCATAACTAAACAATTGGTCAAGTCAAATTCATGTAAATTACTAGCCTAGATTATCCCTCTGTTACCACTCATTAACCACAACACTTCTAAAAACACTAATTCAATCTCCAACTTGAGTATTACTACCTCTAATATTATCAGCCCTACTAATTTAACTACACAACAGCTGCACGCAAAATAAAGTCTGCAAGCCTCCCTAAGTGAACATTTAAAGATCATGCATTTTTATGTTTTCTATGAATTGTAATGACCAATTTTTTCTTCCCATTTCATTAAGTTTCCCTTCCCCCAATTAATAACTGTTTTTTTTTTTTGTTTTGTTTTGTTTTTTTCATAATTATTACCCTGTCATCTTGGGGAAAAAGTTTAGGAATTCATTTTATATTTTATCCAACCTTTTTTTTTTTTTTTTCTTCTTCTTTTTTGAAAGCTACATTACCATCACTAACTCATATTGAAAATTTTGTAAAGAACACACAAATGCCTGGAAGATAAAGAGAGAGAGAGAGTGAGAAGGGGGGGGGAGAAAAAACCTTTCACAGAAGAAAAATGTACAGAAATGAAACTGTTTTTTCTAAAGAACTCTTGGTATTTCAGATGTAAATTTTGGTCTTATTTCTGAATGAAAACAAAATAATTTTGATTATTTTTCCTATCAAAATGTGTTGAGTTTTATCTTTGTTTATATAAAAGTGACTAAGAGGATGAATGAATGTAGAGAGTTTAAATGGGTTTTGTTTCTTTAATTTTTTTTCTGCCTGTTTACTGATTTAACAATAAGGAGAAACAAAATAAAAAGAATAATAAAATATGAGGATGAGTCAAAAGTTTTGTAATATTTTGGTAATACGTGATGCACAATTCAGCAGCTCCAGATGCTTTTGCCAAGGTCATGGAGGTGACTAACCACAGTGGATTATGAGGTGCTGAGCTCGCCTGATACTCTCAAAGTGCTACTCACCAGATTTGCCTCAATGGCTTGGAGCACAACCTTAGAATCTATGGTTTTAGGCCAACCTGACCTTGCCTGATTGCTGAGGATCTTGCAACCCAAGTAAAATTTCTGTACGTTGATCAACTGCAACTTCACCTTTTGCCCAATGTTTTTGGTTGTTTCAGCAGCATTATGACCCAGTTTGATCTCATAGATTATGTTTCCAAATTAGATTATATTGCACATTAATCTATGTGGCTTTCAAATCACACATACAATGAAGTAATGCATAACAGGTCAGTGCACCAACTATTATGATCCTACTAACCACAATGGGGAACCTTCTACAACTTGAACAGCTTCAGTTATATGATATATGCACCATAAACTAGCACATACCAAACTATTGCAAAACTTTTGACTCACTCTAGGAATTTGATAGTTACACAGTTATTGAAGTAATATTTCTTGGTTATTTTATGACTGAAAGAGTAAAGTTTTTCTCTCATTACAATTAAATAACTTTCTTGTTCCCTCTCTAAGCCCAACTTAGTAAATAACTATGTCTAGAAGACATTTTTATTTATGTTTAATTTATATCAACAAGTTGATTTTCATTGGATTCAGAGTTACTTTTTTTTAACAGTTTTAATGTTTATAAGTACTGCATTTGAAGACTTACAAGATGTACCTCATCTTGGCCAGGCATTTTTTTTTTTTTTTTTTTTTTTTTTTTTTCAATGAATAAACTGGTTTAAATTTTGAATGATAGGTGAAGAGTTTACACCTGATATTCACATAGTCTTCAATCACTATCAGTCATTTTTAAAATTTCATATTTTCAGATCTTAATTAAATCTCAGAATTTTACATTTAAAAACATTAATAGGTTTGTTTAAGTAGATGAACATTTTAGCATCATCACTTAATTTTTTTCTTGTTATTTTATATGAAATACCCATAAGTATTACTGTTATACATTGTTACCTTAAAAAAGAGTTGTCATTGTTGGTGTAAAAACAGTCATCACCTTGTTCAAGTTTACAGAGATGTTTGTTGTTTAATTTAAGGCTCACTGCCGCACCAGAACTCGACTAGCCAGTAACCTAAACCTGACCCTTGACTTTATAAGATGCAGGGGGGGATTTTCTGTGTTTGTTTGTTTTTTAAACAAGTGTGTCTTATGAACTGTCAAATACATTATTCTGAATCATTTATTTGGTTTCTGTAGGGGCAAAAGAAAGTTGTTTGGGTGGGGCGTTTACACAATTGAATTTTTTTTTTTTTTTTAAGTTCATTTTTTTTCCCCATTACTTTTTACTTATTCTATATATTGTTAGTTTTCTCTTGTATGGATTTTATAATTTCTCAAATAACCAATGAATAGACAAACTGATTATTATATTCTAGATGTCTACTGACTGAAGTTTTAGGATAAAAAAAATTGACCAACTAGACATTTAAAATAGTACTTTGCATTAAGTTCTCTATTCTAACCACAAAGCCACAATTGACTTTTTCTTAAAGCCATTGATTTCATTTTTTCTTTATCTAAAAGTGGATATTCTAATTCCACATTACAACTCACTTCCTCACAGTGATATGACCACAAATTAAATAATCTATTTACCTCAAATATTTCTATCTTTTGCATCACTGGTGTCTATTTTACTTATTCCAAAAACTAAATACTCAACTTATAAGTACATTGCTGCTAGCATTTTAACCAACTTGAAATAGAAATAAACCTTTCTGATCCAATAATAGAGCAATTAAAAGTTCTTGTTAGGTTGATGCAAAAGTTTCCAGTATTTTGGGGGATAAAATCTTTAATTTACATAAATTCATATCATTGGTCAATCATCAAGTATTTCCACTGGTTTTTTATGATCTTACACTACTTTTAAGTTCATCACTATTAAGGCATGCCAACAGCACAAATTTCCTTATTAAGTTGATAAAAACAAGACTTTGAGTGCCCTAGTATGACACTAATCCTCATCTGATGGTGAGGCTCCAGTCCAGGATTTTAGAGAATGTGGAGTACACCTTCATGACCATTATCTTCAAGGTCTACTTTGATGTAGAGTGGTAGTATCTGTTAGTCTCATTTATGGCTGTGTACAAATTGTTTGTATTAGATAGGAATACTTCATAAATAGAATGTAAAATAGCAATACTTGAAACCATTTAAATTGTGTACAAACAAATGCTGATATTGAATGAAATTATTAGTGTTAAATAGCAATACTTGAAACCATTTAAATTGTGTACAAACAAATGATGATATTGAATGAAATTATTAGTGTTAAATAGCAATACTTGAAACCATTTAAATTGTGTACAAACAAATGATGATATTGAATGAAATTATTAGTGTTAAATAGCAATACTTGAAACCATTTAAATTGTGTACAAACAAATGATGATATTGAATGAAATTATTAGTGTTAAATAGCAATACTTGAAACCATTTAAATTGTATATAAACAAATGATGATATTGAATGAAATTATTAGTGTTAAATAGCAATACTTGAAACCATTTAAATTGTGTACAAACAAATGATGATATTGAATGAAATTATTAGTGTTAAATAGCAATACTTGAAAGTATAACTGTGCAAACAAATGAGCTCTAAGTTTTCTTTTTTTAAATAGTTACCAACAAACTATTTTCTTAAAAATCAAATATATATAACAGGATTTGACATTAAATGACCCACAAGGGTCGATATGCCATAAAACACCAACTAATGGATTCCTTTGATTTGACAGCATCTAGTCTCTGCACAGCAAATGAATGTAAGTTTTTGCTGGTTACCCTATGCTTGTGTATCTATCCGTGAGAGGCAATAAGGAAACATTGCTTAATAAGTTCGTCCTTACTTCTACAGCAGCTACCAGCATGTCTTGTTCATCTTATTTGGATGGTTTATGAGATGGGAGGTAAGTGACCGTACAGCTGCTGTTTTGTAGTGTACTGCTTCCAGGATTTGTTCAAAACAGCACACAGCATTTTTGTGTAGTTGCCCTCAAGTTTTTTCTCCAGGCATTTTGTTTACGTCCCAGTCCTGCAGCCAGTAGTTCTGACACTGCTACCTCTTGGAAAACTTCCTACTTTATCAAAGATATCTTATTTCCATATCATTATTAACCAGTCAATAGGAAGTCTGGTTTACCTGTGCATAACTTTTGAGTTAAACTGAGTATTCTGTGATGAAAGAATGATTCTAGTTTTTATAATCTTCAACTGAAAAAAAAAACTGACCAAAAGATTGTAGCATAGAGTAAAACCAGTGATAATCTGAAGGTTTATGGTCTGAAGGTTATACAATATGTGATAGAATTTCTTATTAAAGCTTCATTATTAAGAAAAAATATGGATATTACTGTATAGTGAAATCTTCAGACAACTTCCTTACTTTTAAAAGAGAAAAAAAATGGTCTTATATTCCCAAGTATCAATAAGTCAATTGTGTACTGGTAGTACACAGTAACAATTTGTTCAGGTTCCATTAATTAATTATAATTTCCTTTGAATTTCAACAAATTCAGAGAACTTTCCAACCCTCAACCTTTCTCCAGTAAATGATGTTGTTATATTTACCAACTCCTCCGCTCGGGCGGGATATGACACAAGGTCAATTTTTTTTAAGCAAAATTTAGCTGGTTTGAACTCAGAGTTTTCCTTCTAGACTAGTTGCCTCACCAAGACTGAAGAACCCAGTCTGCCCTACTATTTACACATAGCTGGAGGGAGAATAATTGGATTCATACCTTTCCCAAGGGTATTAGTGCTATGTGAAATGCAATCAGTCTCATCCAGGATTTGAACTTGTGTCACCATGTCCAGTAAATGATGTTATGGTTCAGATCTTGAAGGATATCCTGGATCTAACCACATTTTTTTTTCTCAATTTTATATTCTTTTAATAAAACCATTTTTAATTTTCACTGATCAATTCATTTAATCATGACTTTTTTATGCTGAACAAGAACCAAAACAGGTACTCAATCATAGATCTCACTCTGTTAGCAGGACTTAAAAAATACATTGTATCCTCTGCAAAGGGGTAAACCACCACCAAAAGGTGTGTTCTGGGTATAATGCTAAACTGCAACACATAGCAAGGAACCTGGGAAGTATAGAGTACTCCTTCATCGGCATTACTCTCATGTCCACTCTGACCTGCCATTGGTAGTACCTGTTACAGTCCCATCTATGGGTCAAATAGATCTTTTTAAAAAACATGCTCTAAAAGTACAAATTTGTTCTGTTATGTTTTATGCATAAACAACGCAAGATGTATGTTTCTAAACATTTTTAATAATTATTAGTAATTAGTTACCACAAAAAGAAGAATTTATGTCAGTTTTAGACATGAAACTTTTTTATCAGATATTTTTAAATTTATACGTGGAAATTAATAAGTTTAAAGTACTTTTTTTTTTTTTTTTTTAAGACACAATAAAATACGTCTTTGTAAGATATTTTTACATTTCAAATAACTCTTTGGTTAATCCTACACCAGCACCAAATTTGTCAAGCCAAACATCTGCCATTTGTTCCATGCCACATTCCCTTAGAGCTTTTTCCATATCATTGACTTTGTCTTTGGGTTTAGCATTAGCACGAATGTGACACCAATAATGCAGAAGTTGTCTTATTAGATGGGTTACCTCTTCCTCTGGTGCATCTCGAAATTCCACATCTCCTGGCATTTTCAACACAAACTGAACCACTGTAGTGTTTGGAATGTTTAATAGCATGGCAAGTCGGAGGCCTGTTAGTCCATTTTTGATTTGGTCAGCTAAAACATTAATACTTTCTTTTGAAAGAATGGGTGGAATTGTTCCTTTCACATCAGCTTGAGTCACTAAAAAAATAATTTAAATTATAAATGATTTGCATTAATATTAGTTTGGTTTCTTTGTTTAATAGTACATCAACTTTCATGGGTTATTTAATACTAAAGCCATCCTTGTTGAACAGTAATGGTACGATTCAATCTATATCTGGGTGACTGGTGGATAAACGGACATTATTATTGGTAAAACAGTAATGAATTACACTCTAACATGTTGGAAACAGTTTTTAAAAGCATAAAAAAACTTCAACATGATAGTAAGCAATTTTGAACCAAGTCATACTTTTACATTTACTTTCAGACCATTACCCTTGGGAATACCCCCTTATCTTCTCCAGCTATGGATTTAATAGTACCAAAACTTCTTCTACAAGTATGGCTTTGGCATTAAATAACCTGTGAAGGTTGATATGCCATAAAACAAAAACCAAACAAAAATTTAAATCCAGTTTGAAAAAAAACATTTCAAAGATGAATAAATAAGGTTCCAATATATACGTATATTTCTTAAATGGCCAAATAAATATATTTGATTGGTTTTTACATGTCAACTCTTATCAAGTTATTTTATATGAAAGTCAGTTTAACAATTATAGTTTCCAATTATATACGGTGCAAAAATCTATGTTCACACTTATTTTTAAACAGATAAGCACTTGATACTTTGCAGCAATATCAATATTTTTAAGGGCAAATGTAGTTCAAAATCATTTAAAACATTACCATATATATTCATGTATCGCACAACTTCCTGAGACCTAAATTTTAGCCTAATATTTGGGGGTTGCACCATACACAAGATGCAAACTTTGTGTATGTGTAAATAGCTGGTCAAGGGTAGGCTTAGTTTGTATCTTGCATATGGTGTAACCCTTTAATGGGAGTGTCCTTGTGGTGTAATGGTTAAAGTGATGGACTGTGGAATCAGAGAAAGCGAGTTCAAATTTCAGTTGCACTATTACATTCACTTTTGGACAAACACCTTTGGGAAAGGTATAAACCCACTTATCCTCCCAGCTATAGGTTAAATAGTACCACAACTGTTCTTCTAGAAGAATGGCTTTGGCATAAAATAACCCACAAAGGTTGATATGCCATTAAACAAAGAAACCGAAACCTGATCCTTTAATATTAAGCTAAAATTTAGGTCTCAGTAAGTCACATGATCTACAAGTATATATAGTCCCTGAAACAGATCTATTTGACCCATAGATGAGACCCTGATAGGTACTACCACTCCCAGTTTCACTTTAACTGGGAGTAATGGCAACAAAAGAGAGATTACACACTCTCGAATTGCAAGACTGGAGCCTCACTACCAGATGTTGTTTAATGCTCTACCCAAAGAGGTAAGTTATTTAGAAAATAAAAGTGGATTTTAATACACATTTAAAGAAAAAATCTGCTATTATTATCCAATCTAATATTTTGGTCCAAAAATGATTCTGCTGAGCATCCAGTAAGAAACCAACTTACTAATAATGGCTAGTGAGATGAGCTAATTCTTTAACAGAGGCTCACCTTTAGTGGCTTTCTTGCTTTTACAAGCATGAATCTGTTTTAAGAAGTAATACTTTTTTGTCAATTTTCATTGGATTGCAGTAAATGAAGGGTCTTCACATTGTTAATTTTTTCATAAAGATATGTCTCTAATGCGATTGAAAACTCTATAGTAATTGATTTTAACAGCATGTCAACCCACCTAGGGTTATTTTATGCTTAGAGGTTAGGGAATTACATTCATTTTTTTTTGTAATTTCTTAAGGTTTTTTTGACACATGGTCCTATCCAGTACAAATAATTTTTAAACAGATCTATTCGACCCATAGATAGGACTCTAACAAGTACTGCCACTCAGATCAGAGTAGACCTGGGAGTAATGGAAATGAAGAGATATTCCACATTTCCCAAAGCTTCAAAACTGGAGCCTCACCATCAGATGCAATTAAGTGTCATACCCAGAAAACCATTTTTTTTTCTTTCTTCTACAGGGGATAAAGTCAGCATATTCGAAGCCATGCTGACATGAAAAGTTCAATGACTAAACATTTCGAAAACCCACTTGGTGAAAGTATAACCACCTCGAGATAAATTACAAAAAATATATTAAATGGCTTACAAAATGTGTGGACTTATAAGATGCACCTTAATTTGGGCATGTCCTGGATATGACACTAAACTGTACCTGATGATGAAGCTCCAATCCTGGGGTTTAGGAAATGTGGAGTACACCTTCATTACTATTACTCTCAGGTCCACTCTGACCCAGAGTGGTAGTACCTGTTAAGGTCTCATCTATGGGTCAAATAGAACAAACTGTTTGCAAACAAATTGTGACCGTTGGATAGCAATACAAGAAACCATTTAATATTGTGGAAAGAAGAGACCAGACTCGTTTTAGAATGTTATCTACAAAATGTGTTTACAAATCATATCTATCATTATTCAAACAGAAAAGCGGCCAGACATTGGAGCATGGTCTGATTCAAAGAAGAGTGTCCTCCTCATAGAAATGACTGTCCCCTGGGAAGAAAACCAGGAGGAAGCACACAAGCGGAAGAAAAACCGATACGAGACACTGCATGCTGACTTTGTGGAAAAGGGTTAGGTATGCCATGGGATTCCTATTGAGGTTGGTTGTCGTGGTTTTCTAGGACACTCAATTATTTCGTTTCTTTCAAAAATGGGAATCACTGGCCGCAGTTTGAAAGTTGCCTCAAATCGTCTTCAGACTACAGCACAAAATGCATCAAGTTGGATTTGGTCGAAAGCAAGAAGTTTTCAGCATGAATGAAATACATGCGAAACTACCATTCCCGTGTGACTACGTAAGAAACGGTTACTGTAAACGCGTAATAACATCAACAGCCGAAAGTAAACGCGTTTTTTTTTTTAATCACAAGCTGCACACTAAAAATGAAGATTAACGTCCAATGTAGTCTCTGCTCTTAATTGATCTGGCGTGTGTATATATATATATATATATATATATATATAATCCTCTTAATACCCTGTCCGGTGGTAAAAGCTACTTAGTAGCAACAGGAGTGGCAGTACCGCCTTGAGCTACCAAAACTGTATTATCACCCCTGGTTGGCCACTGATGAGGGCAGGGTGTCGCACATGCTTTCACGTGTTGTATGATGAAATATATATATATAAAGGATTTGGCGTTAAACAACCTACAATAGTTGATGGGCCATAGAACCCAACAAAACCAAACCAAACCCATCTATGAATCAAATAGAACTGTTCAAACCTTTACTAAGGATTATTATTATTAGTCATTAGAAACCGTCCAGCTATGCATAAATTGTTTATATTAGATAGGAATACTTCATAAATAGGATTATTAATGTGAAATAACAATTTTTGAGACTACTCAACTGTGTGCAAATAGAATTATTAGTGTTAGCAATACTTGAAACTACTTAATTGTGTGCAAACAAATGATTAATATTAAATAGAATTATTCATATTAGATACCAATACTTGAAACCATTTAACTGCATGCAAACAAATGAGCTCAGGCTCATTTAAAAAATAATGTTACCAATAAACTATTCTCTTACAAATCATATATTTGTGTATAAACTGGATCTGGTATTAAATACCCTACAAGGGTTGACATGCCATATAACATAACCAAACCAATCAATTTGAGTAGACATTTAAAAAAAAGAACCCAATTGGGAGTTAAATAGTATCACCAGTTCTTCACCAAGGTTGCCTTTGGAGGTGTCCTCGTGGTGTAATGGTTAAAGCGATGAACTGCGAAATCATAGTAAGCGAGTTCGTACTCCAGTCGCGCTATTACGTTCACTTTCGGGCAAATACCATTGGGAAAAGTATGAATCCCCTTATCCTCCCAGCTATGGGTAAAATAGTACCACTACTGTTCTTCTAGGAGAATAGAATAGATTTGGCATCACGGTTGATATGCCATTAAACAAAAAAATAAACAATCAAATCAAGGATGCCTTTGGTTTCAAATAACTCATGAAGGTTAATATGCTATTAAACCAAACCAAACTAAAAAAAAAAAATAAACAGGTTTAAACTATGAATGTCAGGTGAAGGGTTTTCTCTCCTCTAACAAGTCATTTTTTAAAGTTTCATATGTATTCAGATTCTGATTAAATCCCAATATTTTACTTTCAAAAACTTTGATAGGTTTATTTAAGTATATCCATGGTTAAGCATAATCACTTAATTTTCTTCCTAACTGGTGTTATCTTATAAGAAGTACCAGTAAGTACAACTGTTATACACTGTTACCTTAGTAAAGAGTTGTCATTGTTGGTGTAGAAGCTTGTTTAAATTTACGGAGTTGTTTTCCATTTGTTATAATGTCCCACTGCGGCACTAGATCTCCACTAGCTGACTTTTGATCCTTTAAGACACAAGGTAACTTTCTGTGACATTTTTTTTTTAAAGTCCGTCTGTCTTAAAAGCCATTAAATTGAGAACTTATTGGGAAGTATGTTTATGTATGTAGTCGTAGCATGAATATGTTTGATTTTATAAAAATAGAAGACAATTGAGTTTGATATATTAAAATTTAGAATGAAGTAAAAATGAGATTATTAGTAACACAAAATGTTTTGAAGAATCAAACTTTTAACGAATAATTTTTATCATTTGCACTTTTAATTCAAAATAGAAGAAAAATGATGAAAACTAGAAATGTTATTATTCTCTTCAAGAAAAAAAAAGCTATTTTTTTCAACTCTTAAAGGACACCTTCAGAAGCCATTAACACCAATGTCAATCACATTCTATTTATAAGGTTTATATCATCAATTACAGGAGATATATAATTAATTAGCATTTAATAGTCATCTCCCTTGAGAAATTATAATGATTCGAGGAAGCTTGAACAAAGGCAGTACATTTATTCGGTAGCAAATTAAGGGAATTACTTGAGGTATTTTAATACTATGTGCTTGCAGAAATCTCTCTATTATGTGTCATTTTTATTTGCGTCCAGTAACATATAAAAATCAGGTGTTGAAAATTATGATGATCTATTTTAAAAACTAAATTGAAAATCCAAATGAATATCCACCCAGTCAACAGGGCTTAAAATATTCTGACTGTATTCTCCTGTAAGACTCCTCCCCACCTACCCCCCAAAAATTATATTCTGGGTACAACACTAAACTGCATTTGTTAATGAGGTTCCAGTTCTGGCGAGTGTAGTTTACCCCATTTGCTTTTATTCCCAGGTACATTCTAACCGTCAGGGTTTCATTTATGAGTCAAATAAATTATTCCTATTTGATCAGAATACTTGATGTCACATAACTAAATTATTTATATTAAGAATAGTTACTTGAAACTTATAGGATATAAAATCCTATATTCCACAACCATACAGAAAGCACAAACATGTGACAAACGCACTCACGTAAAGCGGATTAAAATCAAATTTTAGTACAAATTAGTAAAAATTAAATAAGTGGTTTCTGGAACCTGATTGGACAGAATAGTCACGTGCCGCTGTTTTCAACTACGTCCGCGCAAGAATAAATCTTTCATTTGGAGCCAATCATGTGATTAGTAAACCTATTTATTCCACGCTTTCAACAGCCACACATCGACTTTCTTGGTTCAGGTCGGGTGTGTCTTGTCACTGGATATACGTCTGACCTCAGGGGGCCGTCCCCCTGGCTTTAACCCTCTTCGGAGGGGTTGGGTTTATCGCCCAGCGCCCCTTTTAAGGGAAGGCCGACGGGGACCTAGGCATTTTTGCGCCCGGACCCACCTTAAAAAAGGCTTTGTGCCATACTCGTCCGGTAGGTGGGACGGAGGACAAATACCATCGACTTTCTTTGATCTCGCAGACAGACGGCCAGATCTATCTTAGATAGCATGACACAGCCACGCACAGCAACAGAGAGCAGGACATATACAACATGCAGGAAAAGACACATGCTAATATTCCCAAACGTTCCATAATAATGAAGATACACTAACGGTTATATAATACATTCTAATACCGACGAAAATTCAACTGCATTACAATGACAATTGCGAATCAACACATCAAAAAAAAAAAATCATTCAATCAGCAGTTAAATATATACTCTGCTCATTTGTGCTTTCGCTTTCCCGCGCAAAAACACACACTCACACATGCCAACCAAGAACTTTTGGTCTCTTCCAACAGCAACACATCAAAGCGCTAAAAACATTAACACTATTGTTAATATGTATGTATAAAGGTTTAAATAATTCAGTCTGGTTTTCTTCTTTTTGTTTCTTCGCGTTGTTTTATAAATTTGTGGACAGGATCGTCGGATATAGATTTTACTTTTTAATTCGGGTAAACTGACCCTATTATTGTTTACTAAGGATTATTATCAGTTACTTGAAGCCATAAAACAAATTGCTATAATTAAATAAAAATAACAACTTGAAGCCATAGGAATATTTGAAACTATACAACTGTGTGCAAATTATTTATATTTGATAGTAATACTTGATATCATAAAACTGTGAAAAAAATTCTTAAACTGCACAAAAATGAAAATATAAATGCGCAATGATTGATTAAACTAGGTATAAAATATTCCAGGTAGGTTAACAAGGTGTTTAAAATCAACCAATCAAATAGATATTTTTAATAAAAAATATCCCAAATATCTTCTTTTTTTTATGTATTTTTAAAAAAATCAAGTAGATATGAAAATCACCCCCCCCTCCTTTAAGCTAAAAAATCGCACGAAAATAATAAAAGGTAAAAGAATTTTCTAATTTGCTTGAAGCATTGCACAAATTATTTTATTTAATAGTAATGAATAAATTTAGAGGACTATTGTAAAGCGAAACAACAATTATTATTTAATAAGTTTCAAGTGACGAAGGCCAACTTAGCAAAAACAAAACCAACATTCAAAATTCTAGCCTTTTTTAAATCAATATTTAACCCCAGTAAATATAGCGGGGCTTAGAATACGTTACAACCCCCACCAAAAAAGTGTATTCTTGGTATAACACTAAACTGCATCGGGTGGTGAGGCTCCAGTTCTGGAGATTTGGTAGTACCCCTAGATTACTCTTAAATCCACTCTGATCCGAAGTAGTTGTACCAGTTACGGGTCAGAGTGGATCTGAGATGGGTCAAATAGATCTGTAAAAAATATTATTCGTATTCGATAGGACTGTGTGAAAACAAAACTCTTAAGAAACAACTATCCAAAAATGTTAATATAAACATAAGGAGCCTGATTCCTTAACCACTTGGCATAAAATAACCCTAGACAGGTTGATATGTTAAAATCAATCGATTTGTAATAAATAAATACACAATATTCTATCCTCGGTCATAAAACAGACACAAATAGAAAAAAGTTAGGATTAGAATTTTATCTCTTCTTATAGCATTCGACTATAAGATAAACGAAAATCGAAAATCTAATATTTCACAACTGGAAGACTAAAAAAGCCTAGTTATCAGTTTATAGCATTTTACATTTTTTTCACGTTGCTTTGGATATTCTAAAATTGCAATCAACACAATAATAGTAATTGTAAATTCAGTTAATTTTATAGAATTTTATCAAAGTTTTAAAAAGAAAAAAAAAAAGTTCTACGAATCGTTAAATGGTTAGCGAGTTAGATTACTCCTGTAATGTAATGAGTTCAATCCTTCTCGGTTGCCCCGACTACTCTGGCTTTGTTGTAAATAAGCCAAGTTTTGCTAAATAAGTGATCACAACAAAAGTTAGAAAATATACCTACTTTTTCATTCAGCGGAAATCAGAACGAATAATTAATGAAAATAATAAATCAAATATGCATGACGACGATGGCCGCCAAATTAGCGTTCGTTGACAACTACCTTGGCAACGGCTGTGCTATCATTTCCGCAAATGAAATATGTGCATCCGGTCTATTTATAAGCACATCTGTCACTTAAAAATGTTCCAGGTGACAACACCAAGGAAATATGCGACGTATACGCACACATTAAGTATACTGAACGCACCATTTTAATGATCTTTTTTTTTTTAAAACAAAATTTTAAATTAAAGAAAAAAGGCCTATATGAAACCCCAAAAAATTATTCTTTTCTTTTAATCTGTAAATACCGACACACCTGGTTGTGAATGTGTACTTAAGAAGATGGCAAATCAAAATTTGAGCCGAGAAGAGTACTTTTACTGAAATATACGAAATTCTTGAAGCTGTGAAACATATGTTATTCAAAGACGAAAACAATAATAATGATTCATCACACAATTTTTTCCAGTTTCTTTAACTCGTAAAAATAGAAATATTTATTTTGAATAAAATTTTAAATCCAAAGTCATGCCCTTTGTGGTTGGACCAAAAACCTTTCTGCATCCCTTCATGTTGCTTATTTTCAAATATGTGCTTTTTGTATTAAAAAAAATTATTATTTTAATGAAAAAAACTTTCCTTTCTTTAGATAATGTATTAAAATAATGATTGACTTTAATGAAAGAATTTCAAATTATTGTTTAGCACAGGAATTATTTTGACCATTGAAGTTTCAATTACATATTTTCGACCAATAAGGATGATTTTTCCCATTCTGCTCAGATGACTTTCCAGGGCAATATATAAGGTGATGTAAACGCGCGCTCTCTCTCTTCTTCACTAACTTCAGCAGCAGACCACCATCAACATGAGGAGAGCACATCCAGTTTTGGGGCCATTGTTTTCTAGGAAATCATTCCTTTATCATTTATTCATTCCTCCGAGACCAACTGATCCACGAAACTTCAAATTGGATGTTTAATTCCTTCTCTGACATCAGCAACTCTTTTCTTCTATTTGTACAACTCACAGTACAAGGGATTTCGTCTCAAGCTGACATTAAAGATTTTAAAACTCAATCAATATTCTTGTTGACTCATTTGTTTTCTCCCTTCTCTTAATATAACAAAGGCAACAGGACTGAAAACCCAAGAATCTGACATTTGTTATGTCATGTCAATCCGTCTGGGAGTATTTTATGCCTCAATGTTAGAAAATTGCGTACACTTAACGTTTTTATTTACATTTTTGGGTAATCTCTCTATTGTCTTGTTTTATTTTGTTTTTGTATACGGTTATATTATATCAAGTATTCTGATCTAAAGCAATAATGTGCAAACCATAGAGAGGACCTTGACAGGTATTACCACTCCAGGTCTGAGTTTAATGGCATATCAACTTTTGTAGGTTATTAAATGCCAAAGGCCATTCTCCTAGAAGAACAGTAGTGGTACTATTTAACCCATAGCTGGGACTCAGTTTTTAACACCTTCTTTAGGACTTGAACAGCCTGACTAACCAAGTTATGAACTATAGTCAAGAGCGACCCAAAGGCTCACTTTTCAATAGCTACTACACCGAGGTGTAGGGGAGGGCACAACTCTTCCTTGGATTGCTCCACTTTACCCTTGATTCTTACCTTATAATTCTGAGTGTTTTAAGCAAGGCGGCATCAAGTTCCATTTTCTTTGGTATGACTCGACCTGGGATTGAACTCCAGTCTCCCGAACCATTGGCAAACACTCAACTCAATGGCCAACTTCAAAACACTAACTAACCAATTTTACCAATATAGTTTGCTTTTTAAAAAGAACTTGGCTGCCAATGATGGTCAAAACTGCAGAAGCCATAGAAAAGAAAAGAAGCAAAATAAATGAGGTCAAATTGATGACTGTTGTCACAGCTCTTGGATCAATGTTGAGGTAGAGTTGGTTGGTTGATAGATTTTAATAGCATATAAACCCGTCTGGGGTTATTTTAGGCTGAATGGTTTGGGAATAATGTATATAGTAATTTTTATTGTAAATAGTTTTAACAATAGGTTAACATCATCAAGAATCATGTTGGGGCATTACTTTATGTGGTATTGATCAAATATATGATTATATTTTTTGGTGTATGGCACCTTACTTTCAACCAGTCAAGTAGATCCAACCATAGTGAGATGATCCAATAAATGAGGCAGGGGAAAACTCCCAACTCAGGTCTCTCTAACAACCACTGACTCCTGTCTGCTACAACTTATTCTGAATATATGGATTTGGAGCATCCAGCCAAAAGAGAGAGATTTTTCCATTTTGACCACCCAAGTGCTAAAGACATTGAAAAAATTAGATTTTTGTCTTCTAACCTATGCCCTTACTAGCACCAATGACTTCAGTAATTTTTAAAAAATCCTTTTCTATTTATTTCTTTAAAGGTTCTTGAACCCCCACCCCAGCTGTTTAATACTATTATACCCATATTCAGTGGTCCTATAACTTATTTTGGTCACAAGGACACCGCTTATATAATGTGTCATTGGCTTGAACAGCCTGGCAGAACCCATTCCTCTTAAGATCTATAACTGATTTGAATTTAAAGCTGTCCCCTAGACTGATTGTCATACCAAAGTTAAAGAACCCAGTCTGCTCTACCATTTACCTATAGCTTGGGGGAGGATATTCAAATTCATACTTTTCCCTAGAGTGTTAGCTCTATATGAAATACAAACAGCCTCATTCAGTATTTGAACTCGGATAACTGATTCCACTGCCATAAGCACCTCAATACACATACAAGATGCATATATATATATATATATATATATATATATATATATTGGCAGCATTTCTTCATTAATACATATTTGATCAAACATAAGAGACATTTTTTGTCTACATATTTTTTTGTTAATCCTTTCGAATTGCCGTATTGATCTTATGATATTTGGCGGGAATTGGTTGATAAATCTTCCATAATTAATTATTTCCCAAGTACTTTCTGCCCAACTTTGGGCCATCATCAGGGGGGATGTATTACAAAAGTGATGTAACTTTTGTATGTACATTACAACTTTGTAAGAAGAGCATCTGTACTGTTGTATTGTGTAGCGTTTACTTTTCAAATTTCTTTCTATAAATAGTGTCAGTAACTAAAGACATTCAAGTACATTAGCACTGGTTTCAAAATTAATTCTGTTATGTTTGGGTTGTATGTTACTAATATGTCGTGCCTTGAGAATCTGTAGTTTTTGCTTGTTATTTTGATGTTCTAATATATATACTTATACACACCCACATGTATCATTGCACCTAAATATGTGTAACTATACACATGGGCTTATAATGTCACAAGTTTTACTTGTAAAAACTTCAAATAGTCTTTCAGTTTAAGTGTAACATTGTTATGATAAACTATGACGAGCAGTTCATTAAGTGAACATAAATTATTGAAATGACTTTCTGTCATTTCAAAGTTGCCTAATGACAGGTGACACTGTAAATCTATTTATACTTTTATTCCTCATTTTTTACAGAATCAAAACATAGGAGCCATGTTGTCACCCTATCAATTCAAGTGGCATGCCAGAAGGACTGCAGTGGATATAAACAGAGGCCAACAAATGTGAGTCAGTGGATCAAAGAGAGAGACAGTGTGTGTGTGCAGGGGATAGTCTGGAGGGTGCAAGACTTAAAATAGAAATGACCATCAAAAGGTAAAGGTTGAAAGTTCATTATACCTCCAGAATACAAGATCAAATTTCCTCCCATCATCATAAGACCCGAATTTCTTGTATTTCATCCTTTCAATGACCTCTAAGAAAATAGAACATCAAGGATCCAGTTTAAAAAACCAATTGTTCTTGTTACAGATTTGTTTAATAGCATATCAACCTTCTTGGGTTATTTAATGCTAATTTTATCCTTCTAGAAGAACCGTAGTGGTACTATTTAATCCATAGCCAGGAGGATAAGGGAGTTCATACCTTCCCCAATAGTATTTGTCTGAAAGTGAACGTAATAGTGCGACTGGAGTTCAAACTCGCTTACTAGAATTCTGCAGTCCAGCGCTTTTAACCATTACACCATGAGGATACCCCCACTACGGATTCATTTTTCCCAACAACTAGATCAGAATTAGGAAAACATTTTTGAAGATGGGCTGGATATTTTTTCAGCACATCAATTCAGTGGTGCAACAGAAGAGCTGCACTAGACATAAATTAAAACCATCAAATTTCAGTCAGGGTGTCTGAAAAGAGAGATAAAGGAAAATCTGGAAGGAATAAGAATCAGCAATATAGAAGAAATGAACAAAGATATGGGTTGGTTGGTTTGGTTTGGTTTGGTTTCTTTGTTTAATGGCATATCAACCTTCATGGGTTGTTTAATGCCAAAGCCATCCTTGTAAAACAGCTATTTAACCTACAGCCGGGAAAGATATAGGGTAAAATGTTCACCTTCAACAGACACACATTTTGCAAATAAGCAGAAATTCTCACATTCTACTTCAACAACCATGTAAAAAAATAAAACATCAAGGGTCCTATTTATTGTTATTGTCGTCAATTTCTTCCTCCCAATGGCCAGATGGTTGCTCCTCTGTAATCAACTATACTTAATATAATATCTTAGATTCTAACAGCATCAGACTAGAAATATGCCAAAGGAATTAAGGTAAAATACTTGATCTATAACTCTTGAATTCCATATTTCAATGACCTCAAAAAAAAAACAAAAAAAAACAAAAACACACACACACACACATCAAAGGGATCCTGTTTAAAGAACTGGTTGTTGCTGTCACTGATTTGTATCTCCTGATCACCAATCACCCCATAATCTTTAGCAAGGAATGTAAAATCAAGCTCTTCTTCTCATATTGTAACGGAGCAGATTGCGGCTACAGAGTCTAGTCTACTAGAAAAAAAATTTAGCGTGGATTTTAGAAGATTGGAGCAATATACTGACAAATCAAGAAGGAATGTTTTTATTATTCAAAATGAATGGAAAAGTGAAATGATTTTCTAAAAAAAGCCAGAGAGGTTTTATTTTTATAAAGCAAGGAACAATGAACAGTACAGATTTTAGAATAAAATCAGTACATTGTTTTTTGTTTTAAGAGTGATGCAATATATTGTCACAATGAGAAGGAAGCAAGAAATATTGTTTAATTTTTGACCAGCAGAAAAAAATACAAAAACATATGAAATTGATTTTTCAAACCAGAGAAGAGGGGAGAGAGGAAAGTTGAAGTCGGAGAGATCCCTCGTCAAAATAACAATGAATAGGAAATGAGGTTACAGATAGGGTCAAGTCTAATGCAAGCCAATGGCCCTAGGAACAAAAAATCTAACTTTGAGACATGGAAATTTTGAGTTAATTTTGGAAGTAATTTTATGACGTATGAATCACATGGGGAGAAAAGGGCTGCCCCCTGCAGAGAGAAGGATAGAGATAAACATGATGAAAGAGAGGGAGGCAAAACAGAGGTTGTATGATGGCAACCAACCTACCCCTCCGGTAGCAGACACAGGGATTCACTGTTGGGGTAGCAGACAGCAACAGTGAATAAACTCAGTTTGTTGGAGATTAATTAAAGGTCATTGATAAAATACACCCACTTGGAAACAGAAGAAACAATTATATAAACTGGGTTTTTGCGGAAAAGTGGTTGTTTTGGTGAAAGACCATTTTGGAGTTGACTTGAAGCAAGATGGAACTCCTGCAGAAAGCGCCTTGCACCAGACTCAGAAATAACCAGATCCTCTCACATCTCTGTTATTTCAACAAGCTGAAGATAAGAATTATTGTAATGCATTGAAAATACTTAGTGGGTCTAAGTGAGGAAGACTGTGGACTTTAACTGACTGCTGCAAGATAGGAGCTAGATTCTGAGACATTCTGCTTCATATTTTCGGGGAATGGAACATCGAAATAACAATGATTTTGTAATTGTTGATTGTTCTTTTTCTGACTAAAAACATTATTATTTTATTATTCAAGTAGGTTTCTTCATTTTCTGGACTTCAAATTTTTTTCCTTTTTTTTTTAAACTATCAAATGATCAGCCGGTCTGATTATTTCGGCTTTTGGTGTAAATACTGGATCCAGTTGTTTGGATCTAAAATTCATAATGTGGGCAGACAATTGCTTCTGCTGAGATATGATCTCCCACCTGGGAAGGTCAGACATTGAGTGGTCAAGGTGGTTAAAAAAAAAAAAAAAAAAAAGATACATGAGTAACCTAAGGATAAAAAAAGTCAAGTTACAAAATAAGAAAAAACTAAAATAGAATTTTATTATTCAACCAAGAGATCTACAATTTCAACAAAGAAAATACTGTCACCTATTTTAATGTGAAGAATCCTCCAAGTAGAAATATTGTAAATAGCTTAGGGTACAGATTTTAAATTCATGGCACAGTGACAAGAGCACAGAGCAGTTATTGCTAAAGTATTTACAGAGGCAGCAATGAAAGCTGATTTTTTTCATGAGTCATTTTTTTATTGGCCACCCTATATTTCATATCCTATCAACATAATTTATTTGAAATCCCATTAAGATCAATGTTTTATTTAATTTTCTTACAGAGGGTAGATTTTTGAAATTTTGTCACAACCTTTTCCCGAAATTTTTGTTGATACCTGAAAGAAGAGGTAAAAATTCTTCCAGTTTGGAATAATATTCTACCGAATTTGGGATGATCAACACCCCACAACATACCTTGCTTTCCTCTTGAATAATAAACATAAGTTCTCTATACTAGATAGAACCTATCAAAAATGTATTATCTATGCATGTATCTGTAATATAGCTAATTCCTCTACTGTCTATTCCCAAAGGAACTTTAATAAAATTTGAACTATTCAGAATTCAATACAACTTAAATCAAGAATTAATTTTGAAAAACTAAGTTTTACACAAAATCTTAATCATAAAATTTTAAAATTTGCTGTCTATTCTCTAAGAAAATTTTAAAAAATAATTAAGTATTTCATTGAAATTTTTATGGGGGCAATACATTTAAAGTCTTGTAAGGGAGAATAATGTAATTCCCAATTTATTTAATAAATGAAAGATAATTTTGCTAAACATTATTTTTTAATCATTCAAATTCAATATAATGGAGATAACTTATTAAAATGTAGACAGCCATGAACATAGTTCAGTTTCTGTCATGAAACAGTGGATGTAATATAATTAGATAAGAATATGCAAAGCCTACAAGTCAATCACAGATCAACAATATTGTGGATTCTGAATTCTGGTAGAAAGTTATTTTTTAATCATCCATATTCTCTGTATAAGAGAGAGGACTATGAAATGCTAATTAGAATCTTTCACTCCTTCCTAAATAGAAGCATCAATATCATCATGGACCACTATTACAATAGGTTCACATGGTGAAATTTTTAAAATTTTAAGCAGTTGATATATGAAGGATGCTATCAATTTTTTTAAATTATAAAATCATAAATAAAAAACACAGCTAATATTGATCTTTTGATAGTTACTTACTAAACTTAGCATAAATGTGGTACCAAGCCAGAAGTATGGGGTGCCCAGTGAGAATCAAACTCACTAACAATAGTCTGCTAATCTAACTTGCTATCATGCTATATGAGGTAACCAAAGGTCTGTTTATATAGTAACACTTTCTTATGATACATAAAAGGATTTTAAATCATTTTTAATAAATTTATAGAAAATAGTGATTCCTGGTGTGTGTTTATCAAATAAACAAAATATACTCACATAGAACCCATAAAAAAATTATGGTTTTTGTTTCCTCAAGCAATAATGATACAATTGTAAATTTACAGAAGAAAGCAGTTTAATTGATTTTAACGTTTC
This sequence comes from Sepioteuthis lessoniana, assembly GCA_963585895.1. Lineage (NCBI taxonomy): Eukaryota > Metazoa > Mollusca > Cephalopoda > Myopsida > Loliginidae > Sepioteuthis > Sepioteuthis lessoniana. Next base: position 132,687,654 of record OY757906.1, read on the forward strand.
AACCCATCTAGGTTTACTTTATGCTAAGAAGTTAGGAAATAATTGCATAGATTCAAGCATTCTTATTTGATTCTAATAATTATATAGCTTTAAGTAATTATTTATAATAGTCATTTGTTTGCACACAGTTATATAGTTTCAAATAATTTATAATGATCCTTAATAAATAATTATAGCTTCTAGTAACTTTTCTTAATACAAATAATTTACAGTTACATGGGATTAAGTATTCCTATCTAATACAAATAATTTACAGTTTTATGTAACAATGAAGATGAACTCCACACTCTTCAGATCTCCAGAACTGAAGCTTCACCATTAAATACAGTTTAGTATCATACTCAGGGGAGGAGGTCTTACCTGTCACCAGGGGATACAGTCATCATATTTGAAGCTCCATCAGCAGTGAGAGCAGATTTTGAATTAATTTCAAGACAACTTATTTGTAAAATTGGAAGAAAAAAAATACATATATTTTGTTTAACTTTCTTTAAACTGATGAACTTTTCTTTTATTTATTTATTTATTTTGTTTTCCTAGTCTATTTATTCAGTGTAAGCAAAACACACACACAAAGCTGTAAATTTCATTCATCCACTTGTCTTGCAGGTGCAACACCTACTAATAACTTTCACTTTAAACTGGTCCACTAGTCTTCTGTGCAGTTCCTTTAAAATGTAGCAGATACATTTACTTCCAAGCCCCAACTTCTTCAAATCAAGGCAGTCAAGAAATTCACTAAAACATCATGCATGGCACGTTTTGCTCTTTTTATTTACTTAAGAGTTTTTAAATTAGAACGTAGCAATTTTATTACGGTTCATATGAATAAGAGTCCAACATATTTAGAGAGACGATGATCTTAAAAATATTTTTTTTCCCTTTTTTTTAAAATCATCTAATTCTCTGTTCCTTGTAGCAAGTAGCTACGGAAGAGGTGTATACTCTTGGTCATCACAATGCCTAGGCTGGTCACTGGTCAACAAGATTTTGTCCTCTAATTGCTTGGTAAATATTTACTGCTATGACAGAGTGCTTATTTTAGCCTGGAATAAGGAGTGTAAAATGCAGCAGTAAAAAACAGAATGGTGGCGTAGAGTAATAATGAATGTTCTAACAGAAGAAAAAAAACAGCAAGAGTAAACAAATTCAGTTGATTTCTAACTTTATCTGCTGTTTTTTCTGTTCTTCAAGAGGAAGTGAAATGGTTTAGGTTTTTGTTTTCTTTTTTTTTGTTGTTGTTGTTGCTGTTGTTTTTTTACAAAAAAAATTTACAAGAAATTAATTATTATATTAAAAAAAACAAAAAAAAAAAAAAACTAGTTGTTTATAGTCTGTTATTGGTAAGAATTTCCAAATATGGGTTTGGATGATAATTGTGATGGATCCTCCATTATCACTCTGTTTGCTGTAGGAAAAAAAGAAAAAAGAAAAATTAGTTTATTTAATAAATCAGAATTAAACATTATTAATTATAATTCTATAAACAATAAACAAATGAAAATAAAATTTCAATTTTACACTTTTTGGAATTATACAGACATTTATCAATTATAATAAATATAAATTTTTTTAAAAATCCTGAGCATGCAATACATTTTTCAAACTGATATATAAAACTTTGAACATCATTAAATCTTATCAGTAAGATTTCTATACCATGAATATTTTGCTGATTATAACAAAATACAAAGACAAATAGAAATTAACAATAAGTATGTTACAGAATTATGTCACATTTTTACATTTTTTTTAAAAAAATACAACAAATCTAAAATTGTCTTCAGAGCTTAAAATATTTTGAAAACAAAAGTTTAAGATAATGTTAAAATATTTTCAGACTAAAATTTAATTTAAATTTCAAATAATCCTCATAAAATGATATTTGTACATTAAAATTAATGCAGCCAGATAAATCTGATTGAACTTTGTAGTTAATCAAGCATATACAATAAATTTTTGTTTTTATATGGCCTAAGATTGCAGAGGCCATTAAGGAATTTGAGCAGGGTGTGGGGTCCAAATTAACTTACTAGTTCAGCAAATACTATAATGTCATGACTTCCCACTTTCACAGTAACCATGGTACCTAGCTGGGTCAGACAGGGACCAGCAAAGAAAGTTGAAAGGTCAATTGCATGGACTCTTGTTTTGTGGGTGAGAAGCAGTCAGACACAAGGGTTATATCGGATAGGTTATATCGGTGGGGAGTGAATCAACAATTTATAGATGACCTAAACTTTCTCCATAAATTATCCCTCCACTCCAATTGGGAAAGGGAGTTTCACTTAAGTCTTGCCTTGTCACTGTTCAAGGAACGAATCATATGACTCACTTCAAACAATTCCCAAGTTTCAAGTCAAACAGCTTCTCATTCCCAAAACACAAGTTAACATGATTGATTTTTTACCTTTCTCTGTCAATCCTGTCCAATACAGGCAAGCACCTGCTGGTTAGGATGGAGGGTAAGGTTACAAAGAGTTCACTCTTTAAATCTTGTTGATTGATCCCAAACTAAATTTTAGAAGAATGGGAGAGGGGATTGTTTTTTTTCATTCAACAATTTAATTTTATTAATAAGAATTAAAAAAATATATTCCAGAACTTCAGCATTCAGAATTACCAAACATGATTAAATGCTTTGTGATAATGATTGCAATAAAAATTTGTTTTTTCCACATATTATTCTGGTTTTTAACACTTTAAATCAAGTAATTAGAAGTTATCTGTTCAAATACTTATGAGCAGTACTGTATATATACACTATGAAAATTTGCTTAAACTACAAGGTGTCCCCAAAAACTGTATACACACTTTGAGTCATTATGAATATAATGTTTAGTAAGATATATTTAAGTTTTATAATCCAAATTAAAGAAGACAAGTATAGAATATTTTGAGATATCACAGGTGTCCTTACTGTTGTTTTGTTAAAGACACTGCTGATAATCAGAATAGACAGAATTAGAAACATCACTATGTTATCGCAGGTGTTCAAACTGATAACAATTCTGTTGAAGACACTGCTGATAACATGAACAGATGGAATTGCAAACATCACAAATCATTTTAATAAATATTTGGCTACATTCTGTTTCAATTGTCGTTCTTAAATCATTGATTGTTGCAGGTTTTGTCTTATTAAGTTAAATGATACAATTGCAACTACTGGGCACCTAAGATCCTACATATTACAACTGAGCACCACATAAACTTACTAGTGTGGTATGGACCATCAGTATTGAGGGAAATGTTTTCTGAAAACAGTCACTGGTCAAAGTGTGTAAGAATTTTCTTGAAACACCCTATATCATTGATTCAATTGAATAACAGGTACTCCACTCATTAAGACATATATTGAAAAGAGTATTTACAAAAGAAAAGGTCAGAACCTCAAACTTTTTAATAAAAACAGTAACATTGTTTTAACTACAAAAAGCATTTCAGCATTTTACAACAAATGGTAATCAACTTTCAATACATCAAATACATAAATTTCAAAGAGTAAAATTATCAAACATTATAAATTTTTACTCATATTATACAATATCAATAATAATATATAATATCATATTATATTGATATCATATAATATCAATAATAATGATAATGATAAAAGAGCTCCCAGTGAGATCTGAATTTATGTCCCTGTTGCCTCAAAGAAGCCTGGTTAAATGCACCAGCTGCTTTACCAACAGAGCAACAAGAAAACATTCATTTGTAAAAGCTCAAAATCAAACCTATAAACTCACTCTTTATTCTGTTCCTTAATATCTCTGTCTTAGAACCGTATTTGTTAACATATTGTTTTTCATAGAATATAGATAATTACAAGGTATGATTGACTGGCACATTGGCATAATGGTTAGAGTGTTTGCTAATGGTCTGGGAGACCAAGGTTCAATCTCAGGTTGAGTCATATCAAAGACTTAAAAAATGGTACTTGATGCCTCCTTGCTTAACACTCAGCATTATAAGGTACAGATCAAGGGTAAGTGAAGCAATCCAAGGAAAAGGATAGCACCTTCCCTTACATCTCGGTGTAGTAGCTATTGAAAAAGGAGCCTTTGGGTTACCTTTGATTACAGTCGGCCAATTTATGATTCATCTAAAACATATGAGTGCATTCTGAATACATTAACTTTTGTCACTCTAATCTGAACTTTTTCAACTTGGAATGGACTAGTTACTTTTAGCTTAGTATATAGTTTTTCTCTTCAGATACAATTAGTGAAAGTTGCTGTCTTTTATCTAGTACAACTATGTTACATATATTAAACAATAGCTGAGATAGAGATACCACTTAAAAATTAATATCGATTTGTCAGGGACTATTCCATACACATGATGCCCCTAGGAACTTAGTAGCAATGGTAGCCCACTTTTCATATCCTGCCTCCAGCGCCAAGTAGAATATAGGTAATTACAAGGTATGATTGATCTGAAATACTTGGGTACAGTCTAGGTAACATACATTAGTCACCAGTGGTCGCCATGTTGTTCATTTTTTAATAAAAATGCGGCTGGCTCTATATTTATGCCAGTCTGGAACAAGGGAGGTAACTCACATTTTTTTTTTTACACGAGTACCAGAATAGTATTCATTATCTATATTTTTATCTTTTAATAAAGTATTATCGACTATTATTGTGTCTTGGGTATGACACTTAACTGCATCTAATGGTGAGGCTCTAGTTCAGAAGATCTGTGTAATGTGGAGTACCCCTTTCAAGTTCACTACCTCAGAATTGTAGCACCCATAAGCCACATCCGCAAGTCAAATTGATGTTTAAAAATTATTCATATTCGATAGGATCACATACAAAAAAAAAACCTCTAAAGAAACAATTACATAAAAACTAACTATGAATGTAATAGTCTAACCTCTAGGCATAAAATAACCCTAGAAAGGTTAACATACCATTAAAGTCAATCAAAAACCCAGTCAAATCTTTTTGTACAAAGTAAACTGATATAAATGGCTTAAAACCAATATCTTTATCAATACCAGTGTTATTACATTATTTATTGTTAAATAATTTTTCTAATACATTACCCTCAAAATCTATAAGAAAGCATTCCAGTAGAAAATTTATCATCATTACATAATCATACTTAAAACAATGGTGGATAATATGGATTAAACTAATACATAGCTGAGTATTTCTTTTCTTAGGAAAACATAAGTATTACTAGTCTAGCCAATACCAGATACAATATGCCAAACTGCACAGCTTTTTATTCTATGCTCTTACATTGAGCAATACCAGCAAGTACTAAACAGTTGCATTACTACTACTACTACTATATTTTCCAAGGATATCTAAGATAACTATTAAGTTCAACTCTTCACGGTTATAAATCTGGAAAATTCCAAAGATTACAATGTGCAACCTGACTTGATATACAGTTCATCTAAAGTAAAAAAAAAAAAAAAAATTTTACTATCCCAGTGTAACTAGAGTTAATTTTAGCAGGCATCAAATTAGATAAAATTAAAGATAAAATACACAAAATAATGCTTAAAAGGTTACATAAATTTAACTGCAATATTATCTTTGCATTTTCCAGAACAAATATCCAAAATTTCAGTTTGCTATAAAAATAACGGTGAAAAGCTGATAGGGTAAAGAAGTCATTAAGTATACATACACCAAGCAAAACCATTTTCTCTGCTAAATCTAATAACAGCAGAAAACTAAAAAAATCCTACAAAAGTTCAGAGATGATGGAACTATTCTTAGATTTATTCCTGCAAACAACAAATTAAGAATAAAAGAGTAAATAGCTAGGATATAGGTGAACAGATATATGAATATAAAAAAAAATTGCCAGCTGCCAGATAAATGTTGAGATGTAAATCTATTCAAAATTTAGATTTAAGTACAATGTACTGTACATCTTTTTATAAGATCCACATTGAATTATTTTACCAAAATCTAATAACACTTGGTTTACAATGAGCACAAGTTAAGAAATAATTTAAGATATCAGAGGTGGAATATCTATGGTGCAATGGCTAAAACTGCTGGATTACAGCTTCAAAGTGAGTTTTTAACTCAAGTCACATTATTACATTCACTTTCAGACTAATTCCCTTGGGAAAGGTATGAATCCTCTTATCCATCCACCCATAGGCTAAATAGTATTATTGCTGTTTTTCTATAAAGATGGCTTAAGCATTAAATAACCCACAAAGGTTGATATGCCATTAACCAAACCAAGTTATTAGAAATTACTTAAGTTTACAAAACTGAAAAACAAACTAATTAAATATTGATTTTAAGGGCATGTTAACCCATCTAGGGTCATTTTATAATAAGAGGTTAGGGAATTGCTTTCACATTTTTTGTTATTGATATATTATTTATATCTAATAAAAGAAAAAGAATCCCAGAAAAATACATGGAATAGACTTGCTGTGATAAATAGGAATTTGAAAGCTAAATATTTAAAAGTTAAACATATTGAACAAAATTGAAACTACTTGATTGATTTTAACAGCATGTCAAACCGTCTGAATGTATTTTATGTCAAGAGGTTAGGGAATCACATTCATTGCAAGTTTATATTTACATTTTTATTTAGTATCAAGTATTCCTATCTAATACAAATAATTTGCACACAATTGGATGGTTTCAAGCATTACAATCTAATACTAAGAATTTATACACAATTATACAGTTTTAAGTAATTACTTCTATATAAAAATCATTCATTAGCACAATGATATGGTTTCAAGTAGTTTACATTTATACAGTATCAAGTATTCCCATCAATTATTAATAATTTTCAAACAGATTCATAGAACCCATAGATGGGATACTAACAGGTACTACTACTCCAGGTCAGAGTGAACCTGAGAGTAATAGTACTGAAGGAGTACTTTATACTCTCCAAATCTCCAGAAGCAATTTTGTTTTATATCCAGGATACAAAATAGAAACTGAAACACATTAACACTGCACAATGATTGTAAAATGCATTTATATAATGAGGTATAATCAGTCTAAAGAAGATGATATCAGATATTAATAATAGAAAGTTTAATATTGTGATAAAGAGAGGCACTTGTAGTGTAATGGCTATCATCATAGAAAGTGAGCTTGGTTATCCAAGTTCAAATCCTGTATGAGGCTGTTTGCATCTCACATAGCGCTAATACCCTTGGGAAAGTTATGAAACTGATTATTTTCCTTCCATAGTAGGACAGATTGGGCTCTTTCACCTTGGTATGGTGACTGGTCTAAAAGGAGGAAAACTTTGAATTCAAACCAGACATGGAGACAGGTGGGCACATTATATGAATCGTGCCCCTACAACCAAACCAGGTGACAGGATAAGTCATTATGAAGTTGTGCTGATAGCACAGATTCCCTCGATTCTCTCTCACCGTCTGTCTCTATTGACCATTACTCTCAGTAGGTCCTCTAGTTTGCATCCAGTGTCCACACACAGATGATGTATGTAAATCTCTGCTGGTCAGCCAACACTCTAGTGCCCATGTGTAGAAGTCCATAGGAGAATGTTGCTTATGAGTTTGTCCCTGCTTATCCAGCAGCTACCAGCACATCTTGCTTGTTTTACTTGCATGGTTTGTGAAATGGGCAAGTGACCATACAATTGTTGTTTTGTGGAGTGCTGCTTCCAGGATTAGTTCAAAACAGCACATAACATTCTTTTGTAGTTTCCATCTAGCTTTTTCTCCAAGCATTTCATCCAAGAGGTGCAACCATACAGTAATACTAACATGGCTACACCTTGGAAGAATTCCCCATTTTAATCTAGAACTCAGAAATCCATATGATCAATAACCTGTCAATAGCACTCCATGCCTTTCCTATAAATATGTTGACTTTGCATTTAGTAAATAAGAAATTGCAACTAAGCTATATGAAATGGTCAACTAATTTCAAAAACTTGTTATTTAATGTGAAGATGGCTCCATCTTGATTAAAACATATGAACTTTGTTTTATCCAAGTTTACATCAAGGACAATGCCTCTTGCTGCCTGCTCCAGGCTATGCAGTTGGGATTTGACTTGGGCAGATGTATTTGCATGAAACACAAGATCATCTGCATAGACTGCATCCATAGTGATTTCTGCAGGATATCTTCTGCTTTTTACCATTTTTTTAGTGTGAGATCATTTTACCTTTAAACAAAGAGGTCTGTAACTTGGAGCAAAATTTGAATATTATATTTTGTACTAGGATTTTTTTTTTTTAGATTTTATGAATTCAGGTATAGGGAAAATAAAGAAAATAACAGTTCAAAATGTTTAAACATATTCTAAAGCTCTAAGCTACTTTTTAAATTACATTACATTTCCAGAAGTTTCTTATTTTGGAACTACTATAAAATTGTGGCATACATGTTGACATTTTAAGCCTGAAAAAAAATCTCTACAAAACTAGAAGGTTGACTGATACAGCAAGATTAAAATCTAAACATTTACCACAGAATGGTCAACTAGTGGAACAGTACTTCTAAAAATTGATATACACCACTTAGCATAACTCCAGCAGACTGCCACAAACATTTCCAATTTTAACTTGTGTTTAACAAACTTACTTAAATTAACACATAGATTAATATAAAATAATACAAATTAAATATTACATTAACACTACATCACATGCTGTTTTCAAAAGCTGGTGTACTGACTAAACACTATACAGCAGGTATAGATCAAACTCAGAATTTTTGAGCTAAAAATCTTGTGGTTAATTTACATGTCAGATTAGCTTGTATGTTGCAATTAATGGTTTGGTTTGGTTTTTTTGTTTAATGGCATATCAACCTTTGTAGGTTATTTAATGCCAAATCTCTTCTCCTAGAAGAACAGTAGTGGTACTGTTTAACCCATAGCTGGGAGGATAAGGGGGTTCATACCTTTCCCAAGGGTATTTGCCTGCAAGTGAATGTAATAGCGCGACTGGAGTACGAACTCGCTTACTACGATTCCGCAGTCCATCACTTTAACCATTACACTACGAGGACACCCCCCCAATTAATGGTAATACTCTAAAGTTTCTTTTCATATAAAACTAAATTAAATAAACATACAAAATTGAAGCTAATTTTTTTTCATCAGTTTGATAAAATCACTTTCTGCAATGATCCTTTATAAAGCGCTTAAATTTAATTTTCCTAGGACACTTTGGTAAGTTATTTGCTCTCTAGATTAAAAATGTTCCTTAATATTAGGAAAAATTACATTTGAAAGTCAACCAAAATGTTATGGGGGTAGGGTATAAATATTTCAGTAGGAATATATACTTTCTATAATTAAACTTATGCAGCCGTGAATGAAAATTAATGGTATGTATGAATGGATAAAGCCAAGTGTGAATGAATGGACAAACAGTTACATCCAAGATAATAATTAAAAAAAAAAAAAAAAAACTTTTAAAAACCAAAACCATCATAAATCCCCGGAGATAATTTTCTAACAACATAATCAAAACTTCTGAAACACCGCATTACTGAGAAAAAGCACCAAGCCATTAAATTAGGCAAAAAGCTTCACAAATGACAGAGGTGGAAATATCAACAAGAGGGAGTTTTGTTATTGATTGTTCTTTTAACTAGCAAGCAAGCATAATAATTTCAGTGGTAGGTTTTAAGTATTTAAATACCAAAACATATCTTTGAAAATACTTGCTAAATAAAATTACATTTTGTTCAACTTAGGGAAATTACAGACAAAATATATCTTTATTGGATCTTTTAGAATTACATGTTCTAATTTTACATAAATGGCAACATCAATGTAAAACTAGAATTCTTTCCATAAAAACAATAAAAATGATGAGAATTAAAAATGTTTTCTATTCAATCATCTTTGTAAATTATGGAAATTGTTCTCAACAACAACAAAAAAATAAATAAAAATGACCAACTTTTTTTAATCTAATGTTTTGATTGAGTGATTGACAGATTTTAATGGCATTTTAATTCAACTAGGGTTATTTTATACCTAAAGGTATAGTGTCATATCCAGAACAAACTACTTTTTAGGAGGGGAGTCTTACATCTCTACAGGGGTAAGACTGCATATCCTAAGCACTGTCAATAGGGTAGTAAGGTTTTGAAATAAGTTCCATTCATAATTTGATGGTGTTTTTATTTTTATTAGTTTTCTTTTTAGCATGAGTATCCCTCCCTCATCTATCAACCCAGTCAGCTGGGAATATAGAATACAACTCTACAGAGGGGTAAGGCCCACTTCCAACAAGTGTCCTTGATATGACACTAAACTATCAGATGGTGAGGCTCTAGTCCTGGACCTATGGGGAATATGAAATGCCTCTTCATTGCCATTACTCCCAGGTCCACTCTGACCCGAAGTGGTAGTACCTGTTAGGGCCAAATAGAACTGTTCAATCATTTACTATACTTGAAATTATTTAACTCTTTGAAAACAAGTGATTGATATTAAATTGAATCATTAGTATTAGATAGCAATACTTGAAATCATTTAACTGCATGCAAACAGTAGCAACACTTGAAACAATTTAATGGTACAAATGAGCTCTGGATCATTTAAAAATGTTACCTACAAACAATTCTCTTACTATCATATAATATTCAACAGGGTTTGGCATTAAATAACCCACAAAGGTTGATATGTCATAAAACACAAACAAACTGAGTTCCTTCATCTATACAAAAAATAACCTTTCACTTTTTATGTGAGCATGCATGGGGGAATACAGTCAGCGTATTTTAAGTTTTGCTGACAAAGTGATAGGGTATTTAGGGGTTTTAGCTTTTTTTTTGTTGATTAAAAAAGATCATATTATCAATTTAAATTTTAATTATTTGAGATCCGAGGGCTTAAAACCTTTTAGCAATTTTTGGTATCTCTTTAAATGTTAAGGGTACAAAAATCGTTTTTATTTCGCTAATGGTGCAGGAGACCGGGGTTCAATCCCAGGTATAGTTATATCAAAGACACAAAAATGGTACTTGATTCTGCCTTGCTTAACACTCAGCATTATAAGGTAAGGATCAAGAGTAAAGTGGAGCAATCTAGGGAATGGAGTAGCATCCACCGCTACACCTGGGTGTAGTAGCTATTGAAAAGGGAGCCTTTGGGTCAACCTCAACTAAGGTCGCTAAGTTTACTTACTTTACTAGGGTGAAACAAAAGTTTTGCAATATTTTGGTATATATTAGTTTGCAACACATAAATCATAAGATTAAAACAGTGGGAGGTACTTGTTACAGTTAGTAGTATCACAGTAGTTGGTATGCTGATATGTTGTGTATTGCTTCATGTGTAATTTGAAAGCTGTACAGATAAATATGCAACATAGTCTAATTCAAGAAATTATGCTGGGCAATAACCCAGTGGAAGCAACCAAAAACATTGTACAAAAGGTCAAGATGCAGTTGATTATACAGTAGCCAGATGGTTCAAGAAATTTGGCTTGGGTTGCAAGAACTTTGATGGCCAGGTAGGCCAAAACCATGGATCCTAAATCTGTGCTCTAAGCCATTGAGGTAAGTCTGGCAAGTAGCACACTGTAAGAATCAGTTAAGCTCAGCATCTCACAGTCCAGTGTGGTTCATTACCTTCACAACTTCTACAAAAGTACCCAAAGCTGCTGAATTGTGCTTCATGTTATCAAAATATTGCAAAACTTTTGAATCATCCTTTTAATTTTATACACTTGAATAAAAATACAACAGAAACTTTATATATTTTGAATAACCAACTTAGCTCTTTGTCATAATAGTTAATCTGAACACATGCCAATAACAGTGATTAAAAAAAAAATTTTTATGAGTGCAACAGTTTGAAAGTATTAAACAATGATTAAAATTGTCAGTCAACATGCTACAATGAAAGAACAAACCAATCATCAAAAGTGAGCAGTGCCCAGCAAGTAACCAGTTTGCAGGAACTGGCCAACTAATAGTGTAGGTATGCATAGAAGCTAGCTGACAGTGTTTTGGCTATGCACAGTTCTAAAAGAGATGTAGAGGATAAGTTTTTTTTCCCCTCCTGTGCACAGCCAAACAATAAGTAGGATTATTAAGGGCAGGCATCTGGGAGATAAAGAAATTTTTAAAAAAGGTAGGAAAAGCCAAATTGCTTTGTTTACCATTTCTGGAATGGACAGCGATTCAATGTGTGAGTCCAACAGGACATTTTAGTCATCAGGATTTTTTGTCTAAAAAGTTTGAAAACAATTTGAAGTCAGTGGTATTTACAACTTAACCATTTAATAAAAATGAAAGCTGCTATAATTAAAATTAATGTGTGTATTTGGCTCTACTATTTTACTAATAAATGATGCGATCCATCTTCAAAATACATTAACTAAAAAGTCAAATCAATTATTTGCATCTTTGCATCTGATGGCTTCTTTTAGTTAGGATACAATTTAGCTGTTAAATTGTATCCGAACTTTAAAAACTGATTGGCTATTGTTTTTTTGTATTTTTGACTTGTCCCATTAATATTCATTAGTTTATAAAGAAACATCCTGTTGGCTCTGCACATTGACAATATAAATGGTAAAATACATTTTATGACTATAGTTACTAATGGTTATCTGGTTTAAAGGCATATCAACCCTTGTGGGTTATTTTAATGCCAAA
>OY757906.1:132700469-132907969 GCA_963585895.1 Sepioteuthis lessoniana
AGTACACCCCTCACATTTCTGCAGATATTTAAGTATATCTCCTCATGGGACAACACTGACAAAATGACACTTTGACACAATGAAAAGTAGTCTGTGTGCAGGTTATATAACAGAGTTAATTTATTTTCCACTCAAAATAACTTAAAATGTAGCCATTAAAAGCTAAACCTCTGCCAACAAAAGTGAGTACACCCCTATGAAACTACACCCCTAAATGTCTTAATTGAGTACTTCTCATCATTTTCCCTCCAAAATGTCATTTGACTCATTAGTGTTACTAGGCCCATGTGTGCATAGGGAGCAGGTGTGTTCAAATTTGTAGTGCAGCTCTCACACTCTCTCATACTGGTCACTGAAAGTTCCAACATGGCAAAGAACTCTCGGAGGATCTTAAAAGATGTATTGTTGTGCTACATGAAGATGGCCAAAGCTACAAGAAGATTTCCAACACCCTGAAACTGAGCTGCAGCACAGTGGCTAAAATCATCCTGCATTTTAAAAGAGCAGGGTCCACTTAGAACAGGCCTTGGGTAGGTTGTCCAAAGAAGCTGAGTACACATACTGAGCGTCACATCGAAATGCTTTCTTTGAAAGATTGGCGTAGGAGTGCAGTCAGCATTGCTGCAGAGATCGAAGAGGTGGGGGGTCAGCCTGTTAGTGCTCAGACCATATACCGCACTCTACGTCAAATTGGTGTGCATGGCTGTCACCCCAGGAAGAAGCCTCTTCTGAAGATGATGCACAAGAAAGGCCGCAAACAGTTTGTTGAAGACGTGTCGACAAAGCACATGGATTTCTGGAACTATGTCCTATGGTCTGATGAGATGAAGATTAATTTGTTTGGTTCTGATGGCTTCAAGCATGTGTGGTGGCGACCAGGTGAGGAGTACAAAGATAAGTGTGTCATGCCTACAGTCAAGCATGGTAGTGGGAATGTCATGGTCTGGGGCTGCATGAGTGCTGAAGGTGTTGGAGAGTTATATTTCATTGAGGGAAATATGAACTCCAACATGTACTGTGAAATACTGCAGCAAAGCATGATCCCCTCTCTCCAGAAACTGGATCGCAGGGCAGTGTTCCAGCATGACAATGACCCCAAACACACCTCCAAGATGACCACTGCTTTACTGAAGAGGCTGAGGGTAAAAGTGATGGACTGGCCAAGCATGTCTCCTGACTTGAACCCAATAGAACATCTTTGGGGGATCCTCAAGTGGAAGGTGGAGGTACGCAAAGTCTCAAATATCTGCCAGCTCCGTGACGTCGTCATGGAGGAGTGGAAGAGCATTCCAGTGGCTACCTGTGAAGCTCTGGTAAACTCCATGCCCAGGAGAGTAAAGGCAGTTCTGGATAATGATGGTGGCCACACAAAATATTGACAATTGACATGATGTATGTTAATATTGACAACTTTCCCTAAGGGGTGTACTCACTTTTGTTGGCAGGGGTTTAGCTTTTAATGGCTATATTTTGAGTTATTTTGAGGGGAAAATAAATTAACTCTGTTATATAAGCTGCACACAGACTACTTTTCATTGTGTCAAAGTGTCATTTTGTCAGTGTTGTCCCATGAAGAGATATACTTAAATATCTGCAGAAATGTGAGGGGTGTACTTACTTTTGTAATACACTGTATATATATGTATATATAGGCTTCACGAAAACTATTCAAGTTAGACGAGCCAGAAAGCAGGGACGAACTCATAAGAGATGTACTCTTATGGACCCCCACACATGGCCGTGCAAAAGCAGGACGACCAGCACGAACATACATTCAGCAGCTATGTGAGGATACGGGATGTTGTCCTGAAGACCTACCTAGGGTGAGGTGATGAACGATAGGGAGGAGTGGCGAGAGAGGGTCAGAGATATCCTTGCTACCAGCGCGATATGATGATGATGATATATAGGCTTAGTGTGTGTGTGTGTGTGTGTGTATATATATATATATATACACACACACACACATACACACTAAGTCTCTATATATATATATATAAATATATATAGGCTTAGTGTATGTATGTATATATATATGTGTGTGTGTGTATGTGCATGTACAGTATATGTACAAAAGTATTAAGGGGTAGCTTAACAGTCAGGAGGTCAGAAAGTTTTAATAAAAGAAAAAGATTTTTTTATTACTATCATAGACTGTAGGCATTGGTGTCAGTAAGGGCATAGTTTAAAAAACAATAAAATTATTTTTTTAATGTCTTTATCACTTGGGTGGTTGAAATGAGCAAGTTGAAATGTCTATCTTATATGTCCATATATTCAGCAGAGTTTCACAAAAGCTGTCAGTTACAGTTTGAAGGAGAGAGAAGAGTAGCCAGCACCCAAGTTGGGATTCTCCCCACTCAACCTTCTGTGGATCCATATTGCTATAGTTGAATTCTACTTATTGAAAGTTAAGTGTCACACATACACACACATTGGTCCAAGACAGTTGTCACTAGTCATCTATAAAGATGATTGTGTGACCTTATTATTGGCTCAGTTTCTTTTCTTTTGTGAACCTGATCTGTGACTTCTGCAGTTTCAACCAAGACAGATAGCCAGTTTCTTTTTTTTTTTAAAGAATCATCTCAATATGGTAGAGGGGGTGTCCTCGTGGTGTAATGGTTAAAATGATGGACTGCGGAATCGTAGTAAGCGAGTTCGTACTCCAGTCGCGCTATTACGTTCGCTTTCGGGCAAATACTCTTGGGAAAGGTATGAACCCCCTTATCCTCCCAGCTATGGGTTAAATAGTACCACTACTGTTCTAGGAGAATGGCTTTGGCATTAAATAATCTACAAAGGTTGATATGCCATTAAACAAAAGAAACCAAACCAAACCAAACCAAACCATCAATGTGGTAGAAGTCAATAGCTCATGAAATTGTATGAGTCACAAAGAGGGTATTAAGATTAAATTCTAACTTTACATTATTTTTCTTTTTGGAACATTTAAAAAGTTATTAACTTGAATATATTTCTTTTCCTTCTTTTTGTTTTTTACAGCCTTTGGCTCTGCATTCCTTGTTAATTATTAATGAGGGTAGAAAAATTTCCACTCCTCCACAAAATGCTTTGCATGCTATTCAAGATCCAGATATTCTACATGGTAATTCTAGAATTTTTTAAATATTATTTTGTATTATTTCTTTTTTTTTCTAGAATAAAATCTTAGAGTGCAAAAAGAAAATTTGTTCTAATTTTTTCTGATTTGCATAAGAACAATATTAATTTTATATTTGGGATTTTGTTTACATTTCAATGGACATTAATTTTTGCTCTATGATCTTCTATGTCTTGAAATTTTCTTTGATAAAATTTGAGGTTTGTTTATTATGTAGTAGTAATAAGTAAGTAAGTAAGTTGGGTGACCATAGTTGAGAGTGACCTGAAGGTTCCCTTTTCAATTGCTACTACACCGAGGTGTAGGGAAGGACACTACACTTTTCCCTGGATCGCTACACTTACTCTTGATATCTTATAATGCTGAGTGTTAAGCAAGGAGGTATCAAGTAGCATTTTTTTGAGTCTTTAGTATGACTCTACCTAGGATTGAACCCTGTCACCCAGGCCATTGGCAAACATTTTACCCACTAGGCCAATTGGCCGGTAGTAATAAGTAAGTTGACTGACCATAGTTAAGGGCCACCCAAAGGTTCTCTTTTCTATAGTTACTTCACCAAGGTGTAGGGAAGGGCACAACTCCTTTCCCTGGATAGTTCCACTTACCCTTGATCCATACCTTATAATGCTGAGTGTTAAGTAAGGAGGCATCAAGTAGCATTTTTTGAGTCTTTGGTATGACTTGACCTGAGATTGAACCCTGGTTTCCTGAACCATTGGTGAACACTATAACCCATTATGTCAGTGGGGTAGTAGACATAATAGTTTTAAGTTGCAATAAAAAAAAAGCAATTAACCACATGTATAAAACTATTGCTGAATCTCACCTGATAATTGAGAATGTGAAACTCTGAGTAGTGAGTTTACTTTGTAACTCTTTATTATATTTACTTTACACTCTTCACTATTTTATTACTGTTTTACTGGCAATGGTTACATCATTCAATTTCATCTATATATATATATATATACAGGGTGTCCCAAAAATATGTATACACACTTCAAATAACTGCATATGTGAACACTTTGAAGAAGAGGATTTTTATTTTCAGCAAGATGGGGCACCCCCACACCACCATCACGATGTTACATCCTTCCTTAATGAGAGATTACCAAACAGGTGGATTGGACAGAGAGGTTTTGTTGAATACCCTCCCCGTTCGCCAGACCTCATACCACTAGACTTCTTTTTATGGGGATACCTAAAAGACAAAGTTTATGCCTTGAAACCCACTACAATTGCTGAATTGAGAGCAACCATTGAACGTGAATGCATGCAAATACCGAGGGAATTGCTTCATGATGTGTGCTACTCCATCACTTCGCGTTATTGGCGGATTTGAGAAATGGCAGTGACAAAACAACAGAAGGATGTTGTTAAATTCTTTTACATGTTGAAAATGAAACAAATAATAATAAAAACTTGGTTTGCAGTTATTTGAAGTGTGTATACATCTTTTTGGGACACCCTGTATATATATATATAATCATTATATAGTTTGCTATATATAAGTAAAGAAGGTTCAGCATTAGTGATAGAGCATATGTAGATCTAACTTTGAAATATTTGTATGATATCACTGTAAGATCTTGAACATCTCATACAGAGTGTAAATCACAAATGAAGAGGCCGAAAAAAGAACTTCAGTCTTTGGATCATATAACAGCTTGTTTAGGGAGGTGCCCGTGGTGTAATTGTTATCATCGTAGGAAATGGACACGGCGACACGAGTTCAAATCCTGGACTAGATTAATTGCATTTCACATAGCACTAATACCCTTGGGAAAGGTATGAATCCAATTATTCTCCCTCCAGCTATGGGGGGTGGTGTCCTCGTGGTGTAATGGCTAAAGCGATGGACTGCGGAATTGTAGTACGCGAGTTCGTACTCCAGTCGCGCTATTATGTTCACTTTCGGGCAAATACCCTTGGGAAAGGTATGAACCCCCTTATCCTCCCAGCTATGGGTTAAATAGTATAACTACTGTTCTTCTAGGAGAATGGCTTTGGCATTAAATAACCTAAAAAGAGTTGATATGCCATGAAACCAAGAAACCAACCAGCTATGGGTAAATAGTAGGATAGACTGGGTTCTTCAGCCTTGATGAGGCAACTAGTCTAGGAGAAGGAAAACTCTGAATTCAAACCTGTTAAACTCCGCTTAAAAATTGACCTTGTGTCATATCCTGCCTGAGCGGAGGGGTTGGGTAAATATGATAACAGCTTGTTTAGCATTATGAAAAAAAGAAAAATGATTGACAAAAACCATCTTGCAAGACATACTGCTGGGAGAAAGACGAAAAGGCACACAAAAGAAGAGGTGGAAAAATAACATCTATGAATAGGCAAACCTGTCTTTCACCAATGTTGAAGAGTACAACTCACAACTGAGATGACCAATGATATGCTTCTCAAACTTCTGTAGAAGAACTGTTTAATTTTAGCTTTATAGTTTTTCTTTCCTGTATTTGCACTGTAATTGATGGGGTGTTTTATATACAAATATTTGAGCAAATACCAATTATTCATAGCAGGAAAAATAATCAAGTTTTAAAAATCTATTCTGTATGTAACTGTGTTTCAGGTCAAAGCCAATCAAATGTGAGGAATATTTATCTTCAGTGTCGTATGTTTTGGTGTGACCAGTCTGTAAGTTCAAGTGTCTGTTGGGGAACCAATGATCCACAGTTCAATTTTGTACAGGTAATCCACTTACTCAATCCTTTAAATTCAAAATTTTATTTTGAATCATGAGATTTATATTTTTGTTTCTGAATAAGCTTTTTAGATTTGTCAGTTATTTGATTAAAAAATAAATGTTTCGTTTACTATAAAGAATTATATTGAGTACATAGATGCGAACATTTTTAGAAAAGATCAAAATAACTTAAAAAAAAAAGAATTATTTACTGTACTTAGATGGGAACATTTTGTAAAATGATCAAGATAACTTAAAAAAAGAATTATATAGATGAGAAAAATCTTTTAAAAAAATATTATGTATTTTGTTTATATATATATATATATATATATATATACTCTTCAAAAAAGCAATAATCGGTCACATTGAGATAATAAATTTATTTCCATCCTGTTAAAAAGCATTGATATAAATCAATGCTCTAAAAGATTAACAGGATTTCTTCAGATCAAACAAGAAAATGGATTAAAATAATTATTTCACATTTACAACCAGACTAGAAACAACAAAAACAAAAAAACAACCCTTATTTTTCCTATATAAAAGTAACCCTTCAAATTCAAGTAACAATAAGTATCAACTTATTTTGGCATATAAAGGAACATCTGGTTTCATCGTACTTCAAATTTAACAGAGGAAAAATTTACAGCTACAATAATACACATCTAAACATTCAAACATTTCTATATATATATGTATGTATGTATGTATGTATGTATGTAGTAATCGGGGGTCACTTAACTGTCAGAAAGCTTGATCCGGGACACTTTTCACGTATCACTGTCCAGCACAAACGTCTCTAGCTTAGAAATGTCTCCTGAATTGTCTCTTCCAATCATCTGGATATACCGTCTCTTGCCAACCGCCACGGTTGAGTTCCCTAGCAACCATGTGGCTGTCTGTCTTTTTTATAGGCTTAGAGATTTGCACGTGTCTCATCAGTCTCATGAGAATCCGAGATTGTGAGTTCTTAAAAAACATTGGAGCGGCCATTTTCACTTTTGCATGTGCCTGCCATATATATAATTATTCACACATATCTAATTTTAGTGTATCATTTTCTATCATTAAAATGGACTAAAAAAATCTAAAACTAATTTTATTTATAGTAACCTCCCACCAAATTACAATAATAGAGCAAAAATTACTAATATAAATTCAAATTCTAATTAATTTACCAGTTTAATAAATCATAGTTATTTATTTTCTATTTATTCAATTATTTTTGAAAATAGTCAAAATAAAAATAAGTGAATAAATAGATAAATAAAATAGAAAATAAATAACTACGATTTATTAAATTGGTAAATGAATTTGAATTTGTATTAGTAATTTTTGCTCTATTATTGTAATTTGGTGGGGGTAACGTAAATAACATTAGTTTTATATTTTTTTAGTTCGTTTTAATGATAAAAATTGATGTACTAAAATTAGATATGTGTGAATTATAATATATATATAGAAATGTTTGAATGTTTTGAAGTGTATTATTGTAGCTGTAAATTTTTCCTCTGTTAAATTTGAAGTATGATGAAACCAGATGTTCCTTTATATGCCAAAATAAGTTGATACTTATTGTAACTTGAATTTGAAGGGTTACTTTTATATAGGAAAAATAAGGGTTGTTTTTTTTCCTAGACTGGTTGTGAATTTGAAAGACTTATTTTAATTCATTTTCTTGTTTGATCTGAAGAAATCCTGTTAATCTTTTAGAGCATTGATTTATATCAATAGTTTTAACAGAATAGAAATAAATTTATTATCTTAATGTGATTGATTGTTGTTGTTTTTTTTTTTGTTTTGTTTTTTTTTGAGAAAATTATTTTCTTTGTAGATTTTATTTACATTCAGCTCTTGACCTGGATTACTTAAATTTAATATTCTATTTTTGAATATTTTATTGATCCTGCTTGGAATTGTTCCCAACTCCGGTTTTACTGGATTAAATAATATCTTTATATATATATATATATATATATATATATATATAGTTTTAAAGATATTTACTATTAATGTTTTTTCCAGGTTTCTCCTGTGCTAATTACTCCCAATTTTCTTGAAAGAATGCGTAATAATTATCTCGTTATTGAAGTTTGGGACAAGAAAACAACCACTGAAGATGATGAGGTTTGTAACTAATAAAAATCTTTACGTCTATTTACATATTTGAATTACAGATTATTTCTCTTATTGTGGATTAGAATGTGTTTAATAAACCTATTAATGTTCTTGTGCCACTTCTCTATGTAATGTTTATACATTAACTTTCATTCTGAACAGGAGTGGGTATGCAGAGGCTTTTCAAATTTGAGTTTTTTTATGTGTTAAACAAACGTTTCCATTAGTAGAAATTTATCAAGTTTTTATCACTAAAATTTTACTTGTTTATTTATTATAATTATGTATGAAATTTTATTCAATTCTCATTATAAAACATTATATAGATTGATTTATAATATGATTTGTGATAAAAAGTATCCAGATGAAAGCTTTAAATGTTAAGAATTTATAGATTTAAATGAAGATGTATGCATAGCTAAGCGAATTATATAATGAAGTGATAATGTCTAGAAGTTTGTCTAAATAAGTTTGCCAGTTTAAAAGAAAATTATGAAGTCAGTCTTAACACTTCTTGAATAGCAGTTTTTGGTAAAACTCATGATGGTATAAACACAGTGTCCCACCACCACCATACTCATCAAACCTCACTCCATGTAACTTGTCTCCTAAAGAAAAAAAATCATCTAAAGGGTGATATTCGAAGATGTGAAGGATATTAAAAGAATTATGAAAGTACATTGCACTATATCAAAAGAGGATTTTTAGTAATGCTTTGACTAATGGCAAATTTACTGGAATATGTTGAATGCCAAATGGACTATTTTGAAGAAAATTAACTTTTCATTTATTGTTCATTTCTATTTTGGTGAATACAGATTTGGGCTCTAAATTTTTGAATGAAATGATTTATGAATCTCTGATATAAATTGTATGTGTGGAATCATTATAACCAATATAATGAAATGATCTCAAAATGGCCTTGAAAGTAGCCATATTAAAAAAAATGAACTTGGGGAGCTTAAAGTACCCTGGAACCCCCAGTTGTATGGGTCCATTTTGCTCATCCCTCATGAACTCTTTAAATTTCAAGGATAAATCTTTCATACAACCTTACTCTATATCTAGTTTCCAAAACTTGTTTATGTTACAAATTCTGAAAGTGAGCCGCTTTACAATTTGTAGTCATTGTTGCATTGAAGAAAGTTGACAGGTACAAAGATGAGATGAAGATGAGTTCACATCAGGATGAAAGAAAAAGTCAGTCATGTGGTTACAAAAAAATACCACTCACTTTATTACTGTGTTTTAACCTCCTTTAGATTGGTCTTAAATACAGTGGTATTTTTGAATTGAAGAAATTACTAAAATGTAATCCACTCCTGATGGAGGTTGTTTCACTAGCTTTAAAATTTCTGTCCTCTGTCAGTTAATAACTGATTGAGTGACCTTTTTCTAAAACCATTGTGTGTGACCATTTGTGATTGACCCCTTATTATTGGTCACACAACCAGATTTACCTGATGGTGGGAGACAGCTTCTACATTGCATTATAAATGTTTGTTTAATCTAATTATTACAATAGTTCCTGCTCCAATATTTTCCTAAAGTTTTGATTTAACATTTAATAAGGAAAGTGATTAAAAAATATCTCCATTTTTATTCATCATAGAATTAGTAAAACTTGATTTTATTAATTTTATTAATGTGTAAACTTTTTATTGACAAACTATGAAAATACTTTTACAAGCATATGAGAGTCTTAGATATTATTTCCTATTCCATCTTTTGAGATTACCAAATAAGTAAATCTTTATACGTTTTTGTTTTGTTTTTGCTTTGCAGTTGGTTGGAATTGTAAAATTGAGTCTGCACCAGTTTTACTTATCTTTAAGAAATAAAAGAATCACATCTGCCCTGCTGAAAGCTCAGGTGAGACATTTTATTTTCATAACAATGCTTATTGAAAATAATTATCAAAATATGATTAACTGAAAATTTCTGTTCCTGTTCAAAGCAGTGATGTATGTATTCATACCACTCCTCTGCCATGACCAATTGTTGATTTATAAATCAACTATGGTTGGTTTGAATTCAGTATTTTCCTTCTCTTAGACTAGTTACCTAACCAAGGCTAAAGATCCCAGTCTGCCCTACAATAAACTATAATTGTATTATTGAATGTGGGATACGTGGTCTGGTTTCTTTGTTTAATAGCATATCAACCTTTATGGGTTATTTGATGCCAAAACTAACTTTATAGAAGGATAGTAGTGGTACTATTTAACCTATAGCTGGGAGGATAAAGGGGTTCATACATTTCCAAGAGTATTGGTCTGGAAGTAAATGTAATAGCAAGACTGGATTGCATCCATTGTTATTTGCTGAGTATTTAGAGAGATCGGACAGTGGAAGTGAACACAGTTAGGCAATGGGCAAGGGTATTGGTCTGAAAGCAAATGTAATAGCAAGACTGGATTGCTTCCATTGATATTTGTTGAGTGTTTACAGAGATCAGACAGTGGAAGTGAACACAGTTAGGCAGTGGGCAAAAGTATTGGTCTGAAAGTAAATGTAATAGCAAGACTGGATTGCATCCATTGTTATTTGGTGAGTGTTTACAGAGATCAGACAGTGGAAGTGAACACAGTTAGGCAGTGGGCAAAAGTATTGGTCTGAAAGTAAATGTAATAGCAAGACTGGATTGCATCCATTGTTATTTACTGAGTGTTTACAGAGATCAGACAGTGGAAGTGAACACAGTTAGGCAGTGGGCAAAAGTATTGGTCTGAAAGTAAATGTAATAGCAAGACTGGATTGCATCCATTGATATTTGGTGAGTGTTTACAGAGATCAGACAGTGGAAGTGAACACAGTTAGGCAGTGGGCAAAAGTATTGGTCTGAAAGTAAATGTAATAGCAAGACTGGATTGCATCCATTGATATTTGGTGAGTGTTTACAGAGATCAGACAGTGGAAGTGAACACAGTTAGGCAGTGGGCAAAAGTATTGGTCTGAAAGTAAATGTAATAGCAAGACTAGATTGCATCCATTGTTATTTGGTGAGTGTTTACAGAGATCAGACAGTGGAAGTGAACACAGTTAGGCAGTGGGCAAAAGTATTGGTCTGAAAGTAAATGTAATAGTGTAGCGAGAGAGGAAATTTAACTCCTGGATCAAAAAGCGTAAGACTTTGCCTTGCGTGTCAACCACTAGAAAATATGTCCACTTCTGGTGGCAGAAGTTATAGTGGGCCGATCTCATCTCTCACGAGAAGAAATCTACCACAACTGTAAATTTCAATAGGCTGGAACTTGCATAAAAGAGCATGCCAGTAGCAGGAGCGAGTTGTTGTTATTCTTTGCGAACTGCTTTTTTGACTGACAGAACAAATGAGTTGACCAGAGGTGTACTGAGGAAGGGCTGCTAGTCGCGTGTGATATTTTTAGTCAACTGAAGCTACCCAATTGTCTGTAGACTGGGCTACTGCTCTTGTTCTACAACAAATAGCAAAACTGGATTTCAAACTCACTACAATGTCACAGTCCAACACGTTAACCTCTAAACCATGAGGACTTCCCCTCACTTAGATACTAATATAAGTAATTTTGTTTTTTATCATTACTCATCTATATGTATATCTATAAGGCTAATTCAGAAGATGTGTTTATGATTTATATTTAATAAATAAGCTATTTTTTTTGTGTGTGTATGTATATATATATATATATACCTTTCCTTTAAGAAAAACAAAAACTGGTCACATGAGGATTATAAATTTATTTCCATCCTGTTATGGGTATTGATGTGAATCAATAACACCAAAAATAACAGGTCTTCTTAGGGTCTAATGGATAAAATAATTACAGTCAGAATAGACATGGGAGGGAATGGTGGGAGGGAATGGTAGAAGAGGGGTGAAAAGTTTCTTCCCCATTTGTCCACTCCCGATTTTTCTTTTTATTACTGGTTGGAATCACAATAAAGTAACTAGACGTATATTCTAAACTCACTTTCTACAGCACATTAAATTAAAAATTTGTTAAAACTTAAATTCTAAATACATTTCAACGTAAATCTCCAGATTTAATAGTAATTTAGGGAATTACAACATTTCTTTTTAACCTTATGTAAAGATTACAGTAATACTTATCTTGAATTAAATTCAAAATTTAGAATTATATATATATATATATACTTTAAGAAAAAACAACGAAACCGGTCACATAGGATTATAAATTTATTTCAATCCTGTTACGCATTTAAATTTTAAATATTCATTCATGAATAATTTCTTGTCCTGATGGAATTACTCCCAACTCCGGTTTAACTGGACCAAGAATACTATATATATATATATATATAAGAGGTTCTCAAAAAGTAATGCCTTTTTATTTCCATGTAAACTAGGTGAGTAACACCATTGGATAAAGCAAATTTTCAGTTAGTCAACACGACTGGCTATGTATTTTCTCAAACAATGAACCCATAGCCTACATACCATGTTTGTAAAAATAGGTACCAGTGGAAGTAATCAATGTTTTCACTGCATCATTGTCTGGAAAATGTTGTTCATATAATCCATTTTTTATTGGCTTGATTTGCTTAGATGAGCTGACTATGTTACTCTTCATAGGTAAACAGCTATGTTGAACATGGCTTGTCATTTACATTACTGTTGCCACTTCTAAAATACATTGCCCACTGCCTAACTGTGTTCACCTCCACTGTTTGAGCTCTGTAAACAGTCAGCAAATATCAATGGATGCAATATTTTCCACATCAAAAAATTCAGTGACATAATTTTGCTTTCATGTCAGATGCCATTCAGCTGCTATTTGTAACAAAGCAAAAAAACATTATGGGTTATTGATGAAAAGGTTCAGCTTTTACTGACATACCACCAACATCCTCCTCTGGCATTGTGGGTGTTGGATTGTTTGGGGGAGGGTTGTGAGGTTGGGTACAAGACATCCACAATCTGGTAGGTTGTATTTATAGACTTGCCGGTTAGGAGGAGATCGGCCAATCAGCCTTGTGAAGAGACATGTAAAAGGAGGAGCAAAATATCTCCAGTATCTTACTGTATTGCAATCTTTTACTGACAAGACGTATTTTTTCTATTAAGAATTCCACAACTCTAGGACAAAATGGCTACCTGAATTCCAACAGTGGGGAAATGTGATAAAATAGTAAACTTTGCTTTTGGAGTGTCTTTCATATTCTATGGTTAACATCTAGCTAGTTGATTAAAAGAAATTTTCATTGTTTTAAAACAATGTAAATTTTTTGAAAATCCTTTTAAAATATTTTTTAATCGTAGAATGTTATTTCAGTTCTGTTTTTATGTTGTTCTGTATTATAAAGGTCAATTATTTTCTTTACTTCAGTATCCTATCATAGCCCATGACTGTTTTGTGCCAATTGTGGATCCTTTGTCCAACTGTCAATATGGGCAGCTTAAAGTATTGTTAGCCATTGGATCTGTTGAACAGGTAAAGAATTTTCTTTGTGTATGTATTTTACCAAACCCTTCTACCCTAGGCAAAATATGACATAGTTCATTTTTTAAGCTAAGTACAACTGGTTTAAATTTGAGAATTTTTCTTTTTCTAGACTAGTTGTCAGTCTACCCTACTAGTTCTATAAAATTTCTAAAATAATCTATATGAACAATATTTCTATACACTCCATCAGATAAAAATGTAAAGATTATTTACTCAAACCTTTCAGTGGGTGCCCCATTTGTGCGACCTCATGCCACATCTAAGCAAAAAGCTTAGTATATAAATAAACCATTTTTGAATATGTCATAGGATTGCTTTGGGAATTCTTTCTTTTTAACATATTTCCCTGACTTCAGATTGTAGGCTTTTTGTGTTTGATCTCCCTGGTCATTTGTGAATTGGCTGTAAGTGATGTGTTTATGAGAGCACCTACTGAATGATGTACCATTTACCGAAGTTAATTGCTGCTATTTCAAAAATAAGGTTTCTGTATTGTATTTATATGTATATGTATGCATATGACGTGAGTTTTATATATATATATATATATATATATATATAGACACACACATTAGTGTCGTTCAAAAAGTTCTAAGCCTCTTCTAGAAATAGCCATAGCTGAACATTTTTATTGTGCCAACACTTACCACTTCTTATGAAACGAGAAAAACTAAATCAGATTTCTGTATTAATTCCTGTGTAGGTGAGGTCCATATGTAATATACAAGCTTAGCTAGCGACAGAGTACTGTAGATGAACTTAGCTGGTTCAATGCAGTTGCAAGGTAACATCAACAAAGTAGGTCACAGGAAAGGAGGATGGCAAAGAATATAATTCATTGCCTATGGATAGAGTGACAGATATTTCCGTTCGCAGATAAGATCAACAAATTACCGGGGGGGGGGGAAACCCGGAAGTATGTAAGTTCCGATAAACAGCCATAAACATAAAATACGTAAGGCAAAGAGGTTCATATTTCCACATGGGATTTGAGAGAGAGAATATAAGGTCTATGATTTTGGACTGAAGACAGAGACCCACTGGTCACTCAAGCAGACCTGTCAGCTCCTCGTGTGTGTTCTCTGTCCATCGCACTACTTCACAAAAAGGGTCCCCGCCACAGAAGAAAGATATGTGCGAACTCTCTCTGACTGTATTCCTATTACACACAATCGTTGCCGTCGAAGAATAAAAATATAAATTATATTTTTATATATCTACGAGTCCTTCATTGTTTGTCCAGCAGTACAATATGTGACACATACAAAGGTGAGAGGTGTGCACATCTAAAATCTGTGTGGTTTTCTTATTATAAAGGAAATTGTTTTATGCACCGAGTTAAACTCTAGCTTTCTTTAATTCATGACGTATTGTAAAAGAGTTTGACAGAAGGATACTTTTTTTTAAGTATGATCACACTCCTTTTTTATGTAAAATTTGTATTATTTCCTTAAAGCTTCTTCTTAGCTGAGTAGATAAGTAATGAATTCATACCTTTCCTAAAAGCATAAGTGCCAAATGAAATGCTAACCATTTCCCTTATATACAGTTTTATTTCAGAAAGGTTATGTAAACTAAATATACGCCTATAAAGTTTATAATTAAAATTAAAAACTATATACAGGGTGGAATGATAAAATTGTCATCCTAAAGAAAACAACACTACAGGTTTATTTTAAAAATTTTATTGAAAAAATCAATTCAGGTAATTTGATTATGTAGTAGAGCTGACATCTATTCAATGTAGCCACCTTCAGCCTCAATCACCACCTCGATACGGAACTGGGAGCATGCTTTTTCTACAAGTGCCGGCAGGAGCTCGGCAAATACTCGACAGATGGCAGCAATCAGGCTGGCTTTGGTGTTGTGGGAGGTCATGTTGGTGATGTTCTCGACGTATGACCAAACAAAGTAGTCCAGCGGGTTCAGGTCGGGGGGGGGGGCAGTGAGAGAAGGGTACAAAGTCATAACACTCCTTCTGAAGCCAAGTCTGGGTCTCTTTAGACTTCTGGGCCAGCGCCGAGTTCTGCTGCCACACTCAGGGTCTGCCACCGGCCACCTGATTGCACCAGGGAATCACCACACTCTTCAGCACATCCAGGTACACTTTGGTGTTGACTTTCAAGCCGACTTTGAAGATGTGAGTTGGCATGATGTGGCCCTCACTTGAAACCACACCAAAGACCATAACTGTAGCCGGAAACTTTGTTTTCATCACCCTGGGCACGTCCCTGTTATTCGTGGCAATCCAGATTTGCATTTTGAGGGTGCTGGCAATGGTCCTGTTGTCATAACTTGAATTAGTAGAGTGCATGAGTTGTACAGCGGCGCATCTCCGATCGCGCTCGTTGAACATTGTGTCACTTTCAGACATGATAGAAGACTCCTATCGCTCTTGGGATTTGTACACAACTGGCCAACTAGTAGATGGTCTGCAACTAAAAAAGAAAACTGGTTTTCATTAAACGGAAATGGAATCATGTTGTCTTTTCTAGGGCGACAATCTTATTGTTCCACCCTGTATCTTTAATGTTATTCAATTGGATAAAATTACAACTAATTCTTTTAAGGAAAAATAAAAATAGAATTAAATATGCTTAATAATGTTAGAAGATGAAAAATGGAATTATTAATTTCTTTTAATTTTGCTAAAAACGATTTGTACTGTTTACTAATGGCTATAGAATGAGTTGTGATGTAAAGTGAAATTAATATGATAGAAATACTAGTCAAAAAGGAATAATTGTTGACAATACTTCATTTAAAAAAAATTCAAGATAAAGAATGAAGTTCATTATCATTATTAATTTTAACTCTTATTTTCCTTTTATTTTGAAATTTTTTATTGTTTTATTATTGCAGCTCATTCAGGTCATTATTTTATAATAGTGAAGAACAGTGTGGATCAGAAAATAGTAAGAAAGGATAAACCCTTTGTGAGACGAGATCTCACATCCTCTTTGCTTTGGGAAAGCCTGGTTAAAGAGACCAGCTGCTTGACCAACTGATACATAGAGAGTCATCTCTTATTTGGTCTTGATCTTTGTCAGTGTAATAAAAAACAAGAAAATATGTATTTATCCAACTCTTCTGCTACCAGGTCAATTTTTCAACAGAGTAGTGATGTTTTTAATTCATAGTTTTCCTTCTCCTAGACTGGTTGTGATACCAAAGCTAAAAAGCCCAATTTGCCCTAGCTATGGGATGGCGGGAAAGAGATCTTTCCCAAGGATATTTGCATGAAAAGAAATGTAAACAATTTCATCCAGGGTTTGAATTCTGCTTGTCACCTTGTCGGCGAGGCTTACAATATGCCGACTGTATCCCCTGCAGAGAGTTAAGACCTCCCTCCAAAAACAAAGAGGTGTCCTGAATATGATGATAAACTGCATCTGATGGTGAGGCTCCAGATCTGAGTAGTAATTTACTAAGCTTTTTGCTTAAATGTAGCACAAGGCCATATGAATAGGGCATCCAATGAGACTTGAACTCACTTATGAAGGTTCGCTAGTCTAGCTTGCTAACCATTACACCATCTGAGGCACCCAGATCTAAGTAGTGTGGAGTATCCTTTATTACCATTACTCTCAGGTCCATTCTGATTCTGTTGAACATGTTAGAGTCCCATTTATGGGTGAAATAGATCTGTTTAAAAATTATTTGTACTTGATAGGACTGTGTGCAAAAAATATCTCTTAAGAAATAGCTATGCAAAAAATGTAAATATGAATGTATAATGAATGTGATTGGCTAAACTCTAGGCATAAAATAACCCTAGATAGGTTGATCTGTCATTAAAATCAGTCAAGGCTTTGTGTACATTTCTTAAGATGATAGCCATTACACTATGTGTTTCCACAAAAAGATGAAAGTGAATACTATTCAAAATCGATTGCCCAGTCGGCTGGGGCAGTAGAATACACCGACTTCACCTCTGCAGAGGGGTAAGACCCCCCCTCCCCCAACAAGTGTCCTGGATATGACACTAAACAATCTTATGGTGAGGTTCCAGTGATACTGGAGCTTTAGAGAATGCAGAGCACCCCTTCATTGTTATTGCTCTCAGGTCTACTGTGGCCCAGAGTGTTAGCACCTGATAGAGTCCTATCTATGGGTCAAATAGAACTAAAATGCATACTTATCCTAAACTGAATTGTTTGAAATAGAACTGTTTTGACATTTAATTGTGTGGACAAACTGATAGTAAACTGAATTGTTGAATAGAACTATTCTACTAAACTGAATAGCTTGAAATAGAAATGTTTTTTGACAATTAAACTGTATACTCATGCTAAACTGAATTATTTGAAGTAGAACCGATTATTTGTATAAAAATCGATTTGGTGTTAAATAACCTACAAAGGTTGATATGCCATAAAACCCAACCAACCAATGTTGGTAAATTATATTATCCAACTTAATATATGTTGTTAAATTATTTACCAACGTAATACTTACTTTTATGTAAAGTTTTATAAGAAAAGTGAACACGCTGCTAAGTCAATTTTCAATTGTACATATTCAAGTACATATACACATATATACATATATAAACCCAAATAAAAGCACAACTAAATTAATACTTAGCTTAGGTTTCTTTGTTCTCTTTTTGAAGAATAGTTGACTTCGAAGTTTCATTTCTTTTTTTTCCAAAACATTGGTTAATTGAAATGATGTCATTTAAAAGCGCTGTCTTTTTTGTTGAAAAGTTTTTGTTGACTGTGTTGATATTTGTCATACGTGTCTTTTAAACAACGTCTGCTTATTTATAGTTATAAAATTAATATTTACACAAAGACAGCTTTTTATTCTCAACCAATAAAAAATGTCTTTTTATTATTCATAAAAATTAATACTTGTGAGAAGTTATATTTATTTTATTTATTATTTATTATTATTTATTTATTTAAATTTTATAATTAGTTTTGTTTTATATTGCAAAATTATATTGAAGGAATATTTATTTTTAACACCAACCAACCATCAAAATTGATGATGATAATAATAATAATGATCAACTATATTTCATCTAAAAATAATTCAAATGAATAGAATTAATCCTCATCTTATTCTAAAAAACTAAATCTAAGGATGGATCTTATATGAAACTAATGAAGCTTAAGTATCAAGAACCCAGAGGGGGCCCCAGAAATTATTTAACTCCACATTTCTTAAAAAGTCTTGGTCTACTGTATGAGAAAGAATGTTTAGAAAATAATATTATGTTCTGATTTAGTATAAAATAATAGTTAAAATAAAATGTTTGTTAGAAATGTGAACCTTTCCATAACAGTTCAAGGTTGAAGCCCCCCCCTCCACATCAAAATGTTTGTTAGAAATGTGAACCTTTCCATAACAGTTCAAGGTTGAAGACCCCCCTCCTCATCAAAATGTTTGTTAAAAATGTGAACCTTTCCATAGCAGTTCAAGGTTGAAGCCCCCCTCCCCATCAAAATGTTTGTTAGAAATGTGAACCTTTCCATAGCAGTTCAAGGTTGAAGCCCCCCTCCCCATCAAAATGTTTGTTAGAAATGTGAACCTTTCCATAACAGTTCAAGGTTGAAGCCCCCACTCCTCATCAAAATGTTTGTTAGAAATGTGAACCTTTCCATAACAGTTCAAGGTTGAAGCCCCCACTCCTCATCAAAATGTTTGTTAAAAATGTGAACCTTTCCATAGCAGTTCAAGGTTGAACCCCCCCCCCTCCACATCAAAATGTAAGTCCACTACCATCTAAATAATTTTAGACATATGTCTAAAATTGATTATATATCAACTAATGAGAAGGTTTTATTTTTTAGAGAATAGATATTAATCTGAAACTGAGGACCCAGAACAATGGGAATATTTACAAATTACAATTATGTTATTTAAGGACATTTTCACTTGCTTTTTAAATTTTGAATCTGTTTTTATTTAATGATATTTGAATTTTATTTTATTATATCAGAATTGTTTACACTTGACTTTTTCTATTCTAGGTGTCAACTTTACAGCGAGTTACTCTAGAACGTTACATGTCAGTTAATATTGAAAAAGAAACAACCCGAAATATAGACACGTATGTATTTTTTTGTCTTTCTTAGATCAGACTTATTCAATTATATTTTGCTGTATTATTTCTTTTGTCTTGGATTTCTGTTTCTCTAAGTTTAAAAAAAATCCTTCTCAGTAAAAGTACAAAATAGTAATGATATAATTGGAATGTGAAGTTACATAAAGTTTTAAATTTCTGTTTATTGTAATGAGAAATTCCATTTTTATGGTAACATGTCACGATTTGCCATTTTTATGTCAGTTTTTTTTAAACACACACATAAAACCGTTTGCTCTGTATTAGCAACTTGAATTCTCTGAAGATAAATGAGAAATTCTATTGTTGTAGTAGCATATTTTTTAAATACGCACACATGTTCAAAACCTTATTAAAAGTGTTTAGTGTAACAGTTATAGTTTTTGGAAATGGAATTGGTGACCTGAATACAAATCCTGAACTTGGCTGTTTGCATTTCATTTGTGTTGATACCCCTAGGAAAGGTATGAATCCATCTGTTCACTCCACTTCCAGCTATCAGTAAATAGTAGGGCAGACTTGAGAAGGAAAACTCTGTATTCAAACCAGCTGAAATAGTAAGGCAGACTGTGTTGTTTAGTTTTGGTTTGGCAACTATTCTTGGAGAAGGAAAACTCTGAATTCAAACCAGCTTTACTCCACTTAAAAAAGTTTATCTTGTGTCACATACTTCCTGTGGTAGAGGGGTTGCGTAAAAACATGTACACAAAGCTTTTTATAATGTGTTAGCAACCTGGTTTCATTAATGAGTTATGTGAAATCCCATTGCTAAACTAGCATGGTTGGCCTAATGAGTAGAGTGTTCGCCAATGGTCCGGGAGACCAAGGTTCAATCCCAGGTCGAGTCATACCAAAGACTCAAAAAATGGTACTTGATGCCGCTTTGCTTAACACTCAGCATTATAAGGTAAGGATCAAAAGTAAAGTGGAGCAATCCAGGAAATGGAGTAGCACCCTCCCCTACACCTCGGTGTAGTAGCTATCAAAAAGGGAGCCTTCAGATCACCCTCGACTAAGGTCACCAACTTTACTTACTATTATTATTAATAATCTTTCATTTAAATTTGGTCAATTTGAAGATGTATGCATATATCAAAATAATTATATATGGTTAGTCCCCATGGCATAGTGGTTAATGTACTGTATTGTGACATCATAGCAAGTGAGTTCAAACTCCAGTTCCTTTGAGGACTAATATCCTTGAGAAAGGCATGAACCCCTTTATCCTCTCAGCTATGGATTAAATAGAAATACTACTGTTCTTCTACATGGATGACTGTGGTATTTACCCACAAAGGTTGATATGCCATTAAACAAAGAAACCAAACCAAAATAATTATTAACTTATAAATTTATCACTTTTTATTTTTGTATTTTTTCTTGTGTCAATTCTACTCTATGGATGCATCACATGGACGCTGACTAAGCGTATCGTATAAAATGCTAGATGGGAATTGCACAAGAATTCTACGAGCTATATTGAACAAATCCTGTAAGCAACATCCCACAAAACAGTAGCTGCATGACCACCAACCTCCCATCTTTAAAACCATCTAAATAAGACTGACAAGACATGCGGGATACTGTTGAAGAAGTAAGGATGAACTGATAAGCGATGTTCTCCTATGGACCTCTTCACATGGACATGCAAGTATTGGATGACTAACTAGAACTTATCTACTGCAGCTCTGTATGGACACTGGGTGTCGTCTACAAGCCCTGCTGGAAGTGATGAATGATAGTGAAGAATGGCAAAAGAGAGTCAGGGAAATCCGTATTAGCTGCACAACATGATGATGATGATGATTTTTTTCTTGAATAATTTTTAAAAAAATTTATATCTTTATATTTTAAAGAGTTATTGTGGGATTTCCATGGACACAGCTACCACATCTTGATGCTAGGCAGAAATTCTAGGAAGTGACACTTTAAGTTTACGCAGGGTGTACAGATACTACACTCTGATTCTTAGCAGAAGTGTCAATCCATACGAAAATGATCAGAAATTGCTGGGTGATAACTATTTTAGATTTTGATAAGTCTAATTTAATTTTTCTTTCATTATATATCCAAACCTATTTTATTTTCCACATTTTTAATTTATACAAAGGTTAATGAGGAATTAATTTTTCTTTTTTTCTTTTTTCTTTAGTATTGGCTTGGGAAGAATTTCTGAAAACAATTTAGGAGAATTTATTGGTAAGTTTATCTAAATTAGAATATATGTTTATGAGAAAAAAAGTAAAAAAATGTATATTCTTGGTAAATTGATAGAATAACTCTTAAGATGTTGTCTAAAGTTTTTGGTTTGTAATGTAGTATAACATGATTCAAAGAATAGGTCGATAGTTAGGTCTCTTCTATTTTAGGTAATATGTAACTCAATATATCTGTGCTCAGATGGGCTAGAAATGGAAACCAGATTTCAGAAAATCCAGAAAGGAACAAGTCTCTAAATTCTGGTTATGCATTGGTCACACAAGACTTAAACATTTCTTTTTACTTAAACAAGAGGAACAACCACAGTGTCAAACTCCCTGCACTGTTAAACATGTTGTCATACAATGTGGAACTTTCACTCTCATCAGGAAATGCTTTTAAAGCACAAATATTATGAAAGATTAATTTGAAAATGTCAACATAGATGTCATTTCATTCTTGAAAGAAATAGAATTATAGAAAAAATTCTAAATGTAAACCTGATCAATACCATACAAAGTAACCCCTTAACACAATCACCAAACTATTTATTAGAAAGCAATCCCAGAAAATGCTGATTGTCTAGTTAACTGGGGCTGTAGAATTCACTGACTGCTTCTCTGCAGAGAGGTAAAAGCCCCCAACAAATGTCCTAGATATAACACTAAACAATCTGATGGTGAGGTTTCAGTAATGCTGGAGCTTTGGGGAATGCGAAGTACCTCTTCATTGCCATCATTCCCAGATCCACTCTGGCTCGGAGTGGTAGTACCTGATAGGGTCTTATATATAGGTCAAATAGAACTAAACTGTGTACTTATGCTAAATTGAATTGTCTGAAATAGAACTGTTTTGATTTTTAACTGAACTGTTTTAACATTTAACTGTAAACGAAAACTAATTATACTAATCTGAATTGTTTGAAATTTTAATTTGGCATTAAATAACCTGAAAAGGGTTGATATGCCATAAAACAAAACAACCTTCCAACCAGACAATACTGACATATCGTTAATACAAAACAACCAACCATCCAATCAGATAATGCTGATATATTGTTAAAACAAAGTAAAAACTCTTAACTATGCAAAACTGTATAGACACACAATGACCATCATTCTCTAAATTCTTGGTATAAAATAACCCCACATGGGTTGACATGCCGTTAAAATCCATCAACTATCAGACTGGCTAGCTCTGTGTTTCTTTGAGCAAAGTGGTTTTTAAATTTTGAGCTTCTGTAGAGTGAAGAAACCACTGTCTCTTCAATATACCTTTCTGAAGATTACCAAGACAGACTATAGAAAAAGGAAGAGAAATAGAAAAAACATATCAGTGTATCCGTTTTAATTTAAGAGCGAGATCCTTAATTAATAAAAGAAATATGACTCTTTCCTTCATCCCCAAATTAAAGATGTTGCCTCTTCTTTTTTTATTGGTATCTAAGGGATCAGAAAAAAGATTTTTGGTTTGGTCTTTTTGTAAGTCCTGATTGGTAGAAAAATCTGTTTTTTACATCTCATTTTCTACAATTTCTTCAGACTATATCTGTAAAAGTTTATGGTTTCTGATATCCTATAAATTGCATAATGCACTTTTTACTATGAGAGTACTTCACTGTATGATTTTAATTGAACCAGTTCAGCTATTTAAGCACAAAATGTAGCCACACAAACATAATACTGCTCATTCACATGTACACATTTATTTGAGTTCAAATCCTGGCCGTGGAGTAGTCTCCATAGTATAATGGCCAATATGCTGGACTGTGACATCATAGTGAGTTCAAATTTCAGTCTCACTATTATGTTCCCTTTCAGACTAATATCCTTGGGAAAGGCATGAACCCCTTTATCCTCCTAGTTATGGATTACATCGTACCACGACTGTTCTTCTATAAGGATAGCTTTGGCATTACATAACCCATAAAGGTTTAATGGCATATGAAACTTTGTGGATTATTTAGTGCTAATACTTTCCTTGTAGAACAACAGTAACAGTACTATTTAAATCAGAGCTGAGAGTTGTATTAGCCTCTTATATTTATTAATACAATCACAGTTGATTAATTGAAGAAAAGACTGGACTCTTGAGTCTTGGTCAGGTAATTAATCTAGGAGACGGATAACTTTGAATTCGAACAAGCTGCACTTAAAAATTAACCTCCTCATGGCATAGAGGTTGGGTAAATATATACGTGTTGTTTATGCAAGTACCTATTGTACTGTAATTGTTGGTATACTAGTCTTGCAAACCATTGATCCTTGTGACTTATGATCAGAAGACACTGAAAGCATTGGTTCCTACTAGATCACTGTAGTTAAGCAATCATGAGTATACTCAGTATTTAGATGGGTGACAATTTAGTAACAACATATACTGGAAGCAACCTGAAGCCTGTGTTAAAGAGTAAGCAAAGTTTAGTAAATGATAAGAAAAGTTAAAGCAGCAATGAGTCTGTTCAGGTTGCTTACAGTAGGTACTGTTAACATCCTGAGACTTGTGTGCTAGACTAAGCAAAGCATAGCAAATTACAAACTAATTCATCATTGTGTTCTCCGTGGTGTGAGAGTTGGGGGTGGGATCCAATAAGTTTATATTCTGTGTTCCTGTTGATATATGTTGCTCTTAATGTAAATGACTAAGATATAAACTCTAAAGGAAATCTTTTTCTAATTTTCCTTATTTGAAATACTTATTAGTAAATTTATTTATTTTGATTTGATTTCTGTATGTATGTATATTCATGAGCATGATTTATCACAAGGTCAGTTTTCAAGTGGAATAAAGCTGATTTTGAATTCAGTATTTTCCTTCTTCTAGACTGGTTGCCTTACCAAAGCTAAAGAATCTAGTCTGCCCTATTATTTACCCATTACTGGAGAGAGAGGACAGATGAATTCATGTTTTTCCCAAGGGCGTTAACACTAAGTGTTCCTGTACAAACACAATTATCAAATATTTTATGTCGTTTATTGATCATTATCAGTGAAATGTTCTTAAAATTCATTTTTAAAACAAATAACATTTATATAATTAGTGAATTTTTTTTTCTTGCTAACTTTGTGATTTTTGTATGTATGTTAGTATAACTCAGCATAAATAGCATGTCATAGCGAGATTTTTGTTAGCACAATAGGGTTAAAATTCTCTGGGAGAATAAAACAATTTTCAGTCCAATTTGCAACTTAGTTCAATAGCTATTACACTGAGCTGTAGGGGAGAGTACTATTCCTTTCCCTGGATTGCTTCACTTTACCCTTGATTACGTTATAGTGTATCAAGTACCATTTTTTGAGTCTTTGGTATAACTCGACCTGGGATTGAACTCTGGTCTCCTTGGCCAATGGACCAGTAACACATATGTACAAATGCACTCAAGGTCCATAATGTTATACTAATTATAAAAGACCTGTTTGCTATGAATTATAATATAAATTTATGGATTGGGTGTTGAACTTAATTTCTGCTGAAGGTGGTCTTTAAGTGAGTGTGAATAAAGTGATGTATTTTTCTTTACAGAGCATTTGTTTGAAATTGTCATAGAAGATATTAGTCACATGCCACAGTTTGAAGATATAACAATGGGAGAAACAGATTGTTTTATTCAGTATTTCTTCCCTTTTCAAACAAAATCTCAGTCCTCTGAAGAGAAGGCAGACATTGTTCAACAAGGTGAGTATCAATAAATTATATTCATTTGTTGTAATTAATCAACTGTCAACTTTTTCTTTTTATTATCTTGCATATTCTTGTTTCTTTATTTCTTAAAAAAGTTTCCATCCATATACCTGTTATTTTTAAAATTATTTTGGTTAATGTTCTAATGAAATATAAATAAAATTACTTCTTTATTATTCCATTTATCTATCAATTTTTGGTAAAATTTTACCTGGGGAAGAATTTTACACATGAACCCTGTGGAAAAAATTTTACACTTGCACCCTGGGGGAAAAATTTTACACATGTACCCTGGGGGAAAAAATTTTACACATGTACCCTGAGGAAAAAATTTTACACATGTACCCTGGGGAAAAAAATTTTACACATGTACCCCAGGAAAAAATTTTACACATGTACCCCAGGAAAAAATTTTACACATGTACCCTGGGGGAAAAAATTTTACACATGTACCCTGGGGAAAAAATTTTACACATGTACCCTGGGAAAAAAATTTTCTAGTAATTTTTTTTGTGATTTAAACTTATTAGACCCTCAAATTCTATGCAATTTTTTTTATAAAGATTAAAACAAAATCACAAACAATTATTTTACAATTTATAAGGAGCGGCGGGGTCCCTATCTTATTTTAATTCAATGTAGAATGATCACCCATTTCTGGAACAGTTAGTGTTAGAAAAGACAAATAATCATATAGGTTGAATTATTTAAATTTTTTTCTACTTCTGTGGAGGCAGTTGTTCTTTTTTTTTATCTTTTTTTTATAATTGTTCCAATCATCTTTCTTTTGTGTTTCTATCTAATCAGTTTTCTTACTTGTTTTGTGTTATTTAATTTGTATATAAATGAAAGTCTTATGTGGACAAATATGTGTGAAGAACTTCTTAGAAGTTTATGCTGACAATGATGCACAAAGCCTTATACCTGAAAGATGACATCATCACCATGTCGTGCCATCAGCACGGATCTCTCTGGCCCTCTCCTGCCACCCTTCTCTATCATCCATCGCTTCCGGTGGGTCTTCAAGGCTACATCCTGTAATGGCACAGAGCTATTGTATCTAGGTTCTAGATGGTCGTACTGCCTTTGCTCGTCCATGTGAAGGGGTCCACAGGAGCATGTCACTTATGAGTTCATTCCTACTTCTCCAGCAGTGTCCTGCATGTCTGGTTTGTCTAACTTGGATAGTTTTGTGATGAGTGGTAAGTGGCTGTACAGCTGCTGCTTTGTGGGGTGCTGCCTCCAGGACTTGTTCAATATTACTCACAGCATTCTTTTGTAGTTGCTGTCAAGCTTTTTCTCTATACGTTTAGTTAGCGTTCATGTAGTACATCCATACAGCAGTATCGACATAACCACTGCTTGGAAAAAACTGTGTTTCAATTTATCAGTCTGGTCTGACTTCCATATGACCGATAGCCTATCGATAGCTGTCCATGCCTTTGCTAGTTGCGTGTTGATGTCTGTCTCGGTTGATGACACACTGCTTCCTAGGTTGGTGAATTTGTCTATTAGTTTCAGAGAGCTACTGTTAGACTCTTCTATTTATCATGGAAAGGAGGAGGAAGATGACATAGACTCTTCTATTTGTCATGAAAAAATGAGGAAGAGGACTTACCAAGATTAAAGATTGCATAGATGAAAAAAGTCAGGGATTCAAGGAATATACATAAAAGTGTAAGGAAAAACAGAAAAATAACAATGAAAATATCTAGAAAACAAAAACAGGGAAAAGACCAACTGTACAGATATTTCAAGTGACGAACTAAGGAAATTGCACTCAAGATGACCTGATCATGGCTATGAAAGGAAAACCTGAAGAGAGAAAGAGAATTTTTCTTAATAGTGTTGTATAGCCATAATCATAACATTGATTTACGAACTTCAATATACGAACGAACACACTTCTTTATAAAAATATGTATCTCTCACACTTTATTCTCTAAAGGGTTGATGTTTCTGTGGGGTGTGAAGACAGGGACAGACTGCTATATTGACCCAACTTCTTCTCTTGACCATAGCACGCTGTGTTATCTTCAAGAACCCACTTAGTACTTCTTCTGCATCTTAACTGGGGTTGCTCAACCGGGGGTCACTGAGGGCCACAGCCCTCAGTCTGCAAGCTGGCTCTCACTCTGGCTTTCTTGTCACCAACTGACTCAATGGCTGCTGGCATCTGCCTATATTCTTTCATAACGCCTACTTGCTTCCGCTTCTTCCGCTTATTTACACAGGTGCATCTCTGATTGATGGCTCGGTCAAGGGTCAGTATATAACAATAGCAGCATAGAATAATGCTATAAGAAACTATTATGCCAAAACAAAAATTGATAATATGCAGAAGAATAGCAAGCATAGGTAATGTAGTAACAGAGATGAAACAGTTAATCACATAATAAGCAAATGCAGCAAACTGTTACAAAGGAATATTAGACTCAGCATGAATGGGTAGGAAAGGTGATTCATTGGGAATTGTGCAAGAGATTAAAATTTGACCATGCTGACAAATGATATGTGCACAAACCAGAATCTATTCTAAAAAATGAGATGCATAAAATTCTCTGGGACTTTGGGATAAAAACAGATCACTTAATCACAGCTAGAAGAACAGACAACAAGAAAAAAAGAATTTGCCATCTTATGGATTTTGCCATTCAAGCAGAATGAAGATAGACAAATACTTGAATCTTGCTAGAGAGTTGAAAAAGCTGTAAAAGATGAAGGTGACAGTGATACCAATTGTAATTGGCACTTTCCTCTAAGGCCTGGAAAAGAGATTGGGGAACTGGAGATCAGAGAAAGAATCAAGAACCGTCTAGACCACAGCACTGTTAAAACCAACTTAGAAGAGTCCTAGAGATCTGAGGAGGCTTGTTGTCACTCAGTCTTCAGTGAAAAATCATCAGTTAAAACTGGTAAGAAAAATTGGTAAGGAGTAAAATAATGATTTTTTTTTTTTTAATTTGTTAATTTTCATTTCAGACTCCCTGAAGACATTTCGAACAGCTACCACCCTCT
This sequence comes from Sepioteuthis lessoniana, assembly GCA_963585895.1. Classification (NCBI taxonomy): domain Eukaryota; kingdom Metazoa; phylum Mollusca; class Cephalopoda; order Myopsida; family Loliginidae; genus Sepioteuthis; species Sepioteuthis lessoniana. The sequence continues at coordinate 132,728,831 of OY757906.1, forward strand.
GCATTCCAGACCCCTCCTTTCAGTCTATCACTAAACACAAATTCGTTTTGTACCCTGCTATTCCTGTACAAACACAATTATTAAATGGTTTGTATCATTTGTTGATAAATATCATTAAAATATTCTTAAAATTCATTTTTAAAACAAATGACATTTATATGATTAGGGAATTTGTTCTCGAACATCACAATGTAAAGATTTGAATCTTTTGATATACTGTATTTGACAGCTTATATAAAACACTTTAAAAAAATATCCCAGAAAATCATTCTGCATCTTATAAGGTCAAGAGTCAGCTTTGAGTTTCTAACTGGTCAAGTTCTCGTGCTACAATAGCCCTTAAATTAAACCACAAGCATCTTCGCAAAAGTAAATAAGGTGACAATCACCAACAGCAATATCTCATTTTCTAACAATGTATGACCGTAGTACTTACTGGTACTTCATATAGAATAACACTAATCAGGAAGAAAATTCAGTCATCGCATTTATCCATGCTTGTACCTAAATAAATCTTTTAAGGTTTTTTGGTATAAAATTGTCAGGATCTGAATTCATACATATGAAACTTTAATAATGACATTGTGAGGAGGGCCATGAATATCAGGAAAAAATCCTTCATCTGACATCATAGTTTAAACTTTTTATTTATTTATTTTTTAAAAAGTGTCTGCCTGAATTTAGGTGCATCTTATAAGCCATCAAATTAGGTAGTTTAAGATATTTTGTTTTTCATTTTTGTCTTAAGTATGAGTTCATGGGGTGGGGTTGGAGATAGGTTCGTAATAGTAATAAGTTAGAATGTAAGGAGTTGAATAGAGTAGCGTTTTTTTGTTTTTTTTGTTTTGAGAAATATGAAGTAGATTGGTAATATGAGTATAGATTATTGATAAACGGGGGAGGGAGATCGAGCAAATAAGTATGAGTTAATCTGTAGCAAATGATTTCGTGAGCCAAATAAATGGGAGTTTTTCCTTTTTTTTTTTTTTTTTTTTTTTTGGTTCAAATAAGGGTATAAGGTAAAAGTTAAAGACTGACTGAATAGTTTGAGTAGGGGCTTTTTTAATGTTAGTTTGGAAGTATTAGTATAGGATAGATTTGGAGGGGGATTTGTGTAAGTCTTGTTAAGTGTAAATCATGGACATGGACGAGTATTAAAAATACCTTCTTACCTTGGTACCAAATCCGGAAGTAGTTAGCCAAAACCAGATGAGGTAAAGATGGTATTATATATAGTAGAGGAGTGTGGAATGCCCTGTTTTTCATTGGCTGTTACTGTAGGACAGATGTCTATAAGAACAGCCGAAGTCCTGCCTTATTTAAAAATCTTTTTGCTTTGGTAGAGGCATGAGCGTAGCACGTCGCGATCAAGGAGGCGGCTTGGCTCTTCCAGAGTCATGCTGGGGTTTCTGTCGGAGTCGATATGATGCAAAAATAACCCGAAATCGGCAATGAAGACAGTTGCATCACTGAAGACCTCCTTGATGCATCTAGGATGTATGATTGAAATGAGTGTTGCTTGTCATTTAGAGATTTAAAAAATTGCTTAAAAAATGATTTGTAGAATAGCATAAGACTTCCTGATTATAACTGATAAGAAAAAAATTTTTTTGACATTATTCATGTGATAAATACTTATATTTTACCAGATGTCTTTTTTCTGTCTGTTTTTCATTGAATAACTCAAGAATAGTTCACGTTACATCCGCCAGATTTTATATTGTTACAAATGGGATTCTGGAGCATGTTTTTAGCATATTAGTTTCTGAACATTCCAAAATTTTTAGTTAGTGGGGTCGATTTACAATGTAGGTATAATGTTAAACTGGACTCTTACTTTGTGTCCATCAAATTAGGTTTGGTTTCATTGTTTAACAACTTATCATCTCTTTGTGCGTTATTCAATGTTGAAATTTAATACTAATAATCAATACACAAATCTGTTTTTAAGTAACTATTCCAATTTGATAATAATCATTTGTCTGCACACAGTCATATGATATCAAGTATTCCTATCTAATACAAATAATTTGCACACTATTATATGATATCAAGTATTCCTATCTAATATGAATAATTTGCTCACAACTATATGATATCAAGTATTCTTATCTAATACAAATAATTTGCTCACAGCTATATGATATCAAATATTTCTATCTAATACAAATGATTTGTTCACAACTATATGATATCAAGTATTCCTATCTAATACAAATAAATTTCACACAGTTATATTGTTTCAAACATTCCTATGTAATGCAAAGAATTATCAGAGATTTATTTGAACAATAGAAGGACCCTAACAGGTACTACCACTCTGGGTCAGATTGGATCTAGGCATAATGGGGATGAAGAGATATTTCACTCTATCCTGAACTTCAGAACAGGAACCTCACCACTGAATGCAGTTTAACGTCATACCTAGGATACTTGATCAGATTAGCTAAACTGAATCTTTATTGTACTTGTCTTTAATTGGAATCATTTTGAGATGAGGCTTTTTTAATCTGAGAATTAATTTTTATTCATTGCGGACTTTTTCCCCTCATCTTGGTAGTTTTTGTGTTGTTTCTTCTTTCACTACGTTTCGGCCAAAATCACCTGAAGAAGGCCAGAGGTGAAATTTGGCCGAAACGTAGTGAAAGAAGAAACAACACAAAAACTACCAAGATGAGGGGAAAAAGTCAGCAATAAATAAAAATTAAAAATTGAATCTTTATTGTTTTGTTATTATTTACTAAACTTTGTTTAGTCAGCTTCACACACTTCAAATTGCTTACAATACGTCCTATTACTGAGTGGTCTCATCACCAGCTTAACTTCAGTAATCTGACATGAACTAGTTCTTTTAGTGTGATTTGACTGTAAATTGTTTCTTTCTTTGTTTATTTTTGTCAGATTACCTTTTTTTAAGGATCTACATTACTTTTTTTTACATACTTCAGTCTGCATTAAATTGAAGAAACCTTCAATCAATTCAATAATTCTTCATGTAATTGACAACTTGAAGTTGAGAGAAAATGTTTTAATTGAATAACATTTTTATGAATATTTAAAAAAACATTTGTTTAAATAAATTAACAATAACATGTTGAACAACCAAGATATGTCTATTATTTTATTATTAGTAATTAATTTATATTTGTTATATAGATATGAGGTATTAACTGTATGCATTTATCTACCCTTCTGCCATAGATAGAATGTGAAACTTTCAAAATCTAGTGTTTTGCGAAAAAGACTTCATTCAAAAAATCTTGCAACTAGTTTTTTTTTTTCCAATTGATACTGGCTCATCTATAGATGTCTAAACAATATCATTTTATTAGATAAATTTCTCAAGATTTTAAATTTTAGAATTAAAAAATTTAAAACTTCAGTTTCAGTATTTTTTTTTATTCTCCATTGTGGTGTATATGTATTTATTTTAGCCCTTTACAATGGCCAGGATGTGACACAAGGTCAGTTTTTAAGTGGAGTAAAGTTGGTTTGAATTAAAAGTTTTCTTTTTTCTAGGCTGGTTGCTTAACCTAAGCTAAACAACACAGTCTACCCTACTATTTATCTGAAGCTGCAGCAGAAGAACAGATAGATTAATCCTATTAACCAACCCCTCCGCTCGGGCAGGATATGACACAAGGTCAATTTTTAAGCGGAGTTTAACAGGTTTGAATTCAGAGTTTTCCTTCTCCTAGACTAGTTGCCTCACCAAGGCTGAAGAACATAGTCTGTCCTACAATTTACCCATAGCTGGAGGGAGAATGATTGGATTCATACCTTTCCCAAGGGTATTAGTGCTATGTGCAATGCAATCAGTCTCATCCAGGATTTGAACTCGTATAGATTAATGCCTTTTCCAAAGACATTAGCCTGAAGTGAAATGCAAACTGCTTCATGCATGATTTAAACTTGGGTCACCAATTCTGTTTTCAACTTTGATAACCATTATGTTAACATGTCTCACAAGTCAGGATTATTTTAGCTCTAATATCCTCATCTTATTTATTTTTCTTTTATATATTAACTGGTTATTGGTTGTAAACTGGTTCATTGTCCTTGTGGGTAGAGTGTTCGCCAATGGTCCGGAAGACCGGGGTTCAATCCCAGGTCGAGTCATACCAAAGACTTCAAAAATGGTACTTGATACCTCCTTGCTTAACACTCAGCAATATAAGGTAAGGATCAAAAGTAAAGTGGAGCAATCCAGGGAAAGGAGTAGTGCCTTCCCCTACACCTCGGTGTAGTAGCTATTGAAAAAGGAGCCTTTTATTTGCCCTCGACTACGGTCGCCAACTTTACTTTTACTTATTGGTAGTAAATTACTTATCTAGTTTATGTTCTGCATTAATTTCAATGGACTAATATGTCAGTTGTTGGTTATGTAAATTTCTTGTCTTATTATCTGCATGAAAGTGGTTCGTTTAACTATTGCATCATTTGATTGTTATAAATCTTTTTCAGCTTTTGTTGACACTGAAGGCAATGTTTCTGATGTTTCTTTTGAACTCTGGGGACGATTTTATCATCCAAATGTTCGTGACCAGGTCCTTGCTAAGGTCAGAAAATTCTCTCATTTTTATCATATTCCATTAAAGCTTATTGCTTTTTAATTACTTGGGTGAGTCAAAAGTTTTGCAATATTTTGGTTATGTGAGGCACAATTTGGCAGTTCCTGATGCTTTTTACTGAGGTCATGTAGGTGATGAAACAAACTGCACTGTGTGTGGTCTTATCTGCGGGACCAGAATAGACTCGAAGGCCAACACCAATGGAAACGAATGCTAACACCAACAAGGCGACACCGGCCTGCAAATAATCTGATGTAAACAAACCAGATTTGAAAGCCAACGGAAATGGACACAAATACCAACACGATCTGGCAGCAACCTTGGTAGCAGCTGATAGCTGAAGATTGGAGCATTCTCTATGTAATGCTTGGCACATACCATTACACCTTCGGTAAGGTCCATTACATGCACCTTGATTGGCTATGACTTACATAAAAAAGATACAGCTTGAGTGGCACGCGTCTCAGCTTATTTTCGTCTGCTATCCGTCTCGCAAATTGGATAGTCTGGCCTATCCGGTGTGTGCCTTTTTGTTGTCATACCATTGTATCGTCCTTGAATGTGTGCCCGGCTGAAGCACACCCATGCAGTTCTCTGGCGCTTCCATGGATGCCTGCCACACTGTGAGATGCCATACTCGCCTGATATTCTCTGAGTGTCACTAGATTTGCTTCTCTAGCTTAGAGCATGGCTTTGGGATCCACGGTTTTAGGCCCACCTGACTTTGCTTAGGGGAGTTCCTATGGTGTAGTGGCTAACATGATGGATTGCAACATTGTAGTAAGCAAGTTCAAATTCTTGTCATGCTATTATGTTCCCTTTGGGATTGATACCCTGGGGAAATGTATGAACTCCCTTATTGTCCCAGATGTGGGTTAGATAGTAACACGACTGTTTTTCTAAAAGGATGGCTTTGACATTAAATAACCCAACAAAGTTGATATGACATTGTAGCAAGAGAAATCATATATGTGGCTGCTGAAAGCATGTACGAATATGTCTGGCGTGTAAAATGAGATTGAGGGAGATAAATGGGCAATTGAGGAGATCGAACTCACATCCTCCCGATCGTGAATTGTGTTTGATGTCAAGACTACCTATGTGCTGGCACACATGTAAATTACCACATTGTGCGATTGACCCAGATGTAGCATTTTGGTATGATTATTTAAGTCCTGCCTGAATGCATCGGAAAGAGGGCGTTTTGAGTCTTGGTGACGCACAACAAGAGATGAGATTGGATATGGGACTGCTAAAGAAGATTGTTGCAGGCAAAAAGCAATTCATAGGGAGAAGCTAAAAGAACTGTTATTTTCAGTGTAGAAATTTGGCTGTCCACCTTTTATTAAGAAGAAGAAGATGACACAGCAACAGCACTTGAAATTGATTCCATGTGTTCAGTTATGAGAGACTGTTTTCTTTCTGTTACTGACAAGGCATACTATCCACCCCTCTCTTCTTTCAGACATTAAACAAAGATACCTAACCAAACCAAACTTGATCTTGCCTGATCATCAAGGGTCTTACAACCAAATTTCTTGAACTTTGATCAACTGTACCTTCAACTTTTACACATTTTTTTGGTTGCTTCCACAGTGTTATTGCCTAGTTCAAACTCATAAAGCATAAGTTCCTGAATTAGACTATGGTGCATATTCATCAGTGCAGCTTTCAAATCACACATTGAGTGGGTGCACCAGTTACCACAATGGGTACCTTCCACTTGAATTGCTTTGGTCATGTTATGTATGCACCACAAATTAGCACGTACCAAAATATTGCAAAAATTTTAACTCACTCTAATATTTGTCAGTTTTATGACCACAGTTTTCCAAATATGATACTCTTTTTATCTTCATCAAAAATTTTATTTTGATTTGTAAATTTTTTCTTCTGTATGTAATTTTAATTTTTTTCTAAGTATAAAAATATTGGTGTAACAATATAAAGGATAAATATTAGGGAAAAACATTTTTACACTGCTAGCTTAAAAGTCACCTTTGTTTGGCAGTAAGTTCTGTTAAATCATATCTTATTCATAGAACTTAAATCATAATTAATTATGAATAAAGAGCAAACTTTTACTTTCTTCTGTCGTTTGTAAAAGCAACGTGAAATATGAATTCTGCGGGTGATGAAAGTAGCGTTTTTATTCTTTGATCTGCAGATCTCTTTTATGAAAGCCTCTGCACAGACACACACATGGCTACGAATAGCTATCTCAACCCGGCCCATATGAATAACAACAAAATATTCTATTTTATTAGTTAATTCCCTTGAAAATATTCTATTTTATTAGTTAATTCCCTTGAAAAATTATAATGATCGGGATGAGTGCAAACTCTGACTCTATACTATCATTATTAAATTGGAAATTACTTTATTCTCTAAGTTAGAGACTTTTAATTCTATCTTGTTAATAAAAATCTTGCTACAATGTACCATTTTCACTGTGTTATGGTTACATGTAAATGTATAAAAATCCTATTAAAGTAGTATAAATATGAAAAATTAATGATTTATTACATAGCAATAACAAAGAAGCATTGATAATCATTTTATCACTTGAACTCAGTCATAAAAACTACTTAAAGTCATACAGCTAAAAAATTTAGAGTATAAGTTTTTACTTAAGAAATTAAAGTATTTCTTGTTAAGTAAATAAAAGTTGTTATATTGATTTACTGAAATATATAGCTGTAAAATCTTATGAGTAAGAAACTCTTCTTTACAGGCAACTCTACCCCTAGTAAAGCTGTTTGCTATGGTAACCATGTACAAAAAGGAACCATTATTGCAGAGTTTCAGTCTGCCTTTGGTTTCAGCCAAAACTGCTGCTTCAGATCTAAAGAATGTAAGTAATTCTTTCATGACAATTCTGCCTTTAAGAAAATAAGCAAATTTCAATCTGGACAAGAACTTGTATTTCTTTAAAAAAAAAATAGTATTTCTATTTGCAACAACCAATGACATCTGCACCCAAGGTCAGCTCCACCCAACCGTAGGCTTTGATACTCATTGTTGTGCGCTTCTGTTTGTCATAGCATTGTTCTAGCATGGAAATATCCACTCCTCACTGCCATGGTTTGATATTGACTCCAATGCCATTCGTTTTCAAGACTTGTTCATTTGGCAGATGAGTTATTATACTCTTCTTCATCCCTTGTGTAACTACCAAATGTTTGTGTGTGTGTATATAAGTAAAGTTGGTGACCTTAGTCAAGGGTGACCTGAAGGCTCCTTTTTCAATAGCTACTATACCGAGGTGTAGGGGAGGGCGCTACTCCATTCCCTGGATTGCTCCACTTTACCCTTGATCTGTCCGTACCTTATGATGCTGAGTGTTAAATAAGGCTGCATTCAGTACCATTTTTTGAGTCTTTGGTATGCCTCGACCTGGGATTGAACCTTGGTCTCCTGAACCATTGGCAAATACTCTACTCATTAGCCTACACACTTATACACGGAGTACTTATTTACATATATACAATAAAATCTTTCCTCTTTGATACATATTTGTAAACCAGTTCATTTCTTGACCGATGTAGTTAAAGCATATATGTTATGAGGATATCATGAATGTTGTAATGAATTATATGTACTGAGTTTGTCGCTTAATATTGTAGCAGAGGAGTTTTCTGGGAGCTGTGATAAAAAGGTTATTGTTGAAAGGAATTATAGATAAAACAGGCAAACATTAAAACAAACAACAGGAGTTTGAGTTGAAACAGACCTTTTTTTTAATATGTTATTTATTAATAATGAGCAATAACTTACAAAATATATGTTGTGTTAGTATTAATCTTTATATGTGTTTAGTGTATATAAATTGTTTAGTATTTTTTAAAAATGCTTAACTCCTTGTCAGTTCTGAAATTCCTTAGAGGATAAAACTTATTTACAGTAATGAAATTTTTGGACTAATTACTTTAGGCTCATTTTCTGGGCTGTTATTGTAGATTTTGGTCTATTTATACTCACTAGCTTTATGGTTGTAAAATAGGGAAACATTTTTTTTTATTGAACCATATGTGTCTTTTTCTTATTTTTTTGATGTGGGGATACATGCATCGTTTTCTACTTTTAGATTTGGTGACATACATGTGTCTTCTTCTATTTTTAGACTTGGTCACACACATGCATCTTTCTATTTTTAGATTGGGTGACACATGTGGATATTTTCCTATTTTTAGTTTAGGTGACACATGTGGATATTTTCCTATTTTTAGTTTAGGTGACACATGTGCATCTTTTTCTATTTTTAGATTTGATGGCACATGTGGATTAGGGACTATTACATACATATATAAGTTATAGAATAGTTTGTTCATTAATTCGATGACAACTATTAAGATGTAGTAAATCAATTATGCAGGTGATTCCTTTTTAGTGATGAAGGTTTGTGTAGGACCAGTCACACTTTTTGGATGAGCTGATAACAGAAGAATGGTTCAGTTATCATCATCATCATGTCGCACCACCATTGCAGATCTCCCTGTCCCTCTCCTGCCACCCGTCTCTATCGTCCATCACTTCCAGTAGGTTTTCAAGGCTACATCCTGTATTGGCACAGAGCTGTTGTATGTAAATTCTAGCTGGTTGTCCTGCCTTTGCTTGTCCAGGTGAAGTGGTCTACAGGAGTATGTCACTTATGAGTTCATCCCTACTTCTCGAGCAGTGTCCCACATGTCTGGTTCGTCTAACTTGGATAGTTTTCATGATGGGTGGTAAGTGGCTGTACAGCTGCTGCTTTGTGGGGTACTGCCTCCAGGACTTGTTCAATATTGCTCACAGTATTCTTGTGTAGTTGCCGTCAAGCTTTTTCTCCATAGATTTAGTTAGTGTCCATGTAGTGCATCCATACAGCAGTATCAATACGACCGCTGCTTGGAAAAAACTGGTGCACTAATGTACTACAAATTCTTTGAATAGCATTCCTCAGGCTTTAAGTTCTGAGTTTTTCTATCTCGTTGATAGGTTACCTTACCAATTCTAAAGATCCCAGTTTATTCTTCTATTTTACATATTACTGTGAGGAGAAGAAATACATTATGCCTTTCTCAAGAGCATTAACTGGGCCATTAGCCTAATGAGTAGAGTGTTCACCAATGGTCTGGGAGACCGGGATTCAATCCCAGGTCGAGTCATACCAAAGACTCAAAAAATGGTACTTGATGCGGCCTTGTTTAACACTCAGCATCATAAGGTAAGGATCAAGGGTAAAGTGGAGCAATCCAGGGAATGGAGTAGCACCATCCTCTACACCTCAGTGTAGTAGCTATTGAAAGGGAGCCTTCGGATCACCCTTGCCTAAGGTCACCAACTTTACTTTTTCTTATTTATGTTAAATGTTTTATTGATCACTACTAATTATATATATATATATATATATATATATATCTTTAAAAAACAAATATTTTACTGCTACATGCTCAAAACTTGCTGACATGGGGCATAATGATTATGATATGGAATTGGTGACTTGAATTCAAATCCTGGATGAAGTGGTTTGTGTTATGCTTTTATGCTAATACCCTAGTAAAAGGCATGAATCCATCTGTTCTCCACTCTGGTATGGATAAATAGTAATGCAGACTGGAGCTTTTACCTTTGGTACAAGAACAAGTCTCATTATGATGTACTGAAAACACAGATTCTTTTGACTCTCTCTCACCAATCACTCTTAGTAAGTCCTCTAGATAGCATCCAAAAAGTTTAAGAATGTTTTTGCTGGTCGGTCAACACTGTTGTGTCCATGTGTAGTAGTCCATTGGAAAATGTCCCTTATAAGTTTCTCCATACTTTTTCAGCAATGCCTAGCATACCTTCCTTGTCTGGTTTGTGAGATGGGAGATAAGTGGCCGTACAGCTGCTATTTTGTAAGGTGCTGCTTCGAGGATTTATTTAAACAGCACATAAAATTTTTGTGTAGTTTCCATCTAGTTTTTTCTCCAAGTGTTTCAACCATACAGTTTTACTGACATAGCTACAGCTTGAGAGAATTCCCATTTTGTTTTAACCAATTTAAGAGAAAAAAAACTAAATTTAAACCAGCTATACTCTGCTTTTAAAAATTGACCTTGGATCTCATCCTGGAATGGTTGGGTAGATACATTCAAGCTCAAAACTTTCATTTGAAAATTAATTGAAAAAAAGATTACTTAAATCTAATCGAAGAATTTCTAATTTATGAAAATATTTCATCTCTATATAATATTACTTGTATTCAGTTATGAATATATGATTATTTTGATTCAACTGCTTTGTTAGATATTTATAACATTGAGTTCTTTTATTATTTTGTTGCAGAAGACTGGAAACTTAAATATAACTGTTACATACAAAAGACAAGTCCAAAAGGTATGATCATATTAATTTTTTTCAGTATGTATCAATTTTCATTGTAATGATTTGTTTTTTTGTGTAAAGGTTAATTACCTTATATACTTGTGTAATGAATGAATTTTTAAGATCAAGTTTTCACCTCAAAAACAAGGGCATGTTCATTATTTGAGATAGGTTTGTGAAACATTTAAGCTTACCATGAATATAGACCTAACCTTGCCTTAATTTTGATCCAATGTGTCCCTACATAGCCTCTATCTAAACAAAAACTATTAATGTTTTTATTTAACATTGTGTTACTATTTATAATACCTGTGTATATAATATGTACAAATATTATAAATAGTAAATAAAAGTATGTAAAAACTTCATTATCTTTCAAGTAACCATAGTAAGCTACATTAAGGTCTAGATTATATTGTTTATTTTTGGCATTGCATTGATTTTGATTGTATTACAGTAGTTTTGAAAGTATAAGTGAATGTTTTCTCTTTATGTCATTGGATATTGAGCAAATATTTTTAGCCAAAAGTTCTGAGTCGTTCATTATATGAAATATATGATAAAAACACCTTTTTTGTCTAAATATTTGTGGTGGTTTATTTCATGAAGTTTTTCATTACTTGAGCATATACTGTAAATGTATTAAAAAATTATTTTAATTAGAATTTTGAAATATTTTATAAAAAGTCATCTACAAGGTGACTGAAAAGTAACTCCCTATTTTAAAATTTATTTCTTGACTATAATTTTTACAACTTTTATGATTATAACTTCTTAAAAATAGTGTTACTTTTGAATTACCCTGTATAGTAATAACAAGGGCACTTGGCTTGCCCAAAAGCTAATGTTGATATCACTACAACTTAGCAATATATTTATTAGTTTACAGGAACAAGGTTTTCATTTGATCAGGGAATCTTTATAAAATGGCAGTTGTCATTGTATCACATTTAAGTATACAAGGCTTTAAAAGAAGATTTTTAAAAATTCTTAGAAAATGAATTTTTAAAAATTGATTTTTAACCTGGAAAGTATAAAACATCAATTTATGGAGAATTATCAAAATGACTCGTTTTCATGTTTATACCTACATTTATGTCCACAGAAGAATAACCAATGTGTAATTCCTTTCACCCTTGGTCCTTAAGTACCTGAACTTGCAAAATTCTCATTAAAAATATTCAGCTCAAAACACATTCAAACTTAATTACAAAGTGCAAACATCTTTGTTTAAAGCTATCCCATCATTTCACTAAAAAATGGTTATTAATGATTTCTATTTTAAGACTTTTATTATTAGTATCTGAAATAGTCACATTATTCCATTAAAATAAATGTTGTTAATGATTGCTATTTTAATCCTTTTATTTTTGTATCCTATGTGATTTTCTTGAGCCTCAAATATCTGGTTTACAGTGGATTATAAACCAACACTCAACTAGAATTATCAGGTTTATGAGTTCTAGGATTTAGACTGATTTGGATTCAGAAAAATTAACAATGTGTTATTTTATTCATTTAATATGTTAATACTCCCCTAGGAATTTTGCTAAGAAAATTTAGTCTAATGAATCGGTGTCATTTGCTAAGCTTAATTTAGTTTAACACAAAGCCAGAAGTATAGGGGCATCCAATGAGAATTGAACTCACAGTGGTCTGATAAGCTGGCTCGATAACCATTATACCACATGATGCACCCTATTTTAATATATTATTGTAAATAAAGAAAATGTTAGGTTTAATTTAGGTCAAATATTTTAATGGCATCAAATTGTGAAAATAATTTTAACTTTGTAAATACATTTGGCTTTTTGGGAATAAATATTCCTTTTTAGTTCCAAAATTCATCCAATACAACTCCTTTGCAAGTTAAAGAAGTATGTCATCTAAATTTGTGCAATCAACATTTCAAGCAACCATTGTGCATTTTCATAAACCTGATATATCAAAGAATTGTCTGAGAAATATCTTAATCATTGAAATTTGATCATAATTGATATTTCTATTTCTTATAATTCTTTAATGATTTTTATTTTTAGCCCTCATCAAATTTGATCAAAGCACAAAGTAGTTCTTCATCTTTATACATATCTGTAGGTCTTCTCCAAATTTGTGGTCTTCAGGTAAGTGTCTATTTAGAATTTACTCAAATGCGAACACAGCTTATTGCAAATATTCTCTGTCAATCTAAGGATAAACAGGAATTATTAAATTCAGAAAAAAATGGAAAGAAAAACATATACATGGACATTTTAGAAGACATTACACATGAGATGAGCTGGACATGGCTAGATAGAAAAAAACTTAAAGAGAAAAAGGAATCATTATTGATAACATCTGAAAATAGTACTATAAGAACTAATTATGTAAAATAAAGAATAGATAAGACTCAAAGAGAATAACGAGTTTTAGGCTATGGGAGAGAGACGGATGAAACAGTAAACCACATCATAAAGGAATGCTACCAACCACCCTAAAAAGAAAACAAGAGCAGGTGGGAATGAGTTAAGGAGGTGATCCACTGGGAATTATGCAAGCAACTAAAATTTGACCAAACAGACAAATGCTATATGCACAACTGTCATTATATAAAATGGAATATTCTAATGTATGATCTCCTGCAACATTTTGAATGTTTACGCCATTTTCACATTAATACTCTTGGAAAAGGTATGAATCCAATTCTCCCTTTGTTCTTTGTTTCATCTCCAGTTATCTTGGCATATCTGACATACTATAATAATTCACAAAGAAAGGAAGTGGGTGATTATATAGGTGATCTACTTAACTTATCTGTAGTGCTAAATTACTATTGTACCCATTGTCAACCTTGACAAATGGTAGTTAGTGTAGTGTGGATGACCTTGCCAGTTGTTCAGTCTAAAATTGAGAAACTAGAGAAAACAAATCACACAAGATATGGAGGATTGGAGTTTACTGGATTGTTGATTTTGATTGGATTTATCAAAAGAAAGAAAACCTGTCAGTTGCAATAGATATATTGATATTTCAATAAATATCCATTTAAATGATGAATTATTGTCATAAGAACTGTATCTTATTAGATAAGCTAGTTTGTAGTAAATATGTTGACACTGAATAGAATGCTAGTAAAAATAATAAAACTATTATTGGCTATCACTTAAATTCTTATTATGTATGTATGAAGTGTGTTCAAAAAGTATTGAGAGAGAAGCTGTAATTACCAAGAAAGAAATGAACAATGAATGCAACATTAATTTTCTTTGAAATTGTCTCTCTTTGTATTCACTACACTTATTCCAGTGAGTTATCCATTGGTTAAAGAAACTCTGAAATCCTTTTGATCAGATGTGAAGCTGCACTGTTGTATTTCTTTTAATGTTTTCAAATCGTAAATCTTGAGATGAATTTCCTGTTTAGAAATAAGTAAAACTTCCATGTAGTTAAGTTTCATGAGTATAGAGGATATTGCACTTGCGCAATCTTGTTTTACCTAAGATTTCATTAAAAAAATATAGTTTCTTTTTCAAATTGATACCAGTTCATCTCTAGAAGTCTAAACAGTATCATTTTATTAGATAAGTTTCTCAACTGTGCACATATTTTAGATTTAAGAATTTAAAACTTCAGTCCCAATATTTTTTTTATTTCATTTTGTGTGTATGTATTTACCCAACCTCTACACGATGGGCAGGATGTGACACAAAGTCAATTTTTAAACAGAGTAAAACTGGTTTGAATTTAGAGTTTTCCTTCTAGACTGATTTCCTAAACAAAGATAATGGAACCTATCTGTTCTACTATTTACCAAAAGCTTGAGAGAGAACATACGTTTTCCCCAAGAGATTAGAGAGAAGTGAAACACTAACTGCTTCATTCAGGATTTGAACTTGGTTTGCTGATTTCATTTCTTACAATGATAACCGTTATACTAAGCATGCTTCCTTGTATGTATTTATTTACCCAACCTCTCTGCACAAGTAGGATGTGACACAAGGTCAATTTTTTTATGTGGAGTTTAACAGGTTTTAATTCTGAGTCTTCCTTCTCCTAGACTGGTTACCATACTAAGGCTAAAAACCCCAGCCTGTCTTACTATTTTACCCAGTGAATGTAATATTGTAATCCAAATTCTCAATATAATAGAGATAACAATGAAATGCTAATGCAAATCCTTCACTCCTTCTTGAATAGAAACATCAATATCATCATGGACTGCCATTATTACAAAAACCCTACAGGCTTATTGATCATCTAGTACAACTAGAAAGTTCAAAGAAAGTGGGTTTATTAAAAACACAGTAAATCTTATCTCTAAAGGTTAAAGAACATATAACACCACAATGTATCCCCTACAGAGTTATCACATTATTTCATTCACTTTTGGCCTAATACCCTTGAGAAAGATGTGAACCTCTTTTATCCTTCCAGCTATAGGTTAAATAGTACTACAACTGTTCTTCTTCAAGGATGGCTTTGGCCATTAAATAACCCATGAAGGTTAATATGCCATTAAACAAAGAAACCAAAGCAACAAAAAATGTAAATATAAATGTAAAATGTATGCAGTTCTTTAACCTCTAGGCATAAAATAACCCCCAGATGGGTTGGCATGACGTTAAAATCAATCAATCAACAACTTGCACTATTATATTCTTTTAAGAAAAAACAAGCACCTATTATTCTATGTTGTTTTTTTTTTAATCTTGTTTTATTTCTTGTCAGGCTGCGGCTGAATACTGTGCCAATTATGATTCATCTATGCAATATCCCTGTGAGGTTGGAGTCAACACTTATATAAAGGCAAAGCTCTCCTTTATCCATGATGTAAGGAAACATTATCATTAATTATTATTTTTTTACAAACTATATAAAGCTTTTCACTAATTATATTATGTGCAATCTAGTCAGCAAAGGCTGTAGAATACACCAACTGCATCTCTGCAGAATAGTAAGACCCACTGCCCTCCGAGTGTCCTGGGTATGACACGAAACTATCTGATGGTGAGGTTTCAGTCCTGGAGCTTTGGAGAATGTGGAGTACCCCTTCATTGCCTTTACTCCCTGGTCCACTCTGATCTGGAGTGGTAGTATCTGTTAGGGTCCTATCTATGGGTCTAATAGAACTGTTTAATCACTTACCAAACATAAAATAATTTATGTTGAATAGAATTATTAGTATTAAATAGCAATACTTGTAATCATTTAACTGTGTGTAAACAAATGAGCTCTGGCTCATTCAAAATTTGTTACCTACAAACTTAATTTCAAATCATATATATATATATATATATATATATAAAACAAGATTTGGCATTATGTAACCTACAAGGGTTGATATGCTGTACAGCATAACCGATTAAGGTGACTCTCTTTTATGTTGCTAGTATAATGGTTAGTATACTAGTCTTTTAAATCTTTAACCCTTTCAATCCTTACTTTGTATCTGAGGTCACAAAATTCACAACCCTGCCAACAGGTGACACTAAACAATCTGATGGTTAGGTTCCAGTAATGCTGGATCTTTGGGGAATGCTGAGTACCCCTTCATTGCTATTACTCTCAGGTCAACTCTGGCTCTAAGTGATAGCACCCGAAAGGGTCCTATAAAACTGTTTGACATTTAAACTGTAAGCAAACAAATGACTTATGCTAAATTGAGTTGTTTGAAATAGAACTGTTTGATCATTTAACTGTGTAAACAATTTACTGATGTTTAATTGCATTGTTAGTAATACTTGGAACCATTTAATTGTGTGCAAAAAAATTAACTTAGGCTCATTTAAAAATGTTATCAACAAAATGTGTTTACAAATCATATATATTTAATATATACGTACAAAGAGAATTTGGCATTGAATAACCTAAAATGGTTGATATACTACAAAACCCAACCAACGAACCAACCTGTCAACAGACTTTAGAATATGCTGACTGCTGTGGAGTAAGTCCTGTCAGCTGGGCTTAGAGTACACTGATTGTATCTTTCTACAAAGGAGTAAGACCCTTCCCTCTTGAAAAGATGTATATCCTGGGTATGACACAAAAGACACTCAGCAATATAAGGTACGTATCAAGGGTAAAGTGGAGCAATTCAGGGAAAGGTGTAGCATCCTTTCCTACACCTCGGTGTAGTAGCTATTGAAAAGGGAGCCTTCTGGTTGCCCTCGAGTACAGTCACCAACTTTACTTATTGATATTAGATTGGAACATTAAAACCATATGCAAATTATTTGTACTAATAATAGTTATTTGAAGTTATAATTGTTTACTAAGGATTATTATTATTATAGTTATTAGTTACTTGAAACTATGTAATTGCTTGCAAATTAATGGTGTTAATAGGGATACTTGATATATAAAAGATCTGGTAAGTTTGGCATATCCTTTATATCCTATTACTTCCAGGTTCACACAGACTTGGAATAGTAGTACCTGTTTGGGTCCTATCTATGAGTCACATAGATCTTTTTGAAATCATGTAATTGTAAATTATTTGTATTAAGAATAGTTACTTTAAATTGTAATTATTTAGTCAGGATTGTTATTTATAGTTGTAATCATACAACTATGTGCTAACAACTGATTATAATTCAGTAGAAATAATTACTTGAAACCATATAAAGTTGACCTTAGTCGAGGGTGACTCAAAGGCACCCTTTTCAATAGCTACTACACTAAATTGTAAGGGTAGGCACTACTCCATTCCCTGGATTGCTCTACTTTACCCTTGATTCTTACCTTATAATGCTGAGTGTTAAGCAAGGTGGCATCAAGTACCATTTTTTAAGTCTTTGGTATGACCTGACCTAGGATTGAAACCCAAACTCCCAGACCATTGGCAAACACTCTACTCATTAGGCCAATGGCCTGGTCAACTTTACTGAAACTATATAATTATGTATAAATTATTCGTATTATTAGATCGGAATACTTGAAACCTTACAACTGTGTGCAAGTTATTTATATTAGATAAGTATACTTGATATCACATACTTGTGTGCAAAAACAATCTTAAGAACTATACAAAAATGTAAATATAAATATACAATGTATGTGATTCCCTAACCTCTAGGCATAGAATAACCCTTACGTGTTACCTTACGTGTTACATGTTCAAACTGGACTATAACCCTACAGAAGCAACCAAAAATATTCATCGTACAAAAAAGAAAATGCAGTTGATCACAGTACAGTAACAAGATGGTGAAAGAAATTTTGCTTGGGTTGCAATAACCTTGATGATAAGATATGATCGAGTATGCCTAAAACTGTGGATTCCAAAGCTATGCTCAAAGCTTTAGAGACAAATCTAATAAGTAGCTCTTGGAGAGTATCAGGCAAGCTTGGCATCTATCATGGTTTGTCATTTTCACAACCTCAGCAAACACATCTGGTGCTGGAGAATTGTGCCAAAATTTGCAAATTTTTTTACTTATCCTAGTAGCTGAAGACATTCAAATTCTCCTAAAATATCATTATTTTTAAATTCTTAATTCTAGAATAAAAAAATTTGAAAATTACCTTCATCTGCTGTTGCTATTTTATGTTTGCATGCTAGTAAAAAAATACTTGAAAATTATGTCTTTTCAGCGTACATGTACTACCAGGACTTTTGCCAGAAATTTCTGCCCTGAGGTTGGCCAATTCTTTGAATTCCACTGCCCTCTCATTAACAAGGATTCTTGTAGCTTAGCAGAAACTTTAGAGACTGCTGAACTTTTTATTGAATTTTGGCACCAAGTCCCTGCAGGTAAGGACACTTATGTTGAATTTAAAAAAGGTTTGTCATTATATTTATTGTGTAGGATATACTATAATGTTATATTGATATTGGTAGAAGAGTTCTTTTGTATATATGTTATATATGTAAATACACACACACACACATATATATATATATATATATATATATAAACTGGGTGATTGAAAAGTAATTCCTTGATGATACCATGAATACCTAAACATATCTCACCATGCTTCAACATGGAATCTGGCCAATTTTCAGTACTTGAGAGAATATTGAAGATTTGATTTTCATGCAAGATGATGCTCCTCTACATTTTGCTATTGTATGTGAATGGCTGAATGCCTACTTCCTTGGAAGATGGATGAGTCACTATGGTCTAGTGCGTGGCCAACTAGAAGTTCTAACACCCTGTGACTTTTTCTTTGGGGTTGTTTAAAGGAGCAAATCCACTCTATCTAACCAACAACTTTGGAAGAACTTGAAGGGTGAATATAAGAAGTTATATCTTCCATCTCACAAGAGTTCCTGGTGAAAACAGTTCATGTGTTTTCCGGTCAGCTTAAGCTGATAGCGAATGCTGGTACCTATATTAGATTTTAAATAAAACTCCATATTATACACTTTCTTCTCATATTAATTTCTTATTAATTAAGTATTTTAAGTATAAAAATAAAATAGTTTTGTTGTATATTACACATATACATATGCAAACACACAGGCAAATACATGTACAAATGCAGGTGGACTCTAATATACAGACGACTCCGTTGTTCAGGTACGAATGCATTTATCAACTTCTGACTTCAGTTCTCTGATACGAGGAGAGAGACACAATTCTTAAAAGTCTTTCATATCATACTATGCTAACAACACCCCCAATGTTCGGCAGATTTCGTTGTGTTTGTTCTCAATTCATCTTCGCTGATCAGGACCCAAAAAACTTAACTGCTGCCGTAACAGTAGAAACTCAACTCTATGGCAGAGAACTCCATTCTCTGCCCCAATGGCAGAAGCTCACTTGTCTGCCTGCATGGTCCACAGTCAACTCCCAACTCTATGGTCAGACTTCAACTCCTGAACATCATGGTCAGACCCCAACTTCTCAACATCATGGTCTTAACTCAACTTCTCAACACCATGGTCTGAACTCAACTGAATCTTTTTCAAAATCTTCCAAATTCTCAGCCCATCTCTTCTGGGTATGACATCATCCACACTCCAGCTCCATTTCCTGTCTGGGGGTTTATTATGACAATGGTGATTGTCATATCCTTTGTGTGCGAGCATAAACTGTACCCAACAACTGTGCACCTGAACTAAGAGCCAAATAGTTCAAAGCCCAACCAAAGTGAATGATAAAATATAATTAACAAAAAATGATTTATATAAAAAAAAATCATACCTTTATGATATAACAGTATATTAAACATAATTTTTATTATTATTATTATTTTATTTTTATACTTAAAATGATTTTAAACAGAAAAACTTGTATGCAAGCAAAATATTTAAGTCGAAACATGTGTTGGTAATAAATTTTTATCCACACCAAGTATATTTCTTTCTTCCATTTATATTTCAACATTATTGAATATCTGTATTTCTTTGAGAGGTTGAAATGGTTGTTTTTCAATATAGTTATCTTTTTGTTTATAAATGTGTTCTATGAATCTGATTTTGTTTTTAGTTAAATATTTGCATTTATATAATTTGTTTGAGATTATAAAGAGATTACAGAGATTATACTGATTAGCTTGTTTCTAAATTGTGTGCTTTCAAAAAATTACTGAGACACATTTTTTAGTCTGCAGACATTAGAGAATGGAATTGACCCTTTCGTTTAAGTACAGTGGGAAGGTGCTGTCAAGGAATTTAGTTCCTGGTGCCTTGGCAAAGTAAATGATATTCTGAACTAAAAAGCTAATGGGAGGTGTTCTTGTCGTATAATGGCTAAAAATGCAAAACTGCAGCCTTGAAGTGAGTGAGTTCAAACTCCACTTGTGCTATTATGTATAGATTCATATTAATAACCTTGTGAAAGGTATTGGACCCCTTCATCTTTTCAGCTCTGGGTTAAATTGTATTATTACTGTTCTTCTACAAGGATGGCTTTGACATTAAATAACCCACAAAGGTTCATATCCCATTAAACAAAGAAACCAAATCAGAACCCTAGTTGATTGATCATTTTATAGTATTTTGACTCCTAGAGGCCATTTTTATAAGCTACAGAAAAAACAAAAATATTTTACTCATGTTTTCTTGTAGAAAATTTTAAGCTTTTTCAGTATATTTTCTCAACAGAAATAAGATATCTGAGAAATCTAATCCTATTTTTAAGTTTTTTTAATACAATTTCTACTGTGATAATTTACAGAGTTAGAACCAAGGTCCCATTTAACAACCTTTGAAGACGTCTTGCTTGGAGTTACAGAGGTTCCATTGATTGGTTTACTCACAAAAAAAACTGGTAAGTATTTGTCCAAAATGTTAATACTAAACTTTTTCTTTTATTGGCCTGGTTGATGCTTACCATATTGCTGTCCAACGTGCATTTCCATTCTGTTCTTGATCTCATCCTGTTTCTCCATATTGGCCCAATCACTTGACCATTTCATTTTCTTATTGTGGGTGGAAGTTTTCTGCGTAGTTGGTTCTAGTCTCTCAGATACCACTTAACAACCGCCTGGGTCCACCTGTTGTCTATGAACTTTGCAACAAGTCTGGCCTAGCAGAATTTCTTTTTTCTGTACTCCACGATCACATTTTTTACTCTACTCTGAAGTTATCTTTGGATTTGTAATGATATCCTCAGCATGGATCTTTCTACGGCCATTCTTTATGTCATAACCCGTCACTGTTCTTCTATCCTCATGTTAGCCCACATTTTACTTATGAATAACATCACAAGCAAAATAGGGATCATTAAAGAGATTAGCATGTTTAAAAATAAACTTATGTCATTTATATAACATGGTCATTAAACACCCTGAAATAATCAAAAATTTAAACCTTGTGATGATATAAAACATCAGTTTCCTTATTATATATATAATTATCATTGCTTTTGTTTTTATTATAGTGCTTCTGAAATCATCATAAAGCTGTGTATGATGATGATGATGATAATAATAATAATAATAACACAAGGACTGACAGTAAAATGAATTATTAAGCTGAGAAGAAAAAAAAAAGAAAAACACCAATATAGACAGTTTAGAAGAAATTAAAAACATTACACATGAGATGAGCTGGTCATGGCTAGATAGAAAAAACTTAAAGAAAAAAGGAATCACTATTGATAACATCTGAAAATAATACTATAAGAACTAATTATATAAAATAAAGAATAGATAAGACTCAAAGAGAATAACAAGTTTTAGGCTATGGGAGAGAGAAGGATGAAACAGTAAACCTCATCATAAAGGAATGCAATAAACCAGCCCCCAAAAAAGAACAAGAACAATTTCTTCTTACTCCTATTTGCCTAGCCAAAAGAAAACAAGCTCTATCAGCAGTATCTATAATATACTAACTGCATCTCTTGCAGAGGAGCAAGGCTCTTCCAAAATGACATTTTGGGATGTCATTAAACTTTATCTGTTGATGAGATTCCAGTTTTGGAGCTTTGGGTAAGAGTGGAGTACCCCTTTGTTGCCATTACTTCCAGGTTCATTCTGATCTTAGAGTAATAGTATCTATTACTGTCCCATCTAAATGTCAAATAGATCTGTTTGAAAATGATCAATATTGAATCAGAATGCGACAAATTATACTTGTGCAAATGATTTGTATTAGATAGGAATACCTGAAACCATATAACTGTGTGCAAACAAATGATACTATTATTAAATAGGATTAGTTACTTGAAATTTTATAATAGTGTATAAATTAGTATTCATAATTATTTGGTGTTTGCAAAACCTCTCACTCTTCTGTCCTACATTGTGTTTTGATCTCAGGAGGGTGAAGGCCTGCTTGGGCAATTCATAGGTTTTCGTTCAGTGGCTGTACAATTTTCAAACTTCTTTTAAAGAAAAATGAAGGACTCTATGCAAATTATAAGTTAATAATTCGCTGAAGACAAGAGAAAGGAAAATGGATACCGAATTATATGTTATGGATTTTTGGTTTGTTCCTAGTCCCCCCATGTGCTTTGACAAGCTGTCACGTTGTGATTAGTAAACAGGGGGATGACAGTGCATCTGGGCAGTCATGTCCACACAGGTGTGTAACCGGAAGGAGACCACGTGATGAGAACCACGCAGTCAGTTTTAGACTGTGGCAGAGAGTCGAGCATGGGACACGCAGCCAATGAGAAGCGTCTCTAATGATACGGCTGCAAAGGGGTGCAAGCGTTGGCACCCCCTGGCTCCTGGAAGAAGATATGGGAAGAAGTCTTCTCTCTGAGTATATGTCTCTCCATCTATCTCTCAACTAACAATAAACTGTGGGCCCTTTTCGAGAATAAAATGAGAGATATATTTTTATAAAAAAGTGTTTTGTTCGTTCATTATCGTTGATTATGTTTCTGCTTGTATTTGTATAACTGCTATACAGGATATATATATATATATATATATATATATATATATATATATATATATATATATGAGTCTTGAATACTTTCCATCGTTCAGATTCCATTTATAGTTAAAGGTAGATTAAGTACTGGGTATTCAAGTTGGGCACAAGTTCAGGAGACTTCTCAATTTGTTGTGGATCTCAGCAGCAGTTGTTTTCCTTTCCCTCCTCTCAGCAAAAATCTCTTGATTATATAGATATGGCACCCCGATCGTTGTAGGGGGGACCAAGTACAATCTCGGATGTCCAATCACATTAACATAAATTCAATTCTTTTCAATCTTTGGAGTTATCCTTTTGTTCTTGATATATCCCTGGCGGAATAATCAGTATAAATAAGACTCAACACGCAGAGTAAGTTATAAGAGGTTTATTGTACAAAGGTACAATGTAACAAATTAGATATTGACAGTCGAATGTATCTGGAATGCCGGAGTGTCCAGATTAGGTCACACTCACTCATTGGTTACCGCTTGCTAGCATCTTTTATAGATTGTGTAATCCATTCTCAGGGGGTGTCAGGCTCTTCCACTATATCAGTTCTCAATCATTTAAACATATTTTCAACAACTATGTGACCTTTTGTTTTGTTTTAGTTCTGTTTACATGAGCAGTAATTTTGATTCTTCTCCCGTTACTCTGCCTGGTGATGTAAATATGACCCTCAGACCTAATTATTCACTGTGCTCAAAAACAAGGATTAATAGACTTATCTTTGGTGTTGTCTAGGTAGCTCCCATCTACACCTTTCCAACGTTGCAGTCACAGTAGTGTGGATAATGCATTTTATTAGTAGCATTCACTTTCTCTGTTTCTTGTGTTGAAATTGGTTTAATGCATAAAGGTCTAGGCGAAGAGTTGTAGAGGTCCTCCTGAAAGTAGAATGTAAAATAGGTGATTTATCTGATTTCCAAAATTAAATTTGACATGAAGTCATTTTGTATGGGGGGAGGAGCTACATATAGCCCTACTCCACTCTATAGATGCTTTGGTATTCTTGGTAACATCTCAGGCACCAAGTAATGAACTGGTATTGCCTGGGTTAAAGGCCTCTTGGGACCAGGCAATCAACTTACAATCATCCACTTGGCACAGATGCCAGATAGGCTTGCCCAGGGGTAAGTAGATTAAAGTGGGGTGATTTATCAGATTTTTCACTATGTCAGATTTGACATGAAGTCATTTTATAGCAGAGGGCTACACACAAAATGAGACTCATGTGCAGCTGTCACAAAAATTCTTGATTCCCTTGGCATTCACATTTTTAGGGTGCCTCAGTTACCAAGCAATATACTTAGAGGTAGAATGTAAAGTGTCTTGGAGAAAGTTCAGCAAGCATAAATTGTACTCATTGATTAAATCTATTTAGCCTGCTTCTGCTTCTTGGAACATATGTAACGAAAAAAATGACTTACTGCGGAATCCGAAACGGGTGAGAACGTGTTTTGCATGTAAAGTAAGGAAACATTCATGAGGGTGGGGGTGCGATTTGTAGAATGTAGAGATGCTCTCATGCAAATTTTAGCCAGTCTGAATTTAATTTACCATTTGAGATAATCTCATTGTCTTGCAATGATTGAAAATTCACTTCTCAGAAAGTGAAAACAAGAATATGATGGAGTACTAAAAAGCTCTCAGCCTTTCCAAGAAAAGCCATGAAACATACATGTTATTTCATATATTTGTTGGCTCAGTTGGCTGAAGCTGTAGAATACACCGACTGCATCTCTGCAGAAGGGTAAAACTCTCCCAACAGATGTCCTGGATATAACACTAAACAATCTAATGGTAAGGCTCCATTAATGCTGGAGCTTTGGGGAATGCAGAGTACCCCTTCATTGCCATCATTCTCAGGTCCACTGTGGCCTGGAGTGGTAGCACCTGAAAGGGTCCTATCTATGGGTCAAATAAAACTGTTTGACATTTAAACTGTGTACTTATGCTAAACTGAATTGTTTGAAATAGAACTGTTTATATGTATAAAAATGGATTTGGCATTAAATAACCTACAATGGTTGATATGCCATAAAACCAAATCAAACCATATATTTGTATGTGGGAGACTTCTTGTGGCATTGTGGCTAATGTGCTGAACTGCAATATTGTTGGTCAAGCTTCAGTTGCACTATTACATTTACTTTTGAATTATTACTCTTTGGAAAGGTATGAATTTATCTCCTCAACTATTAATTAAATAGTACCACTACTATCCTTTTATAAGCATGGCTATGGCATTAGATAACCCACTAAGTTTGATATATTGTAGTGAAATTGAAAGGTAGAATGTGCAGACTGCTGTCTCCAATGAGCCAACTGTGATTCGTTGTTCAAAGAGGCGATGGGTGGCATGCTGTATATGCAGGCAGAACAGCTGATGTTTATCTGAATTCAGCAATCGTCCATGGCTGGATAAAAAAAACAGGTGGTGAACCAAATGAACATGAAAAATGAAATGTGACAACAAAGCTGTGTGAATTGAATTCCTTTCATAGCAACAAAGAAAGAAAAAAACAAGTGACGAGCAAAATAGCCTACCTCAAAGTTTGAAAATGGCATGAATGTGTCTTGCGTGTAGAGTACTGGAAGTATAGAAAAGTGGAAGTGTGAGCGTCGTTGGGAGTGCAATTTTGTCGGTCACAAGTCTCATCTCTGGTGGGACGGGGTTTGCAACATATGCAAATTTCGGTCAGCCAGAACCAGTATAAAAGAAGCATTGTGGGGAGGGGTATTTGTTGTTTTGACAGTAGAATTGTGCAAACCAGTGTATTAATGCGGCAAGTAAGAGTGAGAAAAAGAAACAGAGAGACTGGACCAGTGGTGAGTAGTCGGCAAGTGAGAGTAAGAGTGAGAGAAAAGAAAACAGAGAGACTGGACCAGTGGTGAGCTGTTAAAAGTTTACATATACCTTTAAAATAAAGAAACCAAACCATATGTTTGTCCTACAGTTTAACACACTGGATATATGTTTCTCAAATTTCTTTAATTTTTCAAAAATAATAATATAATGATAATAAAAATGTCATTGCTTTTTTTTGATTGTGCACGTCCCAGCATCTCCTTGCAATTGTTTTAAAATGAATCCTACAAACATCACAAAGACTCAAAACTTTTAGGGAGCGAATAAATAAATAAATAAAAAATTAAATTTAAAAAAATAAATAAATAGGTAAAAAGAAAACTATTAAATTTGAAGAAACTCCCAGAAGTCTCTAACGGAAAAGGAGATGACGCATGCGTAAAAGAAAAAAAGGATTTCCTCTTGCAAAAGGAGACGATATTATCTTTGTCTTTCAGGCAGTGTCCGTCGAACCAACAACACCATTTTGCTGTCTGGTGTTTTGGGCACCACGCTACGTCCCAAGACGTAGCGTTGGTTAGTCCCTTCACCAAATAAATAAAGGAAAGTATAGAAGAAATATTTTCATCTCTTATCTTTTTTTCTATCTTTTCTTTTTGTATATTTCTTTTGGGACTTTCTTTGGGCAAGGCATTGCGCCGGCCAGTCAACGTGGGGTAAAATAATATAACCAAAATATGGAGTCAGATATCTACGGCAACACAGCCTTGCCCTTAGCCCCTGACCTTCAAAGCCTTCAAACCCCACAGACTTTCTAAAATATATCCCTTTTCTTTTTTAAATTTTGAATTGTTACTTTTTAAACCAACCTCAGCTATTGTTTCTATTTTTTTTTTATTTGTTTTAGGCATCCAGGGTTGGTTACCAATTAACAGACCTGCATCTGGGACATTTCTAGGAAAGTTAGACTCTCATTTTACCAACCAACTAGAATATGTTATGGGTGGCATTGAAGTAAAGATAAACTTTACTCATTCAAGTGATCAAGAGCGTTTATTGCATTCAGCTGATACCGTTGGTTGGAATGTACCTAAAAAATATCTCCTTGCTGACAATTTTGAAGGTATGCCTTATACATTATTATTTTTATTCAAATTTCTTTATCTTGAGTGACTACCACCAATGATCTGACATGTACATTAAGAGCATTTTTATAAGTCTTTTAACTTATACTTTTATAATCTGATGGACACAACAGAATTCATGTATTTTAATCTAGATGGTGTGATTCTCTCTTCAAATGGTAAGCCTCCAAAATTCGTAGACCAGTTCATAATCCTTGGTAGCCAAATCTCATTTACTCAAAGCACTTTCAGCATATGCATAAGTAAAGCATGGTTGCTATCAATAGGTTATCGACTATATGAAAATCTGATCTCTCTGAGAAGATAAAATGAAAATTCTTTCAAGTTCTAGTTGTGTAAGTACTATTGTATTGTTGCACCTCTTGAACTTTGACAAAATGCTTGAAGAAAAAAACTAGATGGGAATTATACAAGTTGTACAGCCACTTTCCTCCCATCTCACAAACTATCCAAGTAAGATGAGCAAGACATGTCAGGTGTTGCTGGAGTAGTATGGACAAACTCATAAGTGACGTTCTCCCATGGATTCCTCCATACAGACACACCAGTGAAGGCTGACCAACAAAACCCTCTGTGTGGACACGAGGTACTGTCTAGATGACTTACCAAGAGCAATGGCTTATTGGGATGGATAGTAACAGAGTGTTAAAGGAATCCTTGCTGTCAGCACTCCTTGATGATATATATATATATATATATATATATATATATATATATATATATATATATATCTCTGTGTATGTGTATAACCAAGCATTTTACTGTAATCCCCTTGGAAAAGGTATGAATTTATTTCCTCTCCTTAGCTATAGTTTTATAGTCGGATAGATAGTTTTTAGCTTTAGTAAACCAACAGGAGAAAGATAACTGAATTTAGACCAGCATTACTACACTTAAAGTTGACCTTGTGTCATTGTTGGATAGCAACAGGAAGATCCCTTTGACATGCCCCATAAGTTGTGTTGGTGGTGTGACAGAATGTGCGCCTGTTTTCTAGGGTAAACAGGATAATGTCTCAGTGGAAATGCCATATGGATTGCATAACATGATATCCACTTGTTTCCTAAGGTAAATAGGACATAGGTGTTCCTCTGTGGAAGTGCTACATGGGTTGCATGAGTGGTATGCTAGAGAGGAGGTGTGTCCAAGTGCGGCGCATCCGTAGAAGGTGTGGCCACAAGGATTGCAGAGGTGTCCTGAAAATTATATAAACCAGGAAAGAATTTTGACCCAGGTTGAGAAGTTTCACAGAAAACCGCACCATGTCCCCTGCCATCTCCAACTTGCTCTTACTCTACCCATACTTACATTTTGAGTAATAAAGAAAAACAAGAAAAGAATCGGATTATATTTTTATACGTAAGTGTCCTTGTATCTTCATTCCTGGTATATAACATCAGATTTCCCAAGAGCAAAGTGAAACGCAAACAGCCTAATCCAAAATTTGAACTTGGCTCACCAAATTCATTTTTTACAATGATAACTGTGTTGAAAATTGGGAAGAAAATCAGCACTCACCCCAATGCAAACATCAGTGCATATACTCCACGTACAAGATCCATTTCTTTGACTAGAAAAAAAAAACATGGCTGCTCTGAGCAAGCCTTTTATTGCAAATGATCACGCGTCTTCACGCCGACAGTCACGTAAAACAATGGAGAGTGAAGACGTGCATGCAAATGAGGGCAGGCAGAAAAGGACATAAAAAGAATGAACATGGGCCAGCCAACAATGCATTATTTTTTGTGCTTTGCGTTTGCGACAGTCTTTTGCTTTTGACAAGAATTGATCAGAGGAGAAACAGAGTTCAGTTTAAAGAGACAGGACGATGAATACTGAAAGGAAGTTTTTGGTCGTTGAGAGATGCGAAAACTATTTTATTTGGCACTGTTACACCACAAGCTCCTCTTTTTTCCTTTTTTATGTCTGTTCATTGTCATTCATTTTATTTTTTCTTTTAAAAATAATTTTAATATTTATTTATTTTTAAATTTTTTTCAGATTTTGAAGATGGAATGTCTTTGAAAGTAACTATTAATATTGATGAAGTAAATGTTGCTAAAAAGAACTGCTTGTTTCCAGAACAAACTAGTAACTCTATCAGTCAGTGTTACCTTAAATACGTCTTTCATGATAAAGGTAAAAGATATTTTAATTTAAAAAATCCTTCAAACCTTTCAAACTGAAATCTATAATAATATTCTATGCATTGTTCTTCATTATTTGATAACTTCTAATTGGAAACCTATTAATATAGCTTAAGCCTCTTTAGTGTTTTGGGAAATGGTTAATTTCTCTAACACTATAAATCATTTGGCAACACAAATGAATAACGAAACTTCTTTTAAACAACACAACAAAGAAAGGTTTATTATAGTAGCAGGTGTAAAGGAGTGAGTGAGAAAGTATCCCTTTTGTGTCACTGGTCTGTATGTTGGTCCTTGGTTTGTGGAAAGCATGTGTGAATCTAGCAGCAGCGTGTTCTTCAGCGATGGGTTCCAAGTGGAATCAGTAGCAGTGATGTGAGAGAGGTCTGTTTGTGCTGCTGGCTCATGGCTCTCTGACCGTCAACACACCAAAAAAGGGACTAGAAAAAATAGTTCTTTAGAGGAAGAAGGAATTAATGTGCTTTGCAAGTTGATTGGTCAGTGAGTGACTGAATCTCTTGGCAGGGGCATTGATTCACGAAAGGAAATAGATCTGTGGCTGCTACACCTCTCTTTGGCCATTTTGTATAATCAGATTTGTTTGTAAAAAAAATATGTTTTGCTGGTTGGATCTGATCAGTTTTTCTGGAAAAGTTGCTACAAAGGTTTTGTAATACTTTTTATAGTTCACTTAAAATCAATAATACAGTTATAATATAGTTATTTATTAAGCTTTGCTTAGTTGTGGCAAAAGGCCATATGTATGGTAATAGTACAGTTATAAAGTATAGCACTAGGAAGAATAGCATATTGTATTAACAAGCAAAACATTCTAAGAACCACAGCTAATATTATGGATTTTAACTGAAATAAAGAAAGTGCTATATATTTTTTTTTTGGTTGGCCAATCTTTGTAAAACTAATGATACGAAAAAATTAACTAAAATGAACTGTTTTATGATACAGTGTGATTCAGTTAAAATACTGTCTTCTTTTTTACACATTTGAAATTTGCTTGCACAGTTATGAGAATAATTCCACTTTATTTTTCAGGACCTTTTGTCTCAAAACCACTTCCTTTCAGAGTAAAAGGAAAAGACTTCTTATTTGCAAAAGGTGGCCATCAAAACTGTTTCCATCTGCCTTTGTCTGCTCCACTTATATGGTATGAACATTTTAAAAATTCCTGAATATTTTATTTATTCTTGCCATTGCTCACAACTTATTTCCTCATTATAAAATCTTTGATTTAGCTAATATATACCTGGTGTAATTATTCTAGGACTTATTCAAACTAGTATCATCATTTTTGTTCTTTTGATTATAACATTCATGCTGATGTGTGCTAAATCTGTCAGGAATAGTTGTTAACATAACTAAATTACTTTGTAGAAAGTACCGTGACCATGTGACATAACCCACTGACTAAATTAAAAGCAAAATAAAAACCGATAACATGATTCTGCTCCAATCACTTTCATTAATATATTTTTAACCAACCCCTTATTTATTGTATCGCTTCAATGGCATACTGTAATAATGAACAGAGAAAAGGAACAGGTGAGCATATAGGTAAACTATTCTCCTGTAGGAGACCTACCTTTTTTATACTGCTAAACTACTGCTAGCCTTGACAGATACAGTTGGTAGTTAGTACGGTGTGGATGCCATGGATAGAATAAGATCCAAGGTCAGTTTTTAAGCAGTTATAGCAGGTTTTGATTTAGACTTTTCCTTCTTCTTGTCTGGTTGCCTAAACAAGGCTAAATAACCTAATCTCTCTACTATTTACCCCTACCTGAGTGGAGAAGAGATGTATTCATGCCTTTCCCAGGGACATTAGCATAAAGTAAAACCCCAAAAGCTTTGTCCCAGATTTGAACACAAGTTGCCAATTCCATTTTCTACAACAATAGGTTCATAAGTAAATGATCCCAAAAGAGGCAATATGAAATATTGTTACATAGGTAGATACACGAATATGGCCATGTGCGAAATGGACATCGAATGTTCATAACTCATTTAGATAACATGTATACATAAAGAACATAGAAATCTCGAAATTCGAAAACACGTAATGACTTCTTTGTTCAGGTAAGAAACCTTTTTATTAACTTTGAGTTAAAGGTTTTGACATAAGGAGAGAGACACAATCTTTTTATGTTGGCTTCTTCATCTGGCCCCTGTCTCATGCAGCACCCATGGCGCGCAAATTCATTTCGCCTCAGCAAACCCCAAAAGACGAACCTCCTCGTTCAGCGTCTAGCTTCAACTCTCTTAACTTTCTTTGAAATCCCCAAAATCCTCAGCGTGCTTCCAGTGCATGACGTCACCCGCACTTTGTCACCCGTTTTATCATCTCAGGCTATTGTGACATCTCTGAGTGACATGTCCCCTCTGTGCGCCCGCGTGTGTTACCACCTGCATCAAGGTTGCACCTAACTAACCCATGTGTTGAGCCAAAAGGTTCTCAGCCCAACCAAACTCAAAGGCATGAACCGAAATCCCTTGGCTATTATATTACAATATGAAGATAGAAAAATTGAGTATAGTCAAAAAAAAATCATTGAATAATAAAATTCATGTTTTTTCAATAATAGATCATAAACAATTTTACAATTCAAAATTCTCTTATTAAATATAAACATATGAATCTAATGTCTAAAAATAAATCTTATTTAATTATTTTAGTAGATTTTCAACTTTTAATGAAAAACAAATAAAATCAGAATATAATAGGGTGAGTCAAACGTTTTGCAATATTTTGGTAATATGTGGCATATTTCAACTGCTCTGGATGCTTTTACCGTGGTGACCAACCCTCTTGGACTGTGAAAAGCCAAGCTCGCCTGAAACTCTCCAAGTGCTCCTTGCTGAATTTGCCTCTATGACTGGGAGCAAGGCCTTGGTCAGAATCCACAGTTTTAGGCCTACCTGACCTTTCCTGTTTATTGAGGTTCTTGCAAACCAAGCAAAATTTCTTGAATCATCTGGTTACTGTACTATGATCAACTTCACCTTCACTTTTCACACAAGAAATTTTTTTAGCTGCTTCCATAGCATTATAGCTCTTTTTGAATTTACGAAGCATAAGTTCCTGAATTAGACTACATTGTACATTCATCTGTGTGGCTTTTAAATCACACACAAAGTGAAGCAATTCCAACCATGGCTTGAACTACTTTGGTCTTGTGATATATTCACTACAAAATAGCATATAATTAAATATTTCAAAACTTTTGACTCACCCGAGTATTATTATTCAAAGTTGGATAGAATTTTGTTTTCAAAATATTGTCAGTTGAGAAAAAAAAATCTTTGTTAATTATTAAGTGCATATGTTGAGTCAATAAAACTAGATTCAAAAGATTTAATTCTAATTTTGTTTATTTAATTGCAATTAGAATTATAATATATCAACTTATTATATAATGTATCAACTTGATTATAATGTGTTTATATCAAAATCTACATTTAAAAGGTACTTGAGAGAAGAAAAAATAGAGGTACAATTATGGTGTGGTTCTGGTGGTGGCCTTGGACATCATTTTCATAGACAAAGTGATCGCTCAAGAGACAAATTGATTGGATCAGCATGGATCCCTCTTGGTGGTTTGTGTCAAGGGCAGAGGAAAAAAGTTCACAGAATCAGGTATATAAAGTATCTTTTATATTTTAAATGATAGTGTGAATTTTTAATTCTAAGACATCAGAAAATTCAAAAAAAATTTTATGTATTCTTTAAAAAGTTTTTATCTACAATTAGAAATGTTATATGCAAATAGAAATTCAAAGGCATTTTTTTAATACTATGTCTAGGAGATATATTTCTTTACAAATAAATGAAATTACTTCAAAGAATATTTTACTTAAAAGTCAAACACTGGATTGAGCAAAATGATTTCACGGTAGTGATGAGTTGGTGGGAGGTATGTCTTTGAGCAGCAAAAGCAGTCATACCATTTGAACTTGATGCATTTGTGATTGAAACTTTTTAAAAAAAATGGTAACTCTATTATTGGAACAGTTTGTCAGCATTTCAGTGTAGGTTGACATGGAAGAGTTCCTGTCATCACTTTGTACCAGAATACAGCCTCCTAGATCAAACACCGCATTCTGGGTGCAATTCTCTTGATGGTGTGATGACATCACTCCACAATGCCATTACCCTCTGGGACATAGACACATCTATTTGTATGCCCCATTCATCTGCAAAAGCAAGAAAACTTTGGCCATAAAAAGTAGGGGCATTATCTGTTAGTATTTCAACAGGTGAACCATGTTCATGAAAAATAGACTTCCGTTCACATATAACGGCTGATGTATCAGTGGGTGCCACACAATAAAATGCATCGGCCCGCAATTAGTCAACATTAGGAATCCATTGCTATCCATGCCCAATCGATTCCAGTTGTCTTCCACTTCAGCTTTCCCTTTTTCTACTGGACTGGAGCAGGTTCAATCATTTGACATTCTTCTCAAGCTCGTATTGCCACTCTGACTACTGTTTTGTGGTGGGGGAACATATTCTTTGGCAAAAATAAGTCTTACGCCAAACACCAGGATGTCCACATTATCAGTGTACAGCATGAATTTGCTGTTAATTGGTCTGCTCGGACAGCACCAACCAACAGTTAAGGGTCAGATCCTCACCTCATCATATCAAGCCACCTCTTTGATACCTGAGTCAGCTGATCTGCCAAATTTTGTTCTGATGCAACCAAAGTGACCCCAACTTGCGGATTATACTCATTGATCAGCTGCTTTAGGGTTGTTAGACATATTTATATCATCATCTTGCTTGCAGCTTTGGTTCTTACTCAGGCCCTTCCCGTTAGCATGTTGGTCAACCAATGGTAATATGCAATGAATCGGTGTGTAGATGCACTATTCTGGATTGCCACTGCTGTACAAGATTAAGGCCTTTCAGCATGGCGTCAAGTTCTACTAAATCTATGTGTTGAGTATCATTAGACAGACGAAGTCAACAGGCATCTTCCAGGATGGCATCATGTCTCTCCAACACCACACTGGTTGCCAAAGAGCTTGCATCAACCCATGCATTTAATTCTTCTCTGTTGTCGCTCTAGTCAACTCTAGCGGGATCATCTTTCACTACACTCTGTTATGATACTAACTTTCATTTTTCAAGTCTATCCAAATCTCTTCTCTCACTGCTTCTAGCTCTTGAATGATTGGAGTTGAAACTCCTGATTTTTTTAATCTCTCCCTACCATTCTTTTCCAATATACATTATTTGATGTTTGTGTTTTTTCTTTCCAGTGGCATCTACCCTATGTTTAAAGCTGGACTACCAAACCTCCATGGCATGTATCTAAGAGCTCATATCTCTTTGCAATTTCAGGTTAGTTTATTTTCACTCACTTAATTTTTTCATATTTCATCATTTGATTTTTATTCATGATTAAATACAAGAAATTTCAAAATTGTTTTGCTTTTCATTTTAGATAATTTGGAATAATAATTGGCCAGATTTATGGTTGCAGCATGTTAAAAGCTTTTGTCTAAAAAATTTAGATGATTTAAAAATTTTTCTTTATTATAAGTTATTTTTACATTCTAATTATACAACTTTATTGTGAGACTACATTAAAAACACTTATCTAAGCAATGTTATTGGCCTAATGAGTAGAGTGTTCGCCAATGGTCCAAGAGACTGGGGTTCAATCCCAGATCGAGTCATACCAAAGACTCAAAAAAGGTACTTGATGCCACCTTGCTTAGCACTCAGCATTATAAGGTAAAGATCAAGGGTAAAGTGGAGCAATCCAGGTAATGGAGTATCACCCTCCCCTACACCTTGTTGTAGTAGCTATTAAAAAGGGAGCCTTCGGGTCACCCTCAACTAAGGTTGCCAACTAATTAGTACTAGCACTGATGGGATTATTTATGTTTGCATCAGCACTTCTTGTCTATGGGTTTGTTATGTTGAAATAAGTCATATTGGTAAGTTGAGACTGTAGGAGCATCACTCAACTGAAATCCTTTCAAATCATATTTTAGATATTGAAAGAACATGAATAAACACAGAAGATAAAGCTGTTGAAAGTATATATACTGTAGAGTCTCACTATAGAGAGTATGGGGAAATGTGCGAGGGAAAAATTAAGTAGTGTAGTCTACCTATTTAGTACTAGTGAAAAAAATTAAGGATTTATCTGAGTTTCAAAAATTTCAATAACAATGGAATTTTTCATTAAGTCACGCTGTGTATATAAGCAGATGACTTGGTGAATTGGTATGTCAACCCTTGTTCAGCATATTTTCTGCTCAATTTTGTTCTCCAATTATATATTGTACAAAAATATATCTTTACAATCATTTTAAACAAGTAAACATTTAATTATCTCAAACTGGCCCAGTCGACTGGAGCTGCAGAATACACCGACTACATATCTGCAGTGGGGTAAGACTCCACCAATGAGTGTCCTTGATATGACACTAAACAATCTGATAGTTAGGTTTCAGTAATGCTGGCATTTTAGGGAATGCAGAGTATCACTTCATTGCCATCACTCCCATGTCCACTCTGGCCCAGAGTGGTAGCACCTGATAGGGTCCTATCTATAGGTCAAATAGAAGTTTTTGACATTTAAACTGTACTCATGCTAAACTGAATTGTTTGAAATAGAATTGTTTATATGTATAAAAACGGGTTTGGTATTAAATAACCTATTATGGTTGATATGCCATTAAACCAAACATCTCAAACAGATCTATTTAATCCATAGATGAAACCTTAATAGATTTTGCCACTATGGGTCAGAGTGGACCTGGGAGTAATGGTAATAAAGGGGTAACCTCACACTCAAAAATTTCAGACCTAAAGCCTTACCAGTAATCGTAGATATCTTCTATCATTAAGAATAATAAATTACAACCCAGCTATGGGTCAAATAGCACTACTACTATTCTTTAATGATGGCTTTGGTATTAAATAACCCACAAAAGTTGATATACCATTAAACAAAGAATCCAAACCAAAGCAAGTCATTACAAGTGGTGAGGATGCTGTTACAGTTTGTATATTTGGACTTAGCTATGATATGATAGGAGATTGGATTATGCATTTATTCCCGTGTTTTTTTTTGGGGGGGTGTCAATAATCATAACACACAAATGACTAGATTGTGGTCAAGATCACTGGTGTTGACACAGAACACAGAGTTGGATTCCTATCTTTTTTCAAGACACTTGAATGAATGTGGTATAAACAAACATGACCAAAATGTGAACTTAGTACACCAATTGTGTCTTGAGGGGGGGGGCTCATGGTGTAATGGTTAAAGCGATGGACTGTGGAATCGTAGTAAGTGAGTTTGAATTCCAGTCGCATTATTACGTTCACTTTTGTATAAAAATACCCTTGGGAAATATATGAGCCCCCTTATCCTCCCAGCTATGGGTTAAATAATGCTACTATTGTTCTTCAAGGAGAATGGCTTTGGCATTAAATGACCTACAAAGGTTGATATGCCATTAAACAAAGAAACCAAACCAAACCAATTATGTCTTTTAAAATGTTAACCATTATATTAGTTTGAGTTTTGTGTATTTGAAATATAAATAAATGAAAGAGCGCAAATTCAAATTTCATCTTTCATTGAAGATTTTTTTCTAAAATAGCTATATTCTTATATGGTAATGCAAGGAGGAGAGAAGACAAGAAAGTGGAAGAGAAGCAACTTACTGACCAGGAATACCATTCTATCTTCTTGATAGAGGGGTAAAAATATGGTAAGAAACAACAATAGAATCAACAAATGGGGTGAAATTTATATACAGAAATTTACAAGGTCCCTTTTCTTTATGTTGTTCAGAAGGCTTACAAAGAAGTAAAGTTGTTGAATATCTATTTTATGATATTTGAGTTCTCAGTAAATGTTTCTGGATAAATTGTTTTGGGCTATGCTCCATGTATATACAAAGTACAATAGCTTGGTCCCAAAGGATATGTTCTTAGTATTGTCTAAGCCTGGCCATTGAGTTGATTAAGGGAATTACTGCCTGTCAAAGACATGAGGGGGCTGCGAGAATGAGAACTGCCCATTGTGGAATGCAGAGTGTTATTTATATCCTTTTGATAAAATCAAGAAAGTGTCTACAGCTTTTGTCTGCAATGCTTTCCAGTTGGCTAAAAAAACTTAATTCCTGGTTACTCACAGCTATGTCCACCAGTCAGACAGTGACCATGAATGTCCTATTTTTTGACTGCAATGAAGAGTTTATGAATCATAACAAAAGTTGACTTAAAGTGTAACAAGATTAAAGAATATTAAACTTTAGATGATAATATAAAAAATAATCAGTTTTTAATTTAACAATTTAGTTTTATAAATTATTATCTCATTGAAAAAAAGAAAATCAAATTTTATTTGTCTTTAATTTCAGAAAGTCCAAGATGAGGAACCAATACTGGAAGAAACACCTGTTCTTGATTCTGATTGGAATGATAGTTTTTTGGCTCCTGACTCTGCTGATTTCATCAACATCTTCCAAGTCCACATCTCCATTGAACGAGCTATGCACTTAACACATGTTACAGATAAATCTACGTGAGATACTTTAACATACAATATACTTTATTTCCAGCAAGTCAAACATTTTACAATATTTTGGTTACATGAGGCACAATTTAGCAGCTCCAGATGTTTCTGCTGGGGTTGTGAAGGCAACCATCTACACTGTACTAAGAAATGGTGAGCTCCCTTGATACTCTCCAAGTGCTACTCACTGAATTTGCCTCTATGGCTTGGAGCACAGCCTTGAAATTCATGATTTTAGGCTGACCTGACATTGCCTAATCATCAAAGTTCTTACAACCCAAGCAAAATTTCTTGACCCATCTGGTTTCTATACTGTGCTTTCATCTTTTACACAAATGTTTTTGGTTGTTTCTATTAGATTATGGCCCAGTTCGAACTTGTAAAACTTAAATTCCCAATGTTGCACATTCATCTGTGTGACTTTCTAATCATGAGGAATGAATCAAAGCATAATATAATATGCCCTGATATATTATACAGATCAATATACCCTGCACTAACTACCATGACACAACTGACCATACCAGACACCCTGCACTAACTACCCTGACACAAATGACCATACCAGATACCCTGCACTAACTACCATGACACAACTGACCATACCAGATACCCTGCACTAACTACCATGACACAACTGACCATACCAGATACCCTGCACTAATTACCATGACACTACTGACCATACCAGATACCCTGCACTAAATACCATGACACTACTGACCATACCAGATACCCTGCACTAACTACCATGATACAACTGACCATACCAGATACCCTGCACTAATTACCATGACACAACTGACCATACCAGATACACTGCACTAACTACCATGACACAACTGACCATACCAGATACCCTGCACTAACTACCATGACACTACTGACCATACCAGATACCCTGCACTAAATACCATGACACTACTGACCATACCAGATACCCTGCACTAACTACCATGATACAACTGACCATACCAGATACCCTGCACTAATTACCATGACACAACTGACCATACCAGATACCCTGCACTAATTACCATGACACAACTGACCATACCAGATACCCTGCACTAACTACCATGACACTACTGACCATACCATATACCTTCCAAAGCTTGAACTGCTTCAATCATGTAATATCCTTACTGCAAACCAGCCTGTCGTAAAATATTGCAAAACTTTTAATTTGTTCTAATATTAATTTTCTCCTAAAGTGGGTAGTGTGTTTGCCTATGGTCCGGGAGACCTTGTTTCAATCCCAGGTCACATCATACCAAAGACTTTAAAAATGGTACTTGATACCTCCTTGCTTAACACTCACTAATATAAGATACGTATCAAGGTTAAAGTGGAGCAATTCAGGGAAAGGAGTAGCGCCCTCTCTACACCTCGGTGTAGTAGCTATCAAAAAGGGAGCCTTCTGGTCGTCTTCAACTAAAGTCGCCAACTTTACTTGATTTACTTAAGACCTGCCTAGGGCGATGAACGATAGGGAGGAGTGGCGAGAGAGGGTCAGGGATATCCGTGCTACCAGCACGACATGATGATGATGATGATGACTTATAATGAGTTTAGTTTCTTTGTTTAATTACATATCAACTTTTCTATGTTATTTAATACCAAAGCCATCCGTATAGAAGAACAGTAGTGGCACTATTTAACCCATTGCTGAGGTATTAAGGGTGTTCATACCTTTTCCAAGAGTATGACCCCTAAAGTGAACATAATAGCACAACTGGAGTTCAGACTCATTTACATATTATGATGCCACTGTCTAGAATTTTAGCCACTTTGCTATGAGGAGTCCCCTATAGGGTAAAAGTATGTGATTTAGGGGTAGGTTTACAGACTGAGGTGGCTGAAACCTACATATTCTTGTTTATTTATTTCTTCATCTATTTCTTGTTTAAATACTTGTTTTATTCTAAACAATCAGATTATCCCCTGGTTGCATCTGACAAACTGTTATAAAATTTTGTTGATGTGGGATTTACAGATGGCAAGAATTTTTTTTCCAAAAAATACCCCTTGCCAAATTATTGATCTGTATAATATATCAGGGTATATTGTGAAACATATTACATTTTCTTCTTTATGAGAACAAATTTATAAGTTATAATGAGTGAACCAAAAAAAGTATATTTTATTATTTAAGAAAATTACTGATATATCATAGCAGTAGACAGAAAGAAATAAAACTACAAAAGTAGGAATAATAATGATTATAGAATCTTTATTTTTATTTTATAAAAAATGTGAATGTTGCAGATGTGATGGTCTAGAACTTGAATCTAATAATGAAGACTGTAATGACTTATCTTATCACCGCCATAAAAGAGCTTATCTCTGTTTGGTGGGCAGAGCTTTAATGTAAAGAGAAAATAAGTGCGCGTTGGAACCACAATATTTATACATATTGACCACGTGTGACAGGTGTATTTTGCCAACTATAAAAGAAGGGCATAGTGAGGGTTGTGATAAAGATCTTTGCACTTGAGGGATGGAGAGTACTATCGAAGACGGTGTTGTCAGTGAGTAATACGAAAGACTATTGGATACGGTGTCACCCGGAGGAGGGTTCAGTGAGCCACTGAGTTCCAGTCATGGATTACCTCCCTCTCTCTCTCTCTCTCTTTGATGTTGCTCTGTTGGTTTTTTGTTTTTTTTTCTTTCTCCCTTCATTCTTTAAGCTATTTCGGCATACATACGATGGATGGCAAGACCTTTGATGTCCGGCTAATCCCGGAATTCAGTGGCACAATAACTGATAGTGTGACAATACCCTCTCGGCCCCCCGATACGTCAACTTCTTCAAGCCATTTCACTTCTTGGCTGGTGATCAACTCGTGGTTCCGATAGGGGCATCGCACATTTCTTCATAGCTACAAGAAACACAATCAAGGGAGTGGGAGGAAAGAGAACAAATAAACAAACAAACAATAAGGCTTGGGTCAACTCAAACTGCAAGAGAGGAGTTATGTAACATTGCATATGTAGACTAACGCTAGCGTGGATTTCTAATGAAAATTCTACAACCCATGAGGAGTGCTGACTCATCTTGGCTGCTCTTCCCTCACTGACTCTTGGACCCTATCTCATGCCAATTGGTCTCTCTGCTGTCCAGTGTCGACTGGCCACTTGCATCACCCTTCGCCAACTGCCTTCCTCTGGGTTCCTTTGTCCAACTCCTGCTCGCATTCCCTTACCCACTTCCGGTCACATCGAGATCGCGGGCTCAGGCCTTTGTTTGGTTTCCCGCCAAAACAGACAAAGGGATCGTCTGCTTGGCGAACCACCTACATAGTGTTACAATATGCCCATTGTAGAAGGTAAAGTTGGTCAGTGATCTCTGCAGTATGGACAAAATCGAGCACATTCTCTCATCACGACTATGAGGTGGTGCTCTTGCTGTGTACAGAAGGTTTAGTAAAGAGCAAAGGGCAGATGCAGAACAAATTAAACAGGCCTTCATAACTGCATATGCAACAGTTCAATGCATTCAACCAATTCGTGACACAACCTCTTTGTCCGAGAGAAACTGTTGATAAATTTGTTGGCTAATTTGCTTTGGTTGGCTCAGTTGGTTGGAGAACTGCTACCTGATCGATGGATGACGTGTGCATTCATGTCAGGATTGCCACATGTTCAGCAGCTTCTCAAGGCCTTGTCCCAGATGGATGCAATGAACGTAGAGCATCTTCAGACCCGGGTGAGGGCTATCATAACAGATGATGGAGGGTGTGAGGTGTCAACCGCCACATCTGTAGGACGACTGCACTCAGATACAGAAGTTCCCTCTGCTCTATGACACGGTGGTACTGTTATCTGTTACAAGTGCTCTGAGTCTAACCATATGGCAAAAAACTGTACAGCCAGAGGGGTCAGACGCTCAGGAGAGTCAGAAGGAGCACAGAGTTTCGGCTGGGATCAACAGTGTTTTTTGATGCTATAAAATTGGGCATATTTCATCAGAGTGCTAAGGAAACACTGAAGGGGAGAAGGTGTCAACACCAGCCTTCTTCCCAAGCAAGTGAAAAACCGGCAGTTGCCTGTTGTTGATTGTTGAAGTCTTGGTCATAGATGGACGGTTGCTGGGATTTGATCTACTCCTGGGGATTAACGTGATCAAGGAGCTCGGAGCCATGCACCTGACTGAATCAGGTGAAGCATGCTTCAGAAACCCAAATAGGTGTGCCACCATTTCGATCGACAAGCCTGACTTCAGTGTGACGTTCAATCAGAGTACTAAAGCATGGACTGCATTGTTGAAATGGGCGAGTGGTCATTCACCCATTGAGCTCGCAAATAGAGTACAGGAGTACACAGTGCCTGACCCGGGCCGGGATGCATACAAGGAGAAACTTTCCATGTGGCAGTGCAACAGATGACTGTTACCATATCCTGAAGAAGAACTTGGCCTACCCAAGGGTTTTATCCCCTTGATGGCAGTTGTGCAAGCGCACAAGCAGAAGGTACGGCTGGTTCTTGAGTATTGGGAGTGTTACGGCCATCGGCCACAGTAAGGTTATAAT
The DNA here is from genome assembly GCA_963585895.1 of Sepioteuthis lessoniana. Classification (NCBI taxonomy): domain Eukaryota; kingdom Metazoa; phylum Mollusca; class Cephalopoda; order Myopsida; family Loliginidae; genus Sepioteuthis; species Sepioteuthis lessoniana. Next base: position 132,771,254 of record OY757906.1, read on the forward strand.
GCAGGAAAGCAAGGACTACTATGAGGACCAGAAGTGGGGCAGGCGATTGGCGGGTCTTCGAGCCCTAGCAACAGTGAAGGACTAGCCGAGAAGGGGCAAAGGTCTTGACCCAGATAAGGAAAAGACATGCCATTGGTCGAGGCAGGGAGGGTGTTTTACCGCCAAAAAGAACGAAATCCAAAAAGTCAGTTCCAAGCTTCGCCAAGGAAGAGAAAGGTCGCCTTTTCACGTGGTCCAGTGAAAGGGGAAATTCTAGTCACAGAATGGCCTAATAGAAGCCGTCGACTCCGTTGGGTAAGAAATTGAGGCTCAACGTAAAAGAAAAAAAAACAAAAAAAAACTGGTGCCTTGCGACTTGTTTATAAGAAACTAACAAACATAAAAAATAATAACAAAAGAAAGGAAAGAAAAAAAGGTGAGTCAAAAGTTTTATTACAAATAATATACGTAACCTAAATAAAGGTCCGTATCAAGACTATTCCAAAGAAACATTTTTGAAGTTGTTCATTAGCAGCTAGTTTCGGCGGAAAACATATTTGTTTAAAATTTGTATATCCATATGAAAGACGAAGAGGAGAGACTTTTGTTCTTCGCTAAAAGAAGAAGAAAAAAAGAAATAAGCAAATGTGAGAAAGAACGAGTAAGTTCCCTCCCTTTAATTGTAAAGGGAACAAGATACGGATATAATTTTAAAACAAGTTGAGAAAGAAAAAAAAAAGAAAAAGGAGAACTTTGTCTTATTGGAAGGACATAGTCAAATACTATTTGAAGCGGCTTGCCCTCCACATTTCTGTATCTTTTTTTTTGTTGTATTTGTTTTTCTTTTTGTTTTTCTGTTGTTACAACTGTGCTTTCTGTAAAATAAAATATGTAAGAAAGATACATATATAAAGAAAAGAAGAAAAACAACCACGCATCATATTGTTTGTCCGGTTCGGAATTCCCCACGTGGTCATTTATATCACGTCGCCCTCTTTACCCTTGACACATCCTCATTCGTCCGTATCTCGAAAAATTAAACCTATACACAAGCTTTATACTTAACTAGTTATATGGGTTTTCAAAGCTATCAATAAAATATAACTAGTTACAGAGAATATTTAGAGCTTGGGTGGTACGGTGCTGACGACGGAGATTCTCCCCGTCTTTTGAGGATAATGTAACCTCGGAACAAAGATACAGTAACCGTCACAGGAGTTAAATGTCTTTGTAGAGGCAGTTACTGCTAAAACAGAGGTGTGCTCGCAAAGACTCAGACAGTGGCAGCGACAAGGGGACAATGTGTCGCCAATGGACCTGAGAAAAGCCTACTTATTAATCCATGTCGACAGAGCACTATAGCCTTTTCAAACTGATCATCAAAGGTAAGCGGTTTTGCCTTACATGACTGGGTTTCGACCTAAATGTAGCGCCATTTGTCATGAAATCTGTCATCACTGCGATAAGGAAGATGCATATTGACCATGTTTGACCAGTGTGCTTTGCCAACTATTAAAGAAGGGTGTAGTAAGGGTTGTGACAAGACTCTTTGCACTTGAGGGATGGAGAGTACTATTGAAGACGGTGTTGTCAGTGAATAATATGAAAGGCTATTGGATATGGTGTCACCTGGAGGAGGGTTTAGTGAATAGCTGAGTTCCAGTCATGAATTACCCCCCCTCTCTCTTTCTCTCTCGTGTTGCTCTGTTGGTTTTTGTTATTTTTTCTTTTTCTTCATTCTTCTGTAATTGTATTAAATAAATGAAATTGTTTAATTTTTTTGTACTGGAAAAAATGAGTAAAAAAAGAAAATAGTTGAAAAAAATCACTGAAAGTTGTTTTTTTTTTAAATTTGTTTTTGGTTGCGTAACTTCTTTTTACTTACACTCTATTGATTAATTTTAGTTGTTCTAATTTATTATTTTATGGTGTTATTTTTCTTGTTTTCCTCAGTTGTAAACTTTGCCAACCAAATGCATATGTATCTTTTACCATTGCCCATAAAAACAAGATGGCTTCCACCAGTGTGATATTTGATGATGATTGTCCAGTGTGGGAATATGATGTGGATACATTTCTCAGCTCTGAGTTGCTTTATGAAGAGAACAAGGTAAGAGTTACTTAAGTCTGCAGTTTAACTACATCCCTTTTGTCAGTTTAACAATGGGGCCTATGAACGTGTTCAGTTTAATGACATCCCTTTTGTTAGTTTAACAAGGGGGACCTATGAGCAAGTCTTCCGTTTACCTACATCTTTTTTGTCAGTTTAACAAGTGGGACATCTGAGCAAGTGAAAAATAGTTCTGGTTCCCATAATTAGCATCATTCCCCTTTGGAGCATTGGAGGCGGTGCTGTAGCAGAATTGGAACCTTTGGCACAAGGTTGGCTTTTCTCTTCATCTTTTTTTTAACTAAGAAAATTATGGTTTATTTAGCTTTAATCTTTTGAACACTTTACCCTTTGATCCCCAGAACTCAAAATTCACAATTAAAAAAAAAAACACGGTCAAACTTTGCACCAGACTGCAAATGTCTTTGTTTAAAGCTATCCCATCATTCCATTAAAAGAAAAGTTGTTGATAGTTGCTAAGCAAGGATGAACATAAGTGACATTTTCCTATGGACCCCTACACATGGATGTTGGTCGACTAGCAAAAACTTACCTACAACAGCTCTACGCAGACTCTGTTTAGAAGACCTGCAAAGAGTGATGAATGATAGAGACAGATGAAGATAGAGAGTCAGGGAAATCCATGCTAGCAACACGACTTGACCATGATTATTAGTATTTGACATAATCACCTTTAGTCTAAATCTTAGGATTATAGATTCAAAAGATTGAACTCTGCTAACTTAGAAACTAATTTGCATTAGCTATGAGTTTTTTTCTAGCTAAAAATGTAGTTTTTGCATCTAAGTAGAATTTGAAAGAAACTATTCAATCTTTATATCAAAAAAGGGAACAAAGTTTAATAGAAAGAAAACAGTATGAATGATGCAAAACTTATTGATGACGAAGATTGTATTTTTTTTGTTTTATTTGTTTACTAGCAGTACTCATGAAAATCTACTTTTTAAAAACAATTGTTTTTGTTAACAATATGATTAAAGGGGAGTAATGGACATGACAATCAATGACTTTGCTTTCTTTATTATTCAGTATTAATTAAAGTGTTTTTCCTTTATTTATTCGCCCTGTCAGCTGGGGCTGTAGAATACGCTGACTGCACCTCTGCAGAGGGGTAAAACCCCCCCAACGAGGCTACCTGTTGGCCGTGGGTGGCGACCCGTGATGCTTAAGGACGGGATCCTGGTGGTTGAGCAGTACTTGGCCTGAAAATCGAGTGGTCAAGTCTCTTGCAACACACCACTTTGGCCCTTACTGGGCTAGACGGGCGGTCGGAGAGGCCCGATCCGATCAATCGGCTGGTCATGACAGTACTCTCTTAGATTTTTAGATTTTTTTTTTTTTTTTTAATCTAAATGAGGACGATGGCTGTAGGGTCAATCATGCTGTGGAAAGACTCGTAGTCCTTTCTGTCCCTGGGGAAGTAGTTATGTTGGGAACAAAAACCCAGGGACAAAAAATTAATTCGTCTATCACCAGCATGAGTATACTGAACATGTAGCCCTGGTGTTGCTAGGCGAATGGGTTTCCCCCTAGGCACATCCCCATATGGGGCTCCGAGGTGGGTGGGGAGCATGTTCAGTGAAACTCATCCAACACTTTTATGGCTTCTGTTAAAACAAAAACCCAAGCAAAAAGACCCCATATTGAATGTGATTCAGACAATGATGAGCCATATCCAAGGTTCATCATTCTAGAATCAAAAGAAAAACTACCGCTAACAAAAATATCCCCCTTCATCATAGAAAAATGTATTTCAGCTCTAATATCATCCAAAACCGTAAAAAACTTGAAGAATGGAACCATCCTTATAGAGGTGACAGGAAAAAAACAAGCCGAAATAATATTAAAGCAAAAAAAAATCCACAACATAGATATAAAAGCTTACCCCCATGAGAGATTAAACACCTCTAAAGGGGTGATAAGAAATGGAGAGCTATCATTATGCTCAATAATGGAAATTAAAAATGAACTAAAAAAACAAAATGTAATAGACGTCAAAAGAATAACAATCAAAAAACAAAACGAAATAATTGAAACCAATACCTACATTCTAACCTTTAATAACCCAAAACCCCCTTTAGAAATAAAAATAGGCTATACAGTGGTGAAAGTTGAGACATACATCCCAAATCCCAGAAGATGTCATAACTGCCAGAAATATGGACACTTGAAGCAGCACTGCACAAGAAAACAAGTGTGTGTCAAATGTGGAGAGCAGGAACCAAATCACATAGAGGAATCCTGCAAAAACAGTCTAAACTGCAACAACTGCAAAGGGAATCATAGAGCAGACTCAAAGTACTGCAAAATCTGGGAAAGGGAAAAGGAAATTATCAAAATGAAAATCACCAAAAACATTACCTTCCCTGAAGCAAGAAGACTCGTAGAAAATCCCTTTAACAAATTAACTTTCTCTCAGGTAACCAGGACTCCCTCAAACCAAGTAGAAAACGAAGCAAAAACACAAATAAAAACAACAAAAATAGAAGAAGAATTAACAAATTTAATAAACGACCTACATGAACTAATCAAAACCCTTAAAACCATTATACCCAATGTACAACTAACTCCAACTGACAAATCAAAAAACATCCCTTCAACCTCTAGCCAAAAAAATGAAACGCTAACTATCAAAAACAGAAACCGATCAACCTCAAGAACCAGAGAAAAAGAAGAAAAACAAAAACCTACTCAACACACCCCTTCAAAAACCAAAAATAAATCCAGAAACATAGAAAGTATGGAAACCGAAATGGACTCGACACCTAAAATCGAAAATACAAAAATTAAATAGTACACCCTAAACCCAAGACACACACTGCATAAATAGTTATGGCCAAATACCAAAATACTCACAAGATAATCCAATGGAACTGTCGTGGCTACAAGGCAAATTACAACGAACTCCAGCTGTTAATAACTGAACAAAATCCTACCATTATATGTCTCCAAGAAACATTCAAAAAAAGCAATGATAAAACAAACATGAAAAATTATGAGCAATATGACTATATACATGACACGGGACTAAGAGCTTCGGGTGGTGTATCAATCCTAATAAGGAAAAACATTCCCCAAAGCAAAATCAACATCAGCACCCCCCTACAAGCAGTAGCAATTTCAGCAACTTTACACAAAACCACCACTATCTGCTCTATATACATTCCACCTCAAGATCCTATAAACGAAGAACAGCTAAATAACTTAATAAATCAACTCCCTAAGCCATATATATTGATGGGAGATTTCAATAGCCACAACATTTTGTGGGGAAGCAGGACAACGAGCAAAAGAGGTCAGACCCTTGAAAAAATCATTAATAACAACAACCTATGTCTCCACAATCGGAAAGCTCAAACCCACCTAAGCTCATCCTCAGGTACATTCTCTGCTATAGATCTAACACTCAGCGACCCAGCCACCTTTATAGAATATAACTGGAGGGTATATGAAGATTCCTGCGGCAGTGACCACTTTCCAATCATAATAGAAAATACTAAACCAGGAAAATCAGACCCACAAACAGTCTCAAAAACCCCACGATGGAATTTCAAAAAAGCAAACTGGCAAGCCTACAAAAAACTATGCCTTGATACCCTAATCCCAGAAACAAATATAAACCAAGAAGAACCTATAATACATTTCACAAACACCCTAATTAATATAGCAAACAAAACCATACCTAAAACTACAACATCCCCAAAACATAACAATCCCTGGTTTACGGAGGAGTGCAAAACTATGATCAGAGAACGCCAAAGAATCCTCAGGAAATTTAAAACCAACCCTTCATCAGAAAATCTAGACAAATATAGACAACAAAGAGCTAAAACTAGACGCACAATTAAAGAAGCTAAAAGGTCCTCCTGGAGAAACTTCACTGCAAAAATAAACTCAAATACTAATCCCAAAACAATTTGGAACTTTGTAAAGAAAATATCAAATAAAACTGTCCACACTCCTATAAATCATCTCTCCCAAGGAAGCACAAAAGCTTTGAATGAAAAACAAATAGCTAATCTGATGGCAGAAAACTTTGCCCAAGCATCATCTACCAAAAAATATTCCAACAAATTTAACTCCATCAGAATCAAAGAAGAAAAGAACAAAATAAAGTTCACCTCTGACAATACTAAATGCTACAACCAACTTTTCACCCTAGATGAACTCCAAAATTCATTATCCAAATCCAATAACTCAGCTGCTGGTCCAGATGAAATCCACTACACATTTCTTAAAGAATTACCTTCAATTTCCCAGAAATATCTCCTAAACATATATAACAATATCTGGATCTCAGGCAATATCCCTACTTTATGGAAGCAAGCTACAATCATCCCCATCCTCAAAAAACAAAAAGACCCAACAAATCCCACCAGCTATAGGCCCATAGCCCTAACTAGTTGTGCATGCAAAACTTTAGAAAGGATGATAAACCAAAGACTAATATGGTTTCTCGAATCAAATAAACTGCTCTCAAACCTACAAGCAGGCTTCAGAACAAAAAGAAGCACAATGGACCAGGTGGTTCATATAGAAACTCTAATCAGAGAAACATGCATAAAAAAGGAACACCTAGTGGCAGTCTTTTTTGATCTTGAAAAGGCCTATGACACAACGTGGCCATACGGAATTCTCAAAGACCTTAAAAACTTTGGGTTACAAGGTAGACTTCCCATCTTCATCCAAAACTTTCTTGAAGACCGATCTTTCAGGACACTGATTGGCAGCACATACTCTGATTCGAAGCCACAAGAGGTGGGAGTTCCTCAGGGCAGTATTTTATCAGTATCCCTATTTATAATAAAAATAAACAGCATAACATCCTGCCTCCCTCCAGAAATCAAAGGGTCATTATATGTAGATGACTTCCTCATCTGCTATAATTCAAAAAACATGACAACCATAGAAAGGAAAGTACAACAATGCATAAATAAAATCGAAAAATGGACCACAGAAAATGGATTTACAATTTCAAATAGTAAAACAAAATGTGTACACTTCTGTCAAATCCACAAGATGCACAACCACCCTAAACTTACATTAAATAACACTGAAATACCCATAACAGATGAACATAAATTCCTTGGCATTATCTTTGACTCTAAACTATCCTTTATCCCACATATAAAAAAGCTAAGAATAAAATGCAATCAAGCCATGCAACTATTGAGAGCCATAGCCCACACAGACTGGGGTGCTGATAGAAAGACACTTATCAAGCTATATAGATCTCTAATAAGATCAAAACTTGACTATGGCTGCTTCATATACGGAGCAGCCAGAAAATCCTACTTACAACGACTGGAAACAATACACCACCAAGGACTTCGCCTTACTTTAGGAGCCTTTAATACTTCCCCAAAGGAAAGTCTATACATAGAAGCAAACGAACCCCCTCTCTATTTAAGAAGACAAAAATTAGCACTACAGTACTACATCAAACTCATCTCCTGTCCACAAAATCCTGCTTATGACTATACCGGCAAAACAAAATATGAAAACCTGTATCAAAATAACCCAAAAAAAATCAGACCTTTTAGCTTAAGAATAAGTGACCTCCTCAACGAAATCAAAATCAACACTAAAATAGTACACCATACCATACTCTCCAAAACGGCACCATGGACCATAAGGCAACCAACTATAAACTTAGAACTGGCTAAGTTACCCAAAATAAAAACACACCCCATCACTTATCAAGAGAAACTCATAAAAATACAAAATAAGTTTCCAGATCACTATCACATCTATACAGACGGATCCAAACAAGGAAAAAAAGTAGGCTGTGCTGCTATTTCTCAAAAAAAAGAAACCCTAAAACGCCTACCTAATGAAGCTTCAATTTACAGTGCAGAAACCACAGCCATTGATCTAGCTATGAATATCATAGCAGATCATAAAGCTTCCAAATTTATCATATACACAGACTCCAAATCAGTCCTGCTAGCACTACAGAACAGAGATACATCATCCCCCTTGATTACAAAGCTCTTAAACAAACTAAACTCCCTCTCTAAAAATAATAGCATCATATTCACCTGGATACCAAGTCACATTGGCATCCAAGGAAATGAAAAAGCAGACAAAGCTGCAAAAAAAGCTCTTCAAATTGATATGTGCAAATCAAAAATCCCATATACAGATCTAAAACCAACCATAAAGAAATTTATATCAGACAAATGGCAGAAATCATGGGACAATCAGACCCAAAACAAACTCCATGAAATACAAGAAGCTATCGGAGAGTGGCCAACAGGCTACAGAAGTAACAGAAGAGAAGAAGTAATACTTGCCAGATTGCGTATTGGGCACACCCACATTACTCATTCACACCTGTTAAAAGGGGAGGATGCCCCAGTGTGCCCATCATGCAAAGTACAACTCACAACCAAACATATCCTTCTAAATTGTAACAACCTTAAACATATCCGCACTAAATACTATCAAGCAAGAAACCTGAGGGACATCTTTAAGAATACAAACCCTGAAAACATTTTTAATTTTCTAAAAAAAAGCAACTTTTTCAGTAAGATATAACCAAACATCTCTATAGAACCGCTATTTTAATGACTGAAATTAAATATAACCTTTTTGGCATTAAATGACCCACAGGGGTTGATATGCCGTTAAACAAAACTCAAACTCAAACTCCTTTATTTATCTATTTATCCCTTCTCTTCTTTCCTTTCTTCCATTCTTGTATTTATTTTTTTTTTCTTCTCTCATAATCTAAATGGAATGGTCCATTATTCATCTGAGGTGATGACAGGATGTAATATTGGAACACGGACATTCACATCTTCTTTTAATATCATAGATTTTTCAGTTATGCTTTATATTTCCTTTTACATTCATTTTGATTTCACCTTTAAAGAATTTCATTTTTATTTTAGAATCTTGTTTTCAAAGTTTGGCACAAACCTCCAAATGTTCCCAAAGAACCTGGTAAGATTTTTACGAGATTTTTATTTTTTCATGATTTGATTTCTGTTCATGTAATGAAAGTGTGACTGGTAGACGTGTGTATATATATATATCTACCCAACCTTGCTGCTATCAGCAGGATGTGACACAAAGCCAAATTTTTAGCAGAGTAAAGCTAATTTGAATTCAAAGTTTTCCTTCTAAATTGGTTGCCTAATTATGGCTAAGAGGGGGTGTCCTCGTGGTGTAATGGTTAAAGTGATGGACTATGGAATCATAGTAAATGAGTTCGTACTCCAGTCGCGCTATTATGTTCACTTTTGAGCAAATACCCTTGGGAAAGGTATGAACCCCCTTATCCTCTCAGCTATGGGTTAAATAGTACCACTACTGTTCTTCTAGGAGAATGGCTTTGGCATTAAATAACCTACAAAGGTTGATGTGCCATTAAACAAATAAACCAAACCTAACTATAGCTAAAGAATTCAGTCTGCCCCACTATATACCCATAACTGGGGGAAGAAGGAATGGATTCATGCTTTTCCCAAAGGCATTAGCACAAAGTGAAATGCAAACAGCCTTGTCCAGGATTTGAACTCAGATTGCCCATTCCATTCTTTTACTACAATAACTGCGAAGCACATCTCCACATGTTTTTTTATGGTCATTTACTGTTCCATTTTTAAGAAATAACTTGATTGAAAAAATAACAGGTTTTCATTAATCTATAATAATCACATCATCATCATCACCAAAACGTTCCAAGAGCATAGACTCTCTGGATTCTCACTTGTCATCCATTCCTATTGGTCATCACTCTAGGCAAATCCTTTAGGAAACATCCAGTGTCCAGACAGTGTTTAAATGTAAGTTTTTGCTGGTTGACCAATGCTGGTGTGCCCATATATAGAATGTTGCTTATGAGTTCATTCTTACTTCTACAGCTCCCAGCTACGGGTTAAATAGTACCACTACTGTTCTCCTTGGAGAATGGCTTTGGCATTAAATAACCTGCAAAGGTTGATATGCCATTAAACAAAGAAACCAAACCAAACCAAACCTAACTATGGCTAAAGAATTCAGTCTGCCCCACTATATACACATATATACTTCTACAGCAGTAACTTGCATGTCTTGCTTGGATGGTTTGAAAGAGGTTAGTGGCCGTACAGCTGCTGTTTTGTAGGGTGCTGCTTCTCGAGTTTGTTCAGAACTGAACACAACATCCTTTTGTAGTTCCCATTTACCATTTTCTCCAAGAACTTCAAGAGTTCAAGTGGTGTGGCCATACAGTAGTAATTAAATGGTTACAGTTTGGAAGAATTTTTGTTTTATTTTATGAGTGCTTAGATTTCCATTTGGTCCATAACCTGTTAATAGCTGTCCAACTGATCACTTACCAAACCAAAAATATCTGATGGTTAAGGTATGATATTTGTTGCTGCCTCCCACCAGACAGGACTTGACACAAGGTCAAAAGCCCGAAGGCCGATTAAAGTGGGGATAAAGGGGAGGGGAAGGTTGTGAACAAGCCAAGACTCGAACCCTGCTGGTCTGTGCTGCTCATCGACCCACTAAGTGCAATGTGGGTCTAATGAGGCAAGCAGTTTCACGAATCTAAATTTGGATCCGGGCACGTATGCCGGGTTATAGCTTAAACTAGACAACAAGGTCTAGTGCTATACATAGGGGACAAAGGTTGCAGCTCACCCACCCGAAGGTAGCCCAACCGAAGTTGGGGGCCTTTTGGCCTCGAATCTGCCATTGTTTGATACCCCATCCAACACGAATGCCAGACAGCTCAGCCAAAAGGCCGGGGAAGTATAGTTAAGGTATGTTTTGTTACTAATTTGTGGTATTATGTTCACTGGTAAAAATTACTGTAACATTGTATGGATATAATTTATGGATTCAGTCAGCTGGGGCTGTAGAATACACCAACTACTTCTCTGCTGAGGGGTGAGACCTCCCTTCCTCAACAAGTATCCTGGACATGACACTAAACAATCTGATGGTGAAGTTCCAGTAATGCTGGAGCTTTGGAGAATGTGGAGTGTCCCTTCATTATCATTGTTCCCAGGTCCACTCTAGCCCAGAGTGGTAGCACCTGATAGGGTCTTATCTATAGGTCTAATAGAACTAAACTGCATACTTATGCTAAACTGAATTATTTGAAATGGAACTGTTTTTGTATGCTAAACTGAATTGTTTGAAATATAACAGTTTATATGTATAAAATAGATTTGGCATTAAATAACCTACAGTGGTTGATATGCCATGAAACCAAACCAAACAGCCTTGTCCAGGATTTGAACTTGGTTCACTGAGTTCATTTTCTTTGATGCTAACCATTATGCCATGTGAGCTTCCAAAAATGGAAAAGAAATTACATTATATAATGAAAGACTTAACTTTGTGTAATGAACAACTAATTTTTAGCCACGAAACAGGTGTTTTTATCATGTATTCCATGTAATGAACAACCTCTACCTTTTTGGTGACCCATTTGGTTGGGGTTATAGAATACACAGACTGCATCGTTGCAGAGGGGTAAAACTCCCCCAACGAGTCTCCTGAATATGACACTAAACTATCTGATGGAGCTTTGGAGAATGCTGAGTACCTCTTTATTGTCATTTCTCCCAGGTCTACTCTGGCACAGAGTGGTAGCACCTAATATGGTCCTATCTATGGGTCAAATAGGACTATTTGACATTTAAACTGTATACTTATGCTAAACTTAATTGTTTGAAATAGAACTATTTGATCATTCAACTGTGTGTAAACAAATGACTGATGTTTAATTTAATTGTTAGTGATACATAGCAATACTTGAAAACATTTAACTGTGTGCAAACAAATGATTAATAGTAAAAAGAATTTTTTGTATTAGATAGAAATGAGGGAAACAATTTAACTGGGTGCCAAAAAATGTGCTCAGGCCTATTTAAAAATATTATCTGCAAAATGTGTTTAGAAAACATGTATCTAATATATGTATAAAAAGGATTTGGCATTAAATGACTTACAGTGGTTGATATGCCATAAGACCAAACCAAATCTAACTTGTGGCTATGTCCATCATCACCAAATTTTCCAACTTGCACAAATTTCTTTGACTCTCTCTCTATTCGTCCCTATCATCCATTGCTCCTGGTAAGTTTTCCAAACTACATCCTGTGTCTGCACAGAGCTGATAAATATAAGTTCTTGCCCATCGGGGTCCATAGAAGAGTTCATCCTTACTCCTCCTGCAAAAATATTTCTTTAACACCCAATGATATAAAGGGAAAACATTCAAACAGTTACTTATATTTTCAAAACTATTGTAATACATTCAAAATCAACTCAGTCGTATTCCCTCTTAGGCTGATTTGTGTTTCAACATAGCTTCAACAATATTTAATCAAAGGCTTTTAGTTAGCTTACTGTTGTGGACCAGTAAAAGGTCCAGAAGAAAGACACGAACTCGGGATGACATGAAACAAGTATATTGAACAAAAGTATAAATACAGAATAGATAAAAGAGTGTTGAACGTCAGTCTGACTGCCAAAGTGTTAGGCTGGAGTTGATTTAATTTAATAGGAAGAGTTCATTATAGTCCGTAAGGTAGGTACCATAATACTTAGTGTATTTAATATTTGTACATATGTACACAGGTGTTATAAATAGTAAACAATGTTAAATAAAAACTTTATTATCTTAACTAATATCTTTTGTTTAGGTATAGACTATTTAGGGACACTTTGAATTGAAGTTACTGCAAGGCTATGTCTAGAAACAAGGTAAAATTTAGACCTTTTAAAAACATATCTGGTATAATGAATGACCCTTTTTTTTTGGGGGGGGGGATAAAAATTGTTCTTCAAAAGTCATTCATTACAGAGTATATGGCATGCAAAAATGAATTATAGACATGTATTTTTCTCTGTAATCATTTCATATAAGATTATATTAATCTTTTTTTTTTTTTTTTTTTTTTTTTTTTTTTTTTTTTTTTTCATATTACAGATAAATCAAGTGATCAGGTGATTGGCTTTGTATCTGTTGACTTAGCACCACTTGTATCAGGCTTGAGACAGTTATGTGGGTGGTACAACATCATTGATTTTAGTGGACGGTGCAGGGGTCAAGTAAAGGTCAGTTCTTTTTCTTTACAATTGCTGCTAATTTCTTAGTAATCAATATTTTACTATGTCTTTATGTGGTTAGTTTGATTATTCAGTCCTTACACTCTGTATTACAAAGGCAGTAGAGTATGTGAACCCTCTCTTTCAGTTTAATGAGAAGATCCTACTAGTATAAAGTCAGAATCCACAGAACCAAGCTCACCTTACCTTTCGCTATGTCCTTCCCACAGACAAGAATGCAGCTGAGGTACAGATTGTACACTCTGACCCCAGGGGAGGTGGCAATCATTACATTAACAGTCAATGCATGGGTGTATATTGAAATGTTCAATAATTTTCTCGTTCCATTGATAGAAAATTGATTTGGTGATGATGGAGTCATTTCAGGACAATTATGCATCTTCTCATAGAGCAAATTGAGATTAAAGCTTTTCTTCAGGAAAGGCAAATAAAATCAATGACATGGCCAGGAAACATTCTGGATCTAAATCCAATTGAATCACTTTGATAAAGAATATTGTTTTAAATTAGTGAAATCCATATCTGATAGAATTAAGGCTGCCATAAAGGCTTGGGGGAGAGGCAACTAAGTTTTAATTCTAATCATTTTATCAGTGAATTTCATAATATTTTTCTCTACGTACCTTGGAAAAAATTATCCCATTAATTTAAATAATTTCATCTAGTTTGATTAAGGTATATTTTACGAAACTAGAATGTTCAGCTATTCAATAAAAAGGTTTTGTGTCTTATCTGTTATTAGTTTATTTACTGCTAAATAAAAACCAAGCTGAACATCCTCTAAGTGTGCTAACTCTATAATGTTTGCCAGAGATAGTTTAAATAAGCAGGGACATATTTTAAAAAATCAGATTTATTTGTTGTTAAACATCAATTACATACAACTTGTTTGTAAAGTTGTTTTTATCCTTTGTTTTAAATTTGCCTGATATGTAAGATTGTATTGATGATTATTATTTTTTGTTCTTACTAAAAATGTGATTAATAAAAGATTAAATGGGTTAGAATTTGGTTATTTAAGTTAATTGTCCAACAGAGTTTTTTTTTAAATTCCTTATTAGATTTAGGAGTTAGTCTTTCTAGTAAACATTAATATACTGTATTTTGCAACCTATAAGATACACCCTAGATTTAGCTGGAAATATGCTGGGAAAAAAAACTACAGAAAATTTTTTAGTGTCTTACTGAGACCCTCAGCCCCAACCATTATTATGTAGGATGCAGAATGATTTTGAGGGTCAGATTTTATGGGGGGAGATGAAGAGCATCTTAGATACAGTAGGCCAATATGGAAAACAGGATTAGCGAATAAAATTCAAATTAGTGTTATATATTGACCCTCGACCGAGTCGTCAATCAAGAGAGGCACCTGTGTAAATAAGTGGAAGAACAGCGGAAGCAGGTGGGCATTAAACAATAATATAACCAGGTGCACAGACGGTTCGAGTCAGTTGGAGACAAGATGCCAAAGTGAGAGTCAGCGGCAGACAGAGGGCTTTGGGCCCTCAGTGACCCACAGTTGAGCAACCCCAGCTAAGATGAGGAAGAAGTGCTGCTATGGTCGCGAGAAGAACTTGGGTCAATATAGCAGTCTGTCCCCGTATCCTGCTCATCTCGCACACAACAAACATCACCCTGTCAAGAATAAAGTGTGAGAGATTATTTTTTATAAAGAAGTGTATTCATTTGTTCATTGAAGTTTGTATATTATGTTCCCGTGTATATTTGTCTATGTACATGTGTAGTTGTATCATGGTTGTGAATATACAACATTAGGACTGAAGATGTTTATGTTCATATTAATTCCTTTGGTAAGGGCAAAAATATAATTCTCCCTGCACTTTGTCCTAGATAATGGCCTTGCCACAATTGTTAGTGTGAATAAATGAACAGTTCAACAAAACATCCCTTCGTAAAACCACTCTAATGTTACCTGCTCAGCAAAAAGCTGTTACCCCCTTTGACAGCATCTAATTATGTACAGTAAGCATAAAGAAATTATGCATTACAGATTTTGCAAGTATCCAAATTGCAAAGCACTTAATGTCTTTTCTCTTTTAATTTCCAGCTGAGTGTTACTCCCTTGGAATCAATTGTTCATCATTGGAACCAATTAAAGTCACATGTTGACATCTCTGTAAGTACAGCAATAAGATTTTCAAAGCTCAAATGTTATCACAAATTATTTGGATGTTTAAAAAGTGTGTAGTTCATTTAGTTCATATTATGAAATGGACTAAAAACTATTGTGGCTCATGAGGCTTTTGAGTTATTCTATTGAAAGTATTGTTATTTTCTTTTCTTTCAAGATAATTTAACTTTTGCAAAAAATTTTTTTAAAAACATTTCACAAAATCATATGAAAATATTGATATTTTCTAAATTGTCTTGAAGACAAAGTATATTACAAACATACTGTCTCAATTTTAAGGCCATAAATGTTTACATGCACGGAGTTGTAGGTGTTATACTGAAAATTGGCAAGTTGTTTTCAAATTCTGGTCAAGGCTGTTTGCACTCATTTTATACTAATGGTTTTGGAAAAGACATGAATCTATCTCTTCGTTCTCAGCTATAGGTAAAATAGTAGGACAGGCTGGACAGCCTTGAAGGACTACCAGTCTCTATGAAAGACAATCCTAAATTCAAAACCTGGTACTGAAGTTTTTAAGGCAATCCAACATTGTGTTTGACCTTGAGATAAATCCAATAACAAAATTAATGTTCATTTCAAACTAATACCCTTTAAAAAAATATTACTGCCTTTATCTCTTCAGCTGCTGTTCTTTTATAAAAATAGCTTTGGCATTAGATAAACCATGAAGGTTGATATGTCATTAAACAAAGAAACCAAACCAAATTTAGTCTGCCCTGTCAGCTGGGGCTGTAGAATACACCGACTGCTTCTCTGCTGAGGGGTAAGACCCCCCCCGCAACGAGTGTCCTAGACAAGACACTAAACAATCTGATGGTGAGGTTCCAGTAATGTTGGAGCTTTGGGGAATGTGGAGTATTCCTTTATTGCCATTGTTCCCTGGTCCACTTTGGCCTGGAGTTGTAGCATCTGATAAGGGTCCTATCTATGGGTTGAATCGAACTAAACCATGCTTCCTTCACTACACTGATTTTTGCATTTAAACTGCGTATTTATGCTAAACTGAATTGTTTACAATAGAACTGTTTTGACATTTAAACTGCATACTTATACTAAACTGAATTGCTCAAAATAGAACTGTTTTGACGTCTAAACTGTGTACTTATGCTAAACTGAATTATCTGAAATAAAACTGTTTTGACATTTAACGTTGTGTATTGTCCAGTCGGCTGGGGCTGTAGAATACACTGACTACACCTCTGCAGAGGGGTAACCCCCCCCTCAACGAGTATCCTGGATTTGACACTAAACAATCTGATGGTGAAGTTCCAGTAATGCTGGAGCTTTGGGGAATGTGGAGTACGCCTTCATTGCCTTTGCTCCCAGATCCACTCTGGTCTGGCATGGTAGCACCTGATCGGGCCCTATCTATGGGTTGAATAGAACTATTGGCATACTTATTCTAAACTAAATTGTTTGACTCAATTGAATAGCTTGAAATAGAAATGTTTTTGACAAACCATACTTACATTTAAACTGTGTGCTTATGCTAAACTGAACTATTTGAAATGGAACTTCTTTTTTCGACATTGAAACTATACTTACATGATTTGTTTAATATAGAACTATTTTGACATTTAACTTTATGTAAACAAAATTTGTACTTATGCTAAACTGAATTAGCTGAATTAGAACTGTTTGACTAAACTGAATAGCTTGAAATAGAAATGTTTTTCACAATTAAACTATACTTACCTTTAAACTGCATACTTATTCTAAACTGAATTGTTTGAAATAGAGCTATTTTCATAAAAATGGATTTGGCATTAAATAACCTACAAAGGTTGATATGCCATAAAACCCAAACAACCAACCAACCAGCAAAATCTAGTCTCAACACTGGTACCATAATTAATTTTCTCTGAAACGAAAAAAAATTGTATAAATATCTATACTTATTTTTTTATTGCTGTATAATGATATATTTGGTTACTGAGTTTCAGTAAATAATACCTAATAATATTCATTTTGATTGTATAATGTTCCTCTCGAAGAAATAAAATCCTGATATCTTTAGTTTAGAAGAAAATATTCATTAAAAGATGTTTTTGAGGTGTACTTTAAGCAACACTATATATATATAGTGAGATAATGTGTGTGTTTATATATGTATATATATATATATAGAGAGAGAGAGAGAGAGAAATGAACATGCATCACAGTAATATACACATTGTGTATAAGAATGTATTGCATGTAACATAGTAACAATATTGCAAAATATGTACTTTTTTAAAAATTTGTTTTTCATTGTTTTTTTGTTTTTTGGGGTTTTTTTGGGGTTTTTTTCAGAAGACTGATAAAAATGGCAGTTTGCAAAAGTCTCTGCCTCATTTTAGTGAGCATTATCAAAATGTGAAATTGCATCATGAATTGTTACAAAACCAGCAGCAAAGCCAGAAATATGATGATGATATTATCAACACAAACCTGCCCAAGTCCATCACCAAAAAAGTTGCTTTTTCTTCAGATCCATCTTCACGATCACAATTGATGTCAAAACTTCAGTAAGTAATAAATTATATGTTAATTATCTCGTGCATATTTGAAAATATCTTTTATTTGATTCTTATAATATTTTTAGGGTGAGTTAAAAGTCTTGCAATATTTTGCTGTGTGATAATTTGTGGTGTGTATATCACATAAATGTAATGGTAGTATTGTGGTAGTTGATGCATTGGTTCACTGTATGTGTGTGTGTGTGTGTGTGTGATTTGAAAGCCACACAGATGAATGTGCAATGTAGTCTAATTCAGGAACTTATGCTTTGTAAGTTCAAACTGGGCCCTAATATTGTGGAAGCAACCAAAAACATTTGTTGTATGAAGGCACAGTTGTGACCAGATGGTTCAAGAAATTTTACTTGGGTTGCAAGAACCTCAATGATCAGGCAAGCTCAGCTATGGCTAAAATGATGGATTTTAAGCCCTAGAAGCAAATTCAGCATGTGGTCTTATCTGCAGAACCGGAATAGACTAAAACACCAACAGAAACGGACGCTAACACCAACAAGGCAACACCGGCCCGCAAATAATCTGATGTGAATGAACCAGATTCAAAAGCCAACGGAAATGGACATGAATACCAACTCCAACATGATCTAGCGGCAACCTCGTTAGCAGCTGCCAGCTGAAGATTTGAGCATGCTATATGTAATGCTCGGCACGTGCCATTACACCATCGGTAGAGTCCATTGCATGCACTGTGATTGGCTATGACTTATAAAAAAAATACAGCTTGTGTGACGCGCGTCTCAGCTTATTTTCATCTGCCATCGGTCTCGCGAGTTGGATAGTCTGGCCAATCTGGTGAGTGCCTTTTTGTTGTCATACTGTAGTGTCATCCTCAAATGTGTGCCAGGCCAAAGCACACACATGCAGTTCTCAGGTGCTTCTGTGCATGCCCGCCACACAGCAAGTGGCACTCTGTAGTGTCATCCTCAAATGTGTGCCAGGCCAAAGCACACACATGCAGTTCTCAGGTGCTTCTGTGCATGCCCGCCACACAGCAAGTGGCACTATTAGGCAAACTTGGAATTGCACAATCCAGTGTTGTTAGTCACTTCACCCACTCAGCAAAATTCAGTCCAAACTACCTAATTGTGCCTCACATAACCAAAATATTGCAAAACTTTTGACTCACTCTAGTATTATTAAACCTTTAGTTATTATCAAACTTTTTTTTTCATTTTGATCAAGTGATATACAATAAAACTTGCTGTTACGAAGGTAGCATGAAAGTTATAGCAAACTATACATACTAAGTTAATAACAAAATGTCGTTTAAGAATAATTTTCCTGGAATTGTGATAAAAAAGTTAAGAAACTTATGAAGAATGCAAGCAAACAGCAAAATAAATAACAGAAGTTTGAGTTGAAACAAAAGTTTGTTTTATATAATGTTTCTGATAATGAGCAACAGCTTACAAAAAATATGTTGTGAGAGTTTTCATCTTTGTATGTGTACAGTGTATGTAAATGTTTTAGTATTCTTTTTAAACTGTTTATTTGCATGTCAGTCCTGAAATTCCTTAGAGGATAAAACTTACTTATTGTCAAGAAATTTTGGGACTGATACTTTTGTTTTATCTGTTGTCTGAGACTTCTGGGGCTACTACTAACTAGTGCTGGGGATTTGGGTCTATACTCACCAGCTTTTTGGTGGCAAAATAAGGAAAAGTTCTTTCAGGAAACCATGACACATTTGGGCCATTTTTTATTTTTAGATTTGATGATACACGTAGATAAGCGATAAAACAACGGCAGCATCTTCCCTCTTTTTTATCTCACTGGAGATTGTGAATGCTAACATCTCATTGTTTAAATTTTTGTTTTTTCTGTTGTTTTTTTTTATTGTATTTTTAAAGCTATCCACAACCAATAAACGAAAATTAAATAGCAGTTTTTGTATTACAAGATTCTGTTATGTTAGACCATCCAAAGTTTTGTTTGGGTCATTTTCCATTTTTCAATTTATGATGGGTCCATCGGAACATAAATCCCATTATACTAGTGTAGAATGTATATGTGTGTCTCTATGCCAGTTAAATGGTGAAAGGAGTTAGTACCTACAGTTAATAGAAACTGTAAAGAAAAATTTATTGTAAGGCAAAAGAAAAGTTGATATTAAAGGATAAGGATATAAATGCCTAAACCCACCTTGTTGGTCGGGCTTAGAATATGCTGTGTCCTCTGCAGAGGGGTAAGACCCTCCCTGCTACCAAAAAAAAAAGGAGGCATATTGGGTATGACATGTAACTGCATCTGATAGTGAGGTTTCAGTTTTGGAGCTCTGAAGAGTATAGCGTATCCCTTCATTGTCATTACTCCCAAGTCCACTCTGACTTGCAGTGGTAGTACTTGTTTTGGTTCAATCCATGAATCAAATAGATCTGTTTGAAAATTATCAGTATTGGATAGGAATACTTGAAACTATAACTGTGTAAACAAATCATTATAGACTAATAAAAAATGCAATGGAACATTGAAAATATAGTTATGATTCTAATCGAGCCTTCGCATTAAATAACTCATAATGAGTTGATGTGCCATTAGACAAATAAGCCAAAGGCTTGAACATATAATGAAAATTTTTCTGGAAAATGGGGAAACAGTGGGTTAATTCATAGCTTAGTGGATTTTAATACAAACTCGTATCCTCATTTAAAATTTTCTTTTCATTATTCCAATAATGGAGGTGTGCATGGCATAAAGGTTATCACTGTAGTAAATGGACTTGGCAGCCTGAGTTCAAATTGTGAACAAGGCTCTTTGCTGTTCACTTCATACTAAATCTCTTAAGGCAATCCATCTCTTTTCCTTACAATTATGGATAAATAGTAGGACAGATTGGGCTCTTTAGCCTTATTTAGACAACCATTATAGGAGAAGGAAAACCCTAGATTCAAACCAGCTGTACTTTTCTTAAAAGTTCACCTTGAGTCACATTGTACTCATAGCAAAGGAGTTTGGTAAATATCTACAATATAATGTTTTTGTTAGTTTAAATGAGAGTTTAGGATTAATGTCAATATCTCAGAACTTCTTAAAAGTACATTTTTAGTATTTTTGAATGGCAGTTAAATGTATTTGTAAATTCTAAATCATGACAGTAGTACATGTTATATGCAATTGTTAAGCTTCCCTAGTGTCCTGGGTGTGGCATTAGCTACATCTGATCGTGAAGCTCTACTTCTGGATGTCTGGGTAGTGTAGAGTCACCACTTCACTGCCATTACTATTGTACCAATCCATCACTTTGGGGTACACTTTGGCTGGCCGTGGTGTAACAACCCGGATCTGGTTGGGTGTGTCATGTTTCTGGATACGTTAGTTGAGACTGCCTGATATGGATGCTGGGGAGGCTTAGCATTTGCGTCATACACCTGAGACTGACTTATTCCTCGAGCCTCAGGGGCCGTCCCCCCCCAGGCTCTAACCTTCCTCAGAGAAGCTAGGTTTATTGTCTGGTGCCTCAGGCACCCTTTTATAGGAATGCCGATAAGGCCCGAGGCATTTTTTGAAATGTTGGGCATGTCTGGGCTAAAGCCCTGCACCTGGACCAACCTTAAAAAGGTCTTGTGCTATACTTGCCCATTTGTTGGGGTGTGTGATAAATACCATTGTGGTTTTGTGGACAGCTAGTTTGACAGTCAGACAGAGTAGACAAGTGAATTGACATGGTGTGTGACAAGGAAGGTGAAGAGAACAGACCCAGTTTGCCTGTTGTGACAGGTGGGAAAGCGAGCACCAGAATCCATTTCCTTCAATCCTACATTGTTATAATCCCATCTATGTGTCAGATAGATCTGTTTGAAAATTAATATTAACAGGAATACTTTAATTTTGTATAAATTATTAGTATTTGATAGGAATGATTGAAACCATATAAATTTTTTTACAAATTATTTGTATTAAAAATAGTTACTTAAAGGTATTATGGTTTGCAAATAACTATTATTAAATAGGAATAGATACCTGAAACCATATAATCGCTTGTAAAAAAAGACTCATTTCAGCATTAAAAAAGTCTACTAGGGTTGACATACCATAAAATCAACAAACCCATCCTAATCAAGTCATTGATTCAAATAAATGCCAGGCGCTTTAAATAAAGTTGTCGTTGAAGATATTCTTTAATAATATGGTGAAGATGGCCTCTTCATTACAACATATGTACTGTTACAGTACCAAAGAGACAGTCACCAGGATAAAGTTAAGTCAACCACATTAACTTGACAAAGTGAAACAACATGTCATGATGAAAAAGAGAGAGCAGAAACAGACCTTGAATTTTCTTCCTGATTTTCTGTTGTAGTTCTAAGATGCTTGTCTGCTGGGTTGCATCTAGTGTAAGGCCCCCTTTCGGAGCCCACCCCCAAAATGGGATTTGTAAACTTTCGTCTCCTTACATATTCATGGCTAGTGTTCAACTCACTGTCTTTACCTCATAATATCTCACAGTCAACTCACTCAAAACGAGTTGTCCCCTTCCCTCCACCTAGTATCGACAGGAGGAACATTTTCACTAGTTCCACACCTGTGCTGAAGGTTTTGAACCCCTAAGATTTCCTAGTCATTTTTAATTACAAGTATTTTGGCCAGGCTGTTTGGTCTATTTATTCATTTTTTCCAATTTTAATTTTCTATGAGCTGTTCAATTACATTACACATACTGCCCATGGTGTAATTGTTATCGTCGTAGGAAATGGACACGGCCACACAAGTTCAAGTCCTAGACGAGAATGATTGCATTTCATATAGCACTAATACCCTTGGGAAAGGTATGAATCCAATTATTCTCCCTCCAGCTATGGGTAAATAGTAGGACAGACTGGGTTCTTCAGCCTTGGTGAGGCAACTAGTCTAGGAGAAGGAAAACTCTGAATTCAAACTTGTTAAACTCCGCTTAAAAATTGACCTTGTGTCATATCCTGCCCAAGCGGAGGGGTTGAGTAAATAGGATTACACATACTGATTTACATAATGCCAATGTATAATAGATATAATTTAGTATATGGCAAATTTCCATTGAAACTTGCAGAGTTTTGCCTGTTAAATAACTCAATCTCACATTATATAGATTCTTTGAAGATAAGATTAGTCATTCACAGATTTTGGTTAGAACTATACCAACTGTGAGGCAGCCCTACAAAGGAAAGAAAAATAAGCTTTAAAGAATTCTGAGAATTCTTTATTTTCTCTGTGAATTTATCCTGGTTGTGTGTGTGTGCATGTGACAGTTCACAAAATAGACTTGGGTACTGATCCCTTCCTATTAGGATATAAACATTAGGTGAAGTTCCTTTATCCCACTTAGTGTCTAAACAGTCATTTTTAATGACCCACTACTGCTGGGTTCAAACTTCCTCTGGTCTGCCTTATAACTCTTCTCTTTCTCCTGAATGATTTCTCTATCTACTGATTGTTTCCTGTAATATATGAAGATCAGACTTCCAGAAAAAGAAAAATGTTTTTCCCGAATGGACCACCTAACTCAAGTACTTTAAAAAAAGATTATATCTTTGTCTACTGACTTCTGAGCAAAATAGTGCTGAAGATTTGAGTTTATAAGGGATATTAAGAAGTCCTTTTCTTTCTATTTTATGATTTTTTAAAAATCTACCCACCTCCTTAACTTGGCTTTGCTCTTTTGTTACATCTATACACATACATCCATGTACAAACATATATGCTACCTATACCCACACATCAGTACAGATACACTCACCCCCAGATGCATGTACAAACGAATATAATACCTATACCCACACATCAGTACAGATACACTCACCCCCAGATGCATGTACATACGTCTATGCTATACTTATATGTATATGTATTTATATAGATGTGCTAGCACCTACATACATTTGCATTATTGGAGGTGCCTGTGGTGTAATGGTTATCGTCGTAGGAATGGACACGGCGACACGAGTTCAAATCCTGGACGAGACTGATTGCATTTCACTTAGCACTAATACCTTTGGGAAAGGTATGAATCCAATTATTCTCTCTCCAGCTATGGATAAATAGTAGGCCAGACTAGGTTCTTCAGCCTTGGTGAGGCAACTAGTCTAGGAGAAGGAAAACTCTGAATTCAAACCTGTTAAACTCCACTTAAAAATTGACCCTGTGTCATATCCTGCCCGAGCGGAGGGGTTGGTAAATATATGCACCCAAGAGCAAAAGAACTTATAGTTTCACAAGTAGACACTGTTAACATCTAAAATTAATTCATCTTTTATTTCAATTTTTTTCCTTTTGATTTTTCTCTAATTCCTTTTATTTTCATAGACAACAAATGGTTGAACTTGATGAACTGAATTTACATCTGAAAGCAAAACTTGGTCAAGTTACTCTTTCTACTGAGCAGGAACCAGCCACTTATCCAATTTCTCAAGGATTTTCTTCATCTGGTGAACAAAACCCTACAAAGAACAACTATTCCTGGATTATAAATCCTGTTAATCCAGATCCGACCAAACAGACTGAAACTCTCAATCTGAACAAGGGCCTTTACACAGAACAATCCAGCGGAACAGTAGATAGATATTTAGCAGATGATTTCAATAACTCGATTCCTAAATGTCCTGTTGTCTCTGAGGAGACACATGAAGAAAAAGATGAATTCTTCAGTTCAGGCCAGACGTTGAGTGCTCAGTTACACTATGAAAAAGTTGACAGATCTGATTATTTGTTTACCGCTCATCCAATTGGACATTTGTCATCAGCTGCTGTTCCTCCACCTGAGGAGGAATATTATAACGATGATGCTGATTTGACAGCATTTGACACTGAACCAATTCAGATATTTACTCAACAAGTGGTAGTTGAAAATTTGGCTCAGACAGAACCCAATCTTGAAGAACTCCAAGAAATCCCTCTGGGTGATGACAAAGATTTTGAAGAATTTAAAACTAGTTCTGGAGAGTTTGGCAAAGAAAGATTTTATGTTGATAGGGATGTTGGTCAGTATAAGGATGGTAGTGATTTTGAAATTGATGAAGATGAAGAAAACGTAGTAATACCTCGAATCATGAATGACATTCCGTACATATCAGATCAGCCCCAAACTCTTGTTAGTGAAGAGCAAGACCATGACGTGAACCCTGGTGTCACTTCTGAGAGAGAACTTTTGGGAAATATTTTACATAATCCAACCGACAAAAAACCACCCGATGGCTTAGGAACTGTGCCAAAATTGAAATTTGTTTCTCAGAACAACAGTGTTGATTTAATATCTGATGAATCTGACACATTAGAAATTCCTGACAGCCATGATATTTTTCATAATTCAACTGAGCTGTTTCATGCTGAAAACGATCAACCAAAAATTGGCAAGCATATAATGTTTGAGGAAAAACCTCAGTTAGATACTGAACCTGTGTCGCCATATTTACCACCAGATGATATTGTTACTGAACAGAATGCTGAAACCATGATAGATGAGGTACTTTCAGCAAATAATAGCACATTACAAGAGGAAAGATTATCGTCAAGTTCTTTAGCGGTAAAAAGCCTTCATCCAAATGCGAATCAGCCATTGTCGAAACCCATTCATGATACAAAGATGCCGACCAATAAAAAAGGGGCTGAGTTTAGTAACAAAGAGAATTATCAAAACAAACCTGGTGTTTCTAAACTTGCCAATCAACATCCTGTTAATAAAATTCTTCATACCAATTTCTTTCTGCCATTAACCGAATTAGAACGATCAATGAAAGCTGTGAAATTATCCACTGCTATAAAGACTTACAAATCTGCAATGGTAAGTTCAGTTTTTATTTTCTTGTTTCTATTTCTAAATGAAAACTGGAAAAGTTCATTTCATTAACCACTTGTTCCATCATTTTAAAAGATAGTCGATAATAGGTGCTTCGAAAGTAATACCTGGTCCAGTCAGCTGGAGCTGGAGCTGTAGAATACACTGACTGCATCTCTCCAGAGAGGTAAGACTCCTCCAACAAGTATCTTGGATATGACAATAAACAATCTGATAGTGAGGCTCCAGTAATGCTGGAGCTTTGGGAAATGCGGAGTACCCCTTTATTGTCATTG
This sequence comes from Sepioteuthis lessoniana, assembly GCA_963585895.1. Lineage (NCBI taxonomy): Eukaryota > Metazoa > Mollusca > Cephalopoda > Myopsida > Loliginidae > Sepioteuthis > Sepioteuthis lessoniana. The sequence goes on from OY757906.1 coordinate 132,797,157, forward strand.
GTCCCAGGTTCACTCTGGCCGGAATGGTAGCACCTGATAGGGTCCTATCCATGGGTTAAATAAAACTGAACAGTGTACTTATGCTAAACTGAATTGTTAGAAATAGAACTGTTTCTGACATTAAAACTGTGCACATATGTTAAACTGAATTGTTTGAAATAGAACTGTTTATATAAATAAAAATGGATTTGGCATTAAATAACCTACAATGGTTGATATGCCATAAAACCAAACAAACCAAAAGTAATACCGTTTATTGATTACGACAGAAACTACAACAGATACGTTGTATGAGGTGCACTTGGTATAATGGTTATCAGTGTAAAAAATGAAATTGCCATCCAGAATTAAGGACCCATCCACATAAGAAGTGTTCAATTTTTTGCTCAGGGCTATTATTAGTTATTTAAAATCTTACAGCTGTTTGCAAGTTGTTCATATTTGATAAGAATACTTGATAAATAGAAATGCTAATGTTGAATTGCAATACTTGAAACCATTTAACTGTGTGCAAACAAATAAGCTCTTGTTTAAAAATAAAGTTACCTACAAACTATTCTCTTATAAATCATATACATATAATGTTTTGTTGTAGAAACAAGATTTAGCATCAGATAACTATCGACAGTTGATGTGCCATTAAGCCAAATAGCCTAATCTAACTTCATGGTTTAATTGTTTAGTATTCTGAAATTAATGTTCATTCAATGCATTAAAATTTATTATTCATATCTTCTTTTTTTTTCTTTTTCCCCCATAATTATGAATATATCATCTGTATAATTGTTTAATATAATTTTATCATATTTACCCAACCCCTCTGCTTGGGCAGGATATGACACAAGGTCAATTTTTTTAAGTGGAGTTTAACAGGTTTGAATTCAGAGTTTTCCTTCTCCTAGACTAGTTTCCTCACCAAGGCTGAAGAACCTAGTCTGTCCTACTATTTACCTATAACTGGAGGGAGAATAATTGGATTCATACCTTTCCCAAGGGTATTAGTGCTATGTGAAATGCAATTAGCCTTGTCCAGGATTTGAACTCGTGTCGCCATGTCCATTTCCTACGATGATAATCATTACACCACGGGCACCTCCATATTTAATATAATTTTATAATGATACCTGTATATCTACTTTTTAACTTCCCTATATAATTATCTATATTGATTTTTTTGTAGCATTTTAATCAGTTTAATTGAAAATGATTTAAACAGATTATTGATGAAGCCTTTAAATTTTAAAGGTCTATGATTTGTTTTCTAAAAATTATATCGGGATTTGATTTTTTATTATTCTATTTGTTGATTTTTTTTTTTTTACTACAAATAAATTGTAGCACATTACTTATAACATGAAATCTAAAAGAGAAAGAGTTTTCAGATTTTTTTTTCATTGCTCATTATCTATCATCATCATTATGTCGTGCCACAGGTACGGATATCCCTGACCCTCTCTCGCCACTTCTCTCTATAGTTCATCCCCTCTGGCAGGTCTTCAGGGCTACATCCTATATCCTCACATAGCTGCTGTATGTATGTTCGAGCTGGTCGTCCTGCTTTTGCCTGGCCATATGTGGGGGTCCATCGGAGTACATCACTTATGAGCTCGTCCCTGCTTATCTAGCAGTGTCCTGCATGTTTGGTCTGTCTAACTTGGATAGTTCTCGTGATGGGAGGCAGGTGGCCGTACAGTTGGTGCTTTGTGGGGTGTTGCCGCCAGAACTTGTTCAATATTGCTCGCAACATTCTTGTGTAATTGCCGTCTAGCTTCTTCTCCAGCCGTTTAGTTAGCGTCCAAGTAGTCCATCCAGACAGCAGTATCGATACGACCGCTGCCTGAAAGAAACTGCGTTTCATGCATATTACATTATCTATAGTAAAAATATATTGATGTACATTAAATCATCTACAATAAAGATAAAACTATCATGATAAATTATGATGATACCTTTTCAGCTTCTTAAAGTAAACTGATTATCGTACTCTTTCATAAGGATTTTGTTTCTAATTTGAAATATAAAGAATAGTTAAAAGCATTCCAACTGAAACTCTTATAATAAATGACATAAGTGCTTGAAAAATTATTACACTCATTATTAAGTGACATTTAATTTTCCTGTTTATATTTAGGGTTCTTTACCACATGAGAGAGACAGAATTTCCAACCAGCAACAACCAGAGAAAACTGATAAGGAAACCAAAGTGCCTGTTAAATACACATCTCTTCCAACAAAGGAAGAATCACAGAGAATTGCCCGAATTTTTTCCATGAAATTCTCGTAGACTATTATTTCCTTCATTGAAGCAAAGATGTTAAATGTTTATATTTATAAATGAAAACAAAACCAACGAAACCAGATTGTTTTTTATCTTTAAACTTTTTTTTTATTGATTTTTTAATCAAAATCGATTATTTAATAAATTTGATGAAATTGTTTTTAATCTATAAAAAATATAAATAAAAAGAATTTAATTTCTCAAATATAGTGAGATAATTTTGTCTTGATATTCATCAATTTGAATTTACTTTTTTGAAAAGTGTCAATAAACTTCTTCAATTAATGATATCATCATCATCATCATCATCATCATGAAAACATTCTGACAGCATGAATTCCCTTGGCTCTCTCTCACTATCCAACCCTATCAGTCATCACTCTTGGCAAATCCTCTAGATGGCATCCAGTGTCTGCACAGAGCTGATAAATATAAGTCTTTACTGGTTGACCAACAGTGGTGTTTCCATGTGGAGGAGTCCATAGAATAATGTCACTTACATTTCCAGCAGTGCCAAACATGTTTTGCTCATCTTCTTTGGATAACTTATGACATGAAAAGTAAGTGCCAATACAGATGCCATTTTGTAGGGTGCTACTTCCAGGATTTGTTCAAAAAAGCACACAGCAGTCTTGTATAGTTTGCATCTAGCTTTTTCTCCTGGTGTTTTGTTAGTCAAAGTGGTGCAACTATGCAGTAATACTGTCACAGCTATGGTTTTGAAGAATTCTTATTTTATTTTATCAGATAGATCAGATTTCCATATGGTTGTTAATCTGTCAATAGCAATCCATGCCTTTCCTATGCATATGTTGATATTCCAACAACCAGGAACAAATTGTTCAATCAATAATTACTGTTACTCATCTATATGGGTGGCATCTATTGATGAGAAAAGTAACTATTAAAAGGTAATCATGACTTCAAATCAAACCAAACAATCATGAATGTAAAATCCTAAAATCCCAAGCAGAAACTGTCGACCTGAAATCCCAATGTTCAACTATATAATTTTCATTGGCTTAAAATCATCAAAAAAATTTTATAATATTTCTTAAAGGTTTATACTCTTTAAAATACTTGGAAGTGTTGATGGTATAATGTCTATCAGTGGAGAAAGTGTTGATGGTATAATGTCTATCAATGGAGAAAGTGTTGATGGTATAATGTCTATCAATGGATAGTTTGCCATTTTACAGGCAGAGTATCTTAACTCCCAACTTTGCTTCTCGTTCGTCCAGTCCGTTCTTTCTCTCTTCTTCTCTCCAATTAATCACTTACTCACTGGTGTCAGTCATCGTGTTTGTCTCCGAGCCTACTTTTATGCAACAAAAATTTGCATACAATGTAGGCCTAGTCTCTCCATATTCCGCTCACTAATATTCTACATTTTCTCGATTTTCGCCGGCATCAAATTTAAGGTAAGTCTTCTTATTTCTCTGCTCTACACAACAAACAAAGTCTTGCCCTCTTTCTGCTGGAATCTCCATTTGACTCTCGTTCATTGTCACAGTCTATCAATGGAGAAAATGTCAATGGTATAATGTCTATCAATGTAGAAAGTGTTGATGTTATAATGTCTATCAATGGAGAAAGTGTAGATGGTATAATGCCTATCAATGTAACTCATCTCTCAATAAGTCCCAAGCCTAACTAATAAAACAACAACTTTTTGGCAAAATACGACTTTTTCCATCATCATAGTCTCTTTCTAGGATGATAAACTGAATCCAATGTTTCTCTAACAATTCAATGCCTTTTTGGTAGAATGATTTATCTTTGGTCTCAAAATACACCCCAGTTTCTGATATCACTTCTTCATTGGAGCCAAATCTCTTTCCTTGGAGAATTCTTTTGAGGTCTGCAAACAGCCAGTAGTCACTGAGGGCCAGATGTGGAGAATAAGGTGGGTGCAGAACATGGTGTTCTATACCACAGACCACTTTATAGTACACACAAGTCATTAGACTGGAGGCTGGTTTTATTGCAGAGAGAGAATTAGGTCGTTTTAGTTTCAATTTGAGCTAACTGCTGTGTACTGTGTATATACCCTTATATCGTCTGCTCAAGAAATTCAAAGAAATCTTTTAATTTTACCTTTGGTTGGAATATCATTTAACTTATTTAGTTGAAGTAAGTATATTTGATTATTTTAGTTTGAGTTGATACATTATTTTTATTTAAATTGTAAAAAGGAAACTTTGGGCTTGAAATTCACTCACACAAAAAGATTTAAAGCTTTAATATTTTCAAATTATAATTTAATTCATTTTTGGCATTTTCGCTCTTAAAGTTTGTTCAACATTTTTTAATTAAAATTTAAAGAATTATTTATTGATAAAATGCAATTCTTTTTTAGCATTTTGCGTTATTTTAAGAAACAAAACAATAAAACATTAAACAAATTTGAACTGAATTTAATTTAGTTTCTTCAAAGATATTAAGCAAACTATTTTTATCATAAAATGAATGTAAAAATTTTTTTTTTATAAATTTACTGTCATTACTTAATTTGATATTCATTTTTGGTATCGTTAAAAAACAAAACATTGTTAGAGTGGGTGAAAATATAACATCAACAAAATTAGAGTTTAATTTTCTCAAGTTTTTAACTATGATAAAAATTAGCATAAGTCAATATTTTTCTATGAAAATTTTAAGTTTAAATTATAAATTTGAATAAAATTTTAATAGAGAAAGGTTCATTAACATTTCTCTATTAAAACTTTATCTAACATTTCCATTAAAAGTAAAAAAAAAAAAAAAAAAAAAAAAAAAAAAAATTTCTTTGTACTTTTGTTTCCAAAGTTAAAGAATAAATGTTTATTTTTACTACATTAGTTACTAACTGGTGGACTGTAAGGATTTTACTTATTAGAATTAAAGAAAAAATAGAATTAATAAATTTTATTTCATAGAGTTAATGTCAATATTTTAATTAATTTCTTTTTTTTTAGAAAGGTCTCCTTTTACGTTTTTTGACGTTTTCATTTTTTTGTGCTTGTTTTAATGTTTTTACTGCAAAATTTATTTTAAAAGAATAATAATACCATTTTATTTATCACATTTATTTTAATATTTTTCAGATATTGTTAAAGGACAAAATGCATTAATTTTACTTTTAGTTGCTTTACTTTAAGGTAAAAAAAAGATATATTTTATATATATTTATATTTATATACTTTATATATATTTTATATATGTTTATATACTTTAAAGCATATTATTATAACCAGACTAAAGGAAAGACTGCTTATGAATGTTTTCAAATTTAGTATAAAGTTTTAAAGTAATAAAACTTCTAAATTTCTAGTTTATTTACGCAAAAACTCCTTTTTGTTGCGTTGAAACTGTTGCAAACAATGCATCAAATCAACAACGTGTTGTTTTTGATCGACTGTGAGCAAACGCGTCACTCACTTTGAACACAGCTTTTTCATTGACAAATATTCATGCAAAATGGTGAATACACTGCCTTCTGATATCTTCAACTCCTCTGCTATCTCATGCAAGTTCAATTTATGATCGGCCAAAACGAGTTTGGTGGAGTTTTTTTTTTTTTTTTGTGTGTTTTCCGGATAACTGCCAAATTTGGGCGATCTGAGCGTTCAGCAACTTTTGTGTCCGTACGACCAGATTTAAAGTCAGCATATCACTTCTTAACCATTGTTTCCAACGGAGCAGAGTCCGAATAACACTTATCAAGCCATTGCTTTGTTTGAACAGTATTTTTTCCCTTCAGAAAGCGATGCTTTATCAAGACACGAAATTCAGATTTTTCCATTGTTTTGAAAATTTGCAACAGTATCTTCACTTAAATAATTGTAATTTGTAAACTAATTATCTGATTGGGCTCAGATTTTGACGCATGCCATTTGAAGGTTAGTACTTTATAAAAATCATATGGATTTTTTTATTAGTGGCGACATCTATATGTCAGGCCCAGAACTTATTGAGTGATTTGTTAAAAAGTGTTGATGGTATAATGTCTATCAACGTGGTAAATGGAGTCACTGAACCAAGTTCAAATCCGTGCATAGTTTGTTTGAATTTTCTTTGCACTAATAACTTAGGAAAAGACAGGAATCCATCTCTGAGCTCTCTTGTCTTGGTGGCCAACCAGTCAAGAAGTAGGACAACTTTGTTCGTTATTCATTCCTGCATACTTCCATGGCTTCAGAAACTGAATAGAGAAAATAAAACAGATGATCTTACATTGAAGGTGAGTTGTGTTTTCATTTCTCGTTCCTCACTGGATGATCAGCTATCATTGTAACATAGCCGTGGTTTGTGGCTATGCAATGCTTTCTCTGAAGTCGCTTAAAAATGAAAAAGAATAAGAGGTCATTATTTTCATGGTTTGGCCAAAAACGATTTAGCAGTCCCTTGTTTCACATTATTTCAATCATACTTTCTCTGAAGTCTGTTTTAAGAAATACTGCTTAAAACGTAGTTCTCATCAACCTTCATTTTACACCCGGATTACTTATATAAATTTCCTTATTTCCTCAAACAATTTTATTTTGATTACCAAATTTCTTTTTGTCAAGTTTTTTAACAACTAATATATCAATTAAAATGGTCCTATTCATTTTGAGTTTAAATAACTTAGATTCTTTTTAATTATCAATTAAATAAAGCTCAATATTCTTTAAAAAGTCCATAATAAAGATTTTTTTTTAAAGTTGCAAAGTTCCGCCGGTATTTCCTTTTGAGTCGTCTTAGTCATCATGAAATCACCTCGACTCTACCACACTAACTGGAATGGGTGAGTAGTTGTAGTTTGTAGTCGAGGGTAACACAAAGGCCTCCTTTTCAAAAGCTATTACACCGAGGTGTAAGGGGAGAGTGCTCCTCCATTCCCTGGATATGTAAAGTTGGCGACCTTAGTTGAAGGTGACCCGAAGACCCTTTTTTAATAGCTACCACACTGAAGTGTAGGGGGGCGCTACTCCATTCCCTGGATTGCTCCACTTTACCCTTGATCCTTACTTTATAGTACTGAGTGTTAAGCAAGGCGGCATCAAGTACCATTTTTTGAGTATTTGGTATGACTTGACCTGGGATTGAACCAACCAGTCCATTGGCCTAATGAATAGAGCGTTCGCTAATGCTCCGGGAGACCGGGGTTCAATGGGTGAGTACTGTCCAAGAATCAGCCCTCTCCTGGATCTCAGTTGGAAATTTCAATCGTTGGCTAATGTAAAAACTCATCAGAAAAATATATGAAATAATGAAAATATTTATTTTCATGGTTTGGCCAAGAACTTTTCAGCAGTCTCTTCTATTGCATTATTTCCATCATGCTTCCTCTAAAGTCTCTATTTGTAATTATCATCATCTTCCAATTCAAACTTGGATTTCTTACATAAATTTCCTTTCTCCTAAGACAAAAGTAGACATTTAAAAATCCTATCTGATGCAACACAATGGATATATGCAATGTGGATGTCAACGGGCCATCAGATATGGAAGCCTTGCTTCCTGTCAAATTAGTAGAATCAGCTTACCTTTCACTACTAACCCACATATTCTAAATGCTCAACAAAAGTTTACCACAACTCGACTAAGCCTGATCAGGGCATAAAAAACTGCTCATGAGGTGTGGATACAAGACAGTTTTGACCCAACAGATGACGCCATAGTTCAACAAAAATGGAATACCATTCAGTGCACGAAAAATTTGGATGGTCTCAAATTTTCGCTTGATTAAGATAGATTTGTATGTCTCAATTCTACCTCCCACGCTTATCGTAGAATCAGCGCAAAAAAACAATGTATTCTTTGTTGAAATAATCAACTGGATTCCTATCAATTATACATAGGTATATTAATGGTTGGTTGGTTTTAAACAGTTGCCCTTTTATTTTGTTATAATATGCCAAATAATCAAGATTACTCAGGTTTTCTATGACATGACTACACATACCCTGTCCAGTAAATACGAAACTGCCTACGAGATGAGGACATGATTTGGCCTGACCCATTGAGCAATGCTACAGTTCAACAAAAATGGGATGCTATTCAGTGTAAAATAAATAAATACCGTTTTTGACAGCATATAAGGCGCACTTTTTTTTTTACTAAAAACATCTTTTAAAATTCCCTTGCGTCTTACATACAATTTGTAGATTTTTTTTAAATTTTCATTTTGTTTACTTACCTTTGAATATAATAAAGTTTTTTTTTATAGGCTTGTGTTCTTTTTTTCTATTATTTTCGTTTAATTGTAATCATGGCTTGTTTAACCAAAATCACACATCAGATATAGCCTAGGCTGTATCATTTACTAATAATTTTACTGATTACAAATTTTAAAAATTTCCCTGTTGAAATCAGGGTGCATCTTATATGCCGTCAAATATGGTAAATAAATGGAATTCGTTTGATAAACATGTTTTTGCACATTTGATAAACATGGATTCGCATGTATCTGAATTTAACAAACCCATCATCGTGTTGTGATATGACACAAAAGTTGTTTTTATATGAGCCCCACTGTAAACAATAAATACATCTTCTCTGAGGCTAATTAAATCAGTACTAAATTGAGCTATCGTCGCCAGACCGTAGACGTGCTGAGAGAAATAACAAGGAAGCTTCTTATCAAACATGGAGAGAATTCCCATGATGTAGTAGCTAACGTCCTGGACTACAAAATTATTGTAATCGAGTTCGAACCTCCAGTCCTGTTATTACATTTAGTTTCGGATTAATACTCTTGGGAAAGGTTTGAACCCCCCCCTATCTCCCATCAATGGGTTGAATAGTCCCACTATTGTCCTTCTAAAAAGATAACTTTGGCATTAAATAACATATGAAGGTTGATATGCCATTAAACAAAGTCTCACATTAACAGACCATCGTCATCCAGTGTTCCGCAGCGACCTGATAGCACAGTGTGTGTTATATGTGGTAAGGTACGTAGGTCTGCATCTGGACTGAAAAGGCATGGTGGTGCACAAAAACAGGATTTCTCACGCGGATCCAATCAACCCTGTTCAGACTTTGACTTTTGTGTGTCATGTCTGTCATCGTCCTTGTAAATTAGCTGCCGGTCTTCAGAGCCACCTGAGATCACATGAGAGGCTATTTTGATGCGAAACATGAAACTTGAGACGGCAATCATCTGTGGAGATGCTGCAATCATCAAACGAAGAAACCAAAATCTACAAATGAAAAACCACAAATTGTTGAGGGTCATTGTCGAGTAGCTCAAGCCCATAATCAAAGATATTGCCAAGCGGAAGCTGTACATGTTCCTGCAGAAATCTGATCCTTTCCACGTGATCCACGTGGATATCTAAATAAGAACAGTTTAACTTTGTGGATAGAATAAGTTCTGTTGGAAATTCCGACAACCTAACTGAATACAAGCACCTGAAGAAAGTCGGAGCGTGCAACAGTCAAAACGTGAATATAAAAACACCAAAGATGAAGTCAACAATTCAAATAAATCCGTATAAAATCATCATTTTCTATAATTTTCCTGTGTCAAAATATAAAGCAACGCCCATAAAAAAGTACACCCCAACCAATGTTTTATTTCATTCTAAACCAGGTTTTATTATTTCTAGTAAACATTATACGACCAAAACATATCATTAATTAAGCTTGGTTGAGTTTTATGGCATATCAACCCTTGTGGGTTATTCAATGTCAGATCCTGTTTATACATAGATATGATTACTAAGTGAATAGTTTGTACGTAACGTTATTTTTAAACGAACCAGCACATTCGTTTGCACATATTTAAATGATTCTGTTAGGTCAGTAAAATGGTAATTCCTGTGTATGGAGTGAGTGAGGGAGAAGCTCTCTGTGATTGGATATACTAATCACGTGATAAGCTCAGAAGTCTTGGCGCAAAATCCAAAATCCAGTCAGGTAAATTCCACCTGGCATTCCGCGAGGCAGTGACATAAAAGCTTTCAGAGAGACAACCCTAAGATACCAGATATCTTCTTCGGCACGCCGGTAAGTCCCTTAAACTGAACTTTATACACAGGAAGGACTGTATATTGTTATTCATTGTTTCACGTGAAGGTTAATGAATTGTTAGGATTAAACGAAGTATTAACCCATTTATTTGTTGCTGTTAGCATTAGAATAAACGCTATACTCGCACAATAATTCAAAGTATTGCAATGAAATACAATTTTATTTAATATCAACCATTTGCTTGCACGCAGTCTAAAAGTGGAGTTGACCGGGAAGTAATGGAAACGACGGGGTACTTTACATACCCTAGAGCTCCATGACTGGAGCTTCACTATCAGATGGTTTTGTGTCACACTCAGGACACTCATTGGAGGAAAACCTCACCCCTCTGCAGAGGTGCAGTTGGCGTATTCTATGGCCCTAGACGAGTGGACTAGATGTTATTAGATATTATTTATTACCAAACTCTTTGGCAGGGTTTGTTCAAAGTGGTCCATGTAGACCCCTAGAAGTTGTCGTGCCTCCTACAACTTTCTTACAGAGTGGAAGTTCACAGCTCTAAAAAAATTAAAACGAACAAAACGGCTCTACGCATCGAGATCCAGCGGATAAAATATTTAATTACCAATCAAACTGATGCCCACACAGAACAAAAAATTTAATTTCGAGCCTACAAGATCTTATAAAAATCCCAACTGATTCAAAACTCACCAGAAGGCATCACGATTGTCTACAGGACTCAATAACTTTTTCTCTAATAACTTCTCGCATAAACATCCAAGTGAATGTCGACTAACACTTATATCAATTCCAACCTGTATATAATGTAAAATTACTTATTACTTCTTTAGATGCTTTGGAAACAGATTCCCTGTATTTATCTCAGCGAAGGCTACAATCATTAGCAGCTGTAGCAGAAAGAACTTTGTATGTTTGGCGCGTAAATTATTTTGACCGTTGGTCTCGTCATATAATTTCACCCAATGAGGATGACGAATCCCATTCAGCCCGGATGACTTTCCCGGGCGTATCAAATTCGGTGAAAGCCCGCCAAACTATCTCTTCCTCAAAATCCTTCAGATAGGACGGACGTATTTCTGTCCGCTCCTTTACCAGCAGCAACTTACCCCCATGAGGAGAGCCGTCTGATCATGGACCCTTGGGTCTACTCTTCTAGACCCAGGGGCTTCCCGGTTGAAAATGAATTAGACGAAGAAGCTGAATTGTCAGAGGCGGAATTAATTAATTCTGCTTCTGACAATTCAGCTTCTTCATTCCTGGACAACCTTTAAGGAGACTGCGATTACTTCTCTCCCACAGCAACCAGGACCACACATTTATGGCTGAACATTCACTCCTGTTCTAAAATCAGCAACTCAATATTTGCCATGTCTACAGCGACGTATATTCCTCTCCGACATTTAGCTGCTGTGATTCTTCCTCAACTCGATAACTATTTCTTCCTTCCTACGAGACTTGCAGCATTAAGGTACCCTTTATTCCGGCTGCCATTAAACCCTTTTGAAAACCTTTCGATATCTCGTTCCGATTCATTTATTTTCCTTTAAATATAACGTGAAAGTAACCCGTTCCACCTTTCCGTTATACAGCCAACAAACAGGAACGCATTGTTCACCTTTACCCTTTCTTTTTCTCTACTTGCTGAGGAGTATACCAGACCTAAAATTTAGTAGTAGCAGCAGTATTAAAAATATCACACATTTTCGCCTCCCAAGGTGAACAAAATTTTGGCTGGATGAATAAAAGCATTGAGGTTCTCAGGTTGTGAATTTGCCCGTTTGCATTTATGAATCCTTTGAAAACAGGAGAACAAAAATAGCTTGATCAGGAAGATTAGTGTCAGATATCGTAAACCGGATTGGGGGTAATTGTCCCAACTAATGTGTCGTTCACATATGCCCCATTCAAAACGTACGGGTCATTTAAATGAACAAACGATCTGGCTCTTATGGAAAAGATTCGGATCTTTTCAGCGTCGTTAACGACGCGTATAATCATATTTTCACGAAAGAAAACACGATGAAATCTGGTTTTAGTCATGTGCATTATTTATGAATCAGAGAAACGCTTCAAACATAGAAAGGGGGATCCCAATAGCGTAACGACTAAAGTGCTAGACTGGAACTCCAGTCACGCTATTACGTTCACTTTCGGACTAATACCCTTGGGAAAGTCATGAACCCAGTTATCCTCCCAACTGTGGGTTAAATACTATCGTTGCTGTTCTTCTACAAGGATGACTTTGGCATTAAATGACCCACGAAGGTTGACAGTTGAAACAGAGAAATTGAAGATAGAATTTGCGGCTCAAACTCACAAACCCGAAACTTTAATATTAGTCCATAAAACCCATTAAAAATGATTGAAGAATTTAAGGTGTGTTTGCATTTATAGCTCACCGATTCTTTTCTCGTGTCATCATCATCATGTTGCACTGCCAGCACGGATCTCCCTGAACCACTCTCACCACCCGTCACTATCGTCCATCCCTCCTGGGAGGTTATCAAGGCTATATCCTGTATCAGCACAGAGCTGTTGGGTATACGTTCTAGCTGGTCGTCCTGCTTTTGCTGGTCCATGTAAAGGGGTCCATAGGAGTATATTGCTCATGAGTTCGTCCTTACTTTTCCAGCAGTGCTCTGCATGTCTGGTTGGTCTAGCTTGGATAGTTTTCGTGATAGGTGGTAGGTGGCCGTACAGCTGCTGCTTTGTGAAGTGCTGCCTCAAAGACTTGTTCAATATTGCTCGCAACATTCTTGTGTAATTGCCGTCAAGCTTTTTCTCCATACGTTTAGTTAGCAACCATGTAGTCCATCCATATTGCAGTATCGACACGATCGCTGTTTGCAAAAAAAATGCGTTTTTTCTCAAGTAAAATGTATTTAACATTGGTAAATTAGGTATGTTTTGTAATTTGATATTTAATAATTTATTTTGAAAGAGGTGCATCAAGTAAAAACTTCGTGGGATATTTAATGCCGAAACCATCCTTTAGAATGACATTAGTGGAACCATCTAACCCATAGCTGGGAGGAAAAGGGGGTTCATAAGTTTCCTGGTTCGAAAGTAAATGTAAGAGGACGACTGGAGTTCGAACTTGCTTACTGCCACGTCGTCGTACAGCACGGTAACCACTTCGTTATGAACACTCCCCAAATTTGGTTTTGAAAATATTCTTCCTATATGGAATTTTGCAAGCCGATGGACTTTTTTTTGGACAGCTACGTAATTATATATTTTATTTTATATTTTATGTAAACTTATACAGAAATACAAATGCTATAAAAATTTATTTCTTAGAAAAAATGAAGCCGAACATGTGCGTCATATGATTTGATCAGAGTGGAAAAGGGAGAAGGGATCCCAGAAAATACGGCCACAAAAAGCTATCTCCACTTTTTGTCGAGAACTACTATTGAGATCCTCAGTACGAATTCGGGGACCAAATTGAAGGCACGAAAAACTTGAGCCACCAGAAAGGTTTCGTCACTCGCTTCTTGAATAGCCGATACATATTTTAAACAGGCTGAAGCTTCCCAAGAAATAAAAGTAAAATCAAACAAAAGTCGACTACTAAAATTCTTCCAAGTTAAACAACTGAAAGAAAATCCAACCGAAAATTCTGCTGAAAAGAACTTTAAACTTTGAGACATTTCAACAAAATAAAAAATTAAAAAAAGAAAAGAAAAATACTCAAATTCAAAGAACTTTGTTTCGTGGACACTCTCTCAGAAAAGTTCCAGCAAATTGCACTAAAATTTGCAACACTTTATCTTTTCTATCTCTTTCTTTCTTGTTTCTTTTGGATAAAATTCCCTTTTAAAAAAACTTTATTGTCTGTATTATCTTTTTGAATCAGTATTCGAACGAGAAAGCTGCAGAACTTACCGTTTAAACTTACCGTTTAATATTGCACCCTAAAGCCCCCCCCCAAAAAAAAATTATCCAGTTAAATATTAAACTTGGTTTTAGTGTCACTCTCTTCATATCAAATTTTGTTCTCCCTCAAAATTCCTTCATATTAAATTTTATTCCCTTTAATTTTCTTTTATATTGCAAATTTTATCTCTTCCATAATTTCTTTAATGCAAGTAACAAATGCAATTCATTGTTGAATTAGTTAAAACTGCGTTTATTTTTATCAATCCCCAGCCATTTTATACGAATAAGTCAGTTTATTATTGCATCTTGGCTTTCAACCAATCGACAAAGGTTTCTGTATTAGTAAAGACAGAAAATCCTTGATTGCACGAGTAACTATATGATGCCACCCCAGTCACAACAGTTTTATTGTCTGAAAGACTGGTACAGGTCAAAGGTCCTCCAGAATCACCCTGAAAATAGAAAGGAAGAAATTGAGTTATTTATTTTGCAATATTAGGTTTATGATTAATATTATTTAGTAACAAGGCAAGTTGGTTGTCTTGCTCTATTACTGTAAGAAAGGAGTAATAGTAAAGAGTGGACGAGTATATTGATGAGTTCCAAAAACTTTAATGACAGATTGAGAGAAAACCTTGTACTGTGAGTCGTACAAAGGGAAGAAAGCAGTTGCAGATGTTAGAGCAGGAATTAAGCATCCAGGTGGAAGCTTCGAGGACCAGTTTGTTGAAAAGGAATGAATAAATGATAAAGGAATGATCTTTTAGAGAAAACAATGGTCCCAAAATTGGATGCGCTCTCCTCAAGTTGATGTTGGTCTGTTCTACTGCAAGAATATGTGAGGAAGAGACTGAGAGAGCGGTGGCGCGGCCTTTTATACTACCCGGGAAAGTCTTCCGAGTAGAATGGCTTAAACCTAAATCATCCCCATTGGACAAAAATATAAATCGAAACCTCAACGGCTAAATTATTCCCGCGCTATACAATAAATTTGAAATTATTTCTTTCTGCTACAATTACAAGGACAATAATGTCGCTTTCAAATATAGCTGAAGTACTCGTCTAACCGAAAACCGAAGTTTAACAATCAAATTTGTATATTATCTTACAAAGTTTATATTGATCTTTTAACATTTTCGCAGGATTTTATTTATTTTTAGTTCGCCTTATTGAATGACTAATTCTAAAGAAAAAAAACGTAATTTTTTATTTGGAATTGAAGTAAATTGTTTTTCACACTAGGCCACATACTTTTCATACACACATCGAATATATATATATGTATATATATATAGTCATCTACGGACAGACTGTTTCGTTGTATCAGAACTCTTCAGTGTGGCCAGACATGCGAGATTCTCGAAGCTAGGATCAAAACCCGGCTGACTTAATCGCCAGCAGTAGATTCAACCGCATAGCCACGGGAAAACTACTGTGAGCGAAAGGAATTTTAAACGCATAAGTATCAGTTTTTGTTTTGTTTACATATATCTGCTAAACGGCTACCGAGAGCTCATTTCATTCGAATTTTATATAGCCACATAATACATATACATCTGCATGCAGAATCATAAGGACGACACAATGAAAACGACGAGCGACACAGTTCTTAGAAAAATACACCTCTCACTTTATTTGAAAGGGTTGTGTGTGAGATGGAAGTTGGAGACCGAACAAAACTGCAACATATTGACCCTCACTCTATTGGCCATAACCGCGTTTCTTTCCCTTTCTCCTGGGCTACTCAACCGGGGGCCTGGGGGCCCAGCCTCTCTGGGTGCTGGTTTTCTCTACCTCATCTTACCTCGAACTCGTCTGATCTCTAACTGATTGAATTTCCTGTGCACTGAGTTATATAATAGTTCAACATCCACCTTCTTCTTGTGGGCGTCACAATTTCACACTCATTCAACCTGTCCACGGTCAAGGTTATAATATCCCGATATTCCTCGACCGGATGCACCTGTTATTTACACAGGTGCATTTCCTATTTTGACAGCTCGGCCGGGTCGTGGGTCAATATACAACACGAACAGCCTTGCCTTACGTGAGTGGCAACCGTTAATTCCCTTGCTAGAGAGATCAACCCCACGTGGGTGGGGAACCGTATATTGTCATCCACAAACTGTTTATATTTATATATATATATTGGCCAAGTGTTCGCCAATGGCCCGTAAGACGGGGGTCCAATCCCCGGTCGAGTCATACCAAAGACTGAAAAAATGGTACTTGATACATCCTTGCTTAACACCTAGCATTATAAGGTATGTATCAAGGGTAAAGTGAAGCAATTCAGGGAAAGGAGAAGCACCCTCCTCTACACCTCGGTGTTGTAGCTTTTGAAAAAGGAACCTTCGGGTCGACCTCGACTACGGTTGCCAATTTTACTTATGTATATATATTATAACAATGTTGGTGGTCACTAGATCACTTTGTAGGGTTGTGTCGAACCAAGTGCAATATAATATGGATTGATCATTTTCTTAACTGCCTGATGATTGTTGTTTAACAAAAAACTCCATGAAACCCAGGGGTCGCATGAATTAAATATATATATCTAATATATATTTGTCATTATTATATATATATATATATATATATATGCGTGTGTGTATATGCATACGTTTGTATGCATTTGTATGCACATATATGTATACGCATATATATATATATATAAATGCTCATATATATACGCATATATACATATATATATGCATATGTTTATATGTATGAATATATATATATATTTCGAATTGCCCCGAGCTCGTCACCCGCAGGTTGCAAAATGAAGGGAAGGAATTTAACAATGCCTCGAATGTTGCCGTTCTAGACAGTAGTAAACCAAGACTCTTCCTAAGGATGGGAAGAGGGGAAAAATAAGAAAAAGATGTATAAGAACAGAGGAAAGGAAGGAGTAATTCAACTATTAACATACAAAAAACCCAACTATATTTCGGAGAAACAAACAAATACTTTTAACCCATTAGAAAAAATTTATTTTGAAGGAAATAAAATTAACCCACACTTTTCCACTGACGTCGCACAAATTCGCCGTGCATAGTTGAACTAAAAACGCAACATTTGATTTAACACAAAAAATCAAATAAAAGGATAGAATTGGAACGTGGAATTACTCGCCGTTGGACCGAAATAAAAAAAAAAGCAGTACAATGCAAAGACATTTTTTTACAGATATACCAATATGGTGTCTGAATTCATAGTTCTCTATTCTTTTTTCTTTCCTTTGTTTCAAGTTTCTTGCGCGTGGTTTTCACTGGCCGGCAATAATTTTCTACACTCTTCCAGGTAGATGTATCATTTTCTCCGTGGCTACTAGACAATTGTGAAGGATGGTGCTCTGAGGAATTTAACGTTTTTCATTTAATTTCTTCCACTCTCCTTTCTTCTTGAAAAAAAAATGTCTCCCAAGACTTACTCTCATTGTGTGGGAAAAACTCAGCTACTTTTCTGTTTTCTCCGGAAAGAAAACAATTCTAAGCTTTTCCTCAACTGCGGAAACCATTTAACTCTCACTTAGTTAAATGTAAATTTTACACCGTTCCTGGTAGATCGATGCCCTTTCTTTCAACCCTTCTCTGATAGACAGACTGACTCTGGGGCCCGTGAAAAAGCATGCCCTGCTTTCAACTTTTCACCAACTGGTACACCAACAGAATGATTGGCAGACAAGCCGTTCTCGTAAATAGATACACTCAGACTCCAGACTCTACACCAGGGCCAGTCCCTGTCACGGGCGGATGTAGCGACGATGTTAAAATAAAACTCTTGCACCTAAGTGTATATACGTAACGGTATGCTTCGAACTGGTCAGGTTTGCATACATCACCACACCACCATCGCCATTGAACGTTTTCGAAGGAAAGGTTGGTTGAGGAAAAGATCGTAATGGAACATTTGAACGTGATGTTATTATTGTGGCCATCGCTTGTATAACACGAATACCATTCTAAATGAGCACGATTATTACGTTGGGACAAGCCGAAGCAACATAACCAGTAACCATGTCAACCACAGATCTTATATCAGAGTGGTCCTTCTCCTAGATGGACAGATTGACAAAGAATAATGGTTTATAGGGTTTACACTCCTATATTTTAAAATAGGCGTAATTCCACTCGTTCCCGAAGGAAAGATGGTGGGCGTCGGTAAACTAATCAGTCTCGAGAACCTATTGGTCAAGAAAGTCACGTGATTTGTGCTCACAACTACGTCCACATCTTTGCGTTTATCCTGCGCACTTGGAACCGACATATATACTCTCGTCTTTCAAGAACTCTCTCACATTTTGACTTCCAGAGACAGCTTGACCTTGTCACTTAGTAAGATACAACTCAATACGTGTAACATGGGTGCGTATATATTCTGCGACCTTTTTCTTTCCTGTTCTGCCTTTTCGGCTAGACTTGTTCCAGTCTCGAACACAGCATCAGATATTTCGTCAGATCCCGCAAGAGACAAACAATCAACATGAGAGAAGACATATTCTTCCTAGAATACATTGCTATATTTCTGTATATTGATACCTCACATGAAATACTTAGTCAACATACATTTTATAGTCTACAGGACACTTTTAATATTTAGCCATTCACCATTATATTCCTGCTTCTTACATACACACACGCACACGCACGCTGCGAGCAATATTGAACAAGTCCTGGCGGCAACTCCTCACAAGGCACCAACTATACGGCCCCCTGCCCCCCCATCACGAAAACTATTCAAGTTAGACAAACCAGACATGCAGGACACTGCTGGAGAAGCAGGGACGAGCTCATAAGTGATGTACTCCGATGGACCCCCTCATATGGCCAGGCAAAAGCTGGACAACCAGCTCGAACATACATACAGCAGCTATGTGAGGATACGGGATGTAGCCCTGAAGATCTACCAGAGGCGATGAGCGATTGGGAGAAGTGGCGAGAGAGGGTCAGGGATATCCATGCTAGCGGCACGACATCATGATGATGATGATGATATTAAGATATTCGTAATATTTTGTAATGTTTCCTTTTTATGTATTTGTTGATATATAAATTTATTTTGGTTTGTACTGCTTTGTTTTGAATCTTCTTTGGTCCGCGTCGTTTTACATCGTTTACTTCGTCTGCTTTTCGATAATAAGTCAACATAAATTGTGGGAGCAAAATATCCACCAAACAGCCCCCCACAGGTTCCAAAACTCAACATTTAAAAAAAATGTGGTTGATCTCCGCTAAGTAAGATACTTCCTTCGCCCTTTGACAACTCTTGGTTTTAATTCTGCCTGGTATCTTGCCATCCTACTCCCCAGATAATCTTGGTGGGGCTACTAGTTTAGTCCCCGATGATCCGACTATGAAACAGGCAGAACTGGGTTACATAGTAGTAGTAACACTTTCAATGATCTGACACAACATTCATACGCATATGAATCTCTCTCGCTCTCTCTCTCTTTCTATACATATATATATATAAGTAAGTAAAGTTAGCGACCCTTTTCGATAGCTACTACACTAAGGTGTAGGGGAGGGCGCTACTCCATTCCCAGGATTGCTCCACTTTACCCTTGAACCGTACCTTATAATGCTGAGTGTTAAGCAAGGTGGTATCAAGTTCCATTTTTAAAGTCTTTGGTATGACTCGACCTGGGATTGAACCCAGGTCTCCCGGGCCATTGGCGAACACCCTAACCGCTGGGCCAAAGGCATATATATATGCGTGTAGATATTTGGCATATATATATATATATATATGCATATATATATATATATATATATATATATGCACATACATGTGCGCATATATATGTGTATATATGCTCACATATATGTAGAAATAAGGGTATATAGATGTATGTGTATATATATATGTATATATGTGTGTGTATATAGAGACATATGTATATATATATGTAGAGAGAGAGACATATCTATGTATACACAAGATCAACTGCTTTTAGTTGATCTTGTGTTTTCATAGATATTTCTTTGAAATACCCTGTCCAGTGGCAAAAGCTGCTCGGTAGCGCCAGGAATGGCAGTACCTCCTTGAGCTACCGAAACTGTGTTATCACCCTGGTTGGCAGCTGATGAGGTTAGGGTATCGCACGTGCTTTCACACGTTGTATGATGAAAAAAAAAGAAAATATATATATATATAGAGAGAGAGAGACATATGTATGTATGTATGTATGTATGTATGGAGACACATCTATATGTATATATATAGATATATACAAACATATATGAATAGGAATATATATGTGTATAGACATTTATGCATATATATATATGTGTGCATAGACATATGCATATATATATGTACAAAGACATATATATATATATATATATATATATATATATATATATATGTATATAGATATATGTATATACATGTATATAGAGACATCAGGCAAGACGGGTAGAGTGTTCACCAAACACTCTACCCGTTTGTCCGGGAGACCGGGGTTCAATCTCAGATCGAGTCATACCAAAGACTCTAAAAATAATACTTGATGCCTCTTTGCATTGTAAGGTATGTGTCAAGAGTATGTGAAGCAATCCAGGGGAAGGAGTAGTGCCCTCCCCTACACCTCGGTGTAGTAGCTATTGAAAAGGGAGCCTTCGGGTCGCCCTCGACTACGGTTGCCAACTTTACTTTTATATGTATATACATGTATATGAAGATATGTATGAATACGTATAGACATATATATGCATTTGTACGTATATAGATGTAGCAATTTTTTTGCATAAGTATTAGGGTCATTCAAAAAATATTGGGAAGTTTTTCTGAAAAAGCAATTTTTTCCCCATAAATGTAAACTCTTAATTATTTGGAATTGTTTTATGGCAAAAATTTAGTTCAATATCACAAAAATATTTGTTTTAAGACAATTCAAAATGGCGGCAAATCAGACTGTGCTTCAGAGGTCTGTCATCAAATTTTTGGTGGGTGAGAAGTGCAAACCACGTGAAATTTACAGACGAATGTCAGATGTGTACGACAAAGTATGTTTTAGTAAAAGAATATATTTACGTATGAGTTAACTTGTTTAAAAAGGTCGAAATTGTACTGAAGATGAAGACTGGCCAGACAGGCCTTCAATGGCGAGCACACCTGCATGGGGAATTCCGTTGATGCGCTCATTTTGGTTGACTGAAGATTTAGAATAGAGGGTACTTCTGAATAACTAGGAATTTATGTGAGACCAGCACACAAAATTGTGCATGATGACCTTTCCTTTTTATTGGAAATTATTCACAGAGTCACTTTTTACGTCTCCCGTGATTAGCTAAAAAAAACAACCAATCACCGGCTGCTATTAGCACATCTGCCGTACACGTGCGCGCATTCTTTAAACTAACACTCTTTTCTTACTTTGACGTCAACGATGTAACACGAAATCTTGACTGCTGCCGAAACAGGCTACGAGTCCAAGTAGCGAGGTCCATACGAAGGTCATCCCACGAGGATTCTCTACGCACATGGGAACTCAGAATTCTCCTACTCCAAGCTTTTTGAATCTGTAAGGACCAGCCAGGACCAGCCACCAAAACAACATGGAACTAAAAGAACTGTTACCAAGACGAATGCTATAGCTAAGTCTGCAGAAAACACTCCTTTTTGCCATTATTCTTCTTTTTCTTTATATTTCTTTAAATATAAACTTTTTTTCAACCTAATTGTTGCTTTGTTCCTTTTCTCTCGTCTCAGTCTCGTACTACAGCAAGTTCTAATTTTCCTTGCACTGCAGATGTAGATTTTGTCTTATTATCAACGGGTAAAATCCCAACATTTTCTAAGGTCAGTTGTTGTTGAGTTTAGCCAGGACAATGCAAAGCAGTATACTACAGCAGGAACAATGAAAACCATCATTCAGTTTGTTGGTTGGGAACAGCTGTGACATTCTCCTTCCAGTCCACATCTAGCACCCTATGATTTCTATTTTAAAGAATTTCTGCGGGGAACAAAGCTTTTAAGCAATGATGAAGTGAAAGATACTGTGATGAAATGGCTAAATACTTAGTCCAATGATTTCTCTGTTGAATGAATACAAAAGATTGATTGTTTTTCGATGGGGAAAATATGCTTGAAAGAACGGAAATTATATCGAAAAATCGAACAAAAGTTATTTTCCCTTTGTATTGTAAAATTCTTTCTATCTGAATGAGCCCCATGTATATTCAATTTGGCCGACCATAGTCGAGGGCAACCTGAAGGCTCCTTTTTCAGTAGCTACTGCACCGACGTGTAAGGAAGGGCGCTACTCTTTTCCCTGGATTGTTCCACTTACCCTTGATCCGTACCTTATAATGTTTAGTGTTAAATAAGGAGGCATCAAGTAACGTTTTTTTTAGTTTTTGGTATGTCTCGACCAGGGATTGAACCCTGGTCTTCCATGCCATTGGCAAACAGTCTAACCATTTATTTAGAATTCACAAGTTTTTTTTAATGTTGTGCTTGGTTTTTATCACAATAGTTGGCTCATGGCTCAATTTAAAAGCTATCAAAGATAAAAATGTTAGAGTTACTTACGAGACAACTGCTTGCTCCCATGTGGGTTTGATCACCAATACAGATATGCTGGTCAGGATAGATACCAGGAAATTGTTTCTGGCACTTTTGTATTGGTATGAACTTGACAGGCGCTTTCTTTAAGAATCTGGAAAATCCTAGTTCATCTATGAAAATTAAAATGTAGATTTTAATTTGCTCAGTATAGGATAATTCTATATTTTCCAACTTTTTTTCACTCTACGAAACTCAAATATTAGCAAAAAATTTAGAAAGAACTGTAACAGTCCCTAACTCAAATGTTTCGTCAAATGTAAAAATAGAAAAAGATCCACATGTGTCAGAGTTTCTAAAAATAACTTTTTCCTATTTGGCCGCAAAGAACTAGTGGGGCTGAACACCAACTATTTCTCAATAGTCTGTTGCAGTACACTAGTCAAAGTGAACAGACCCAGATCTTAGATTCTCCAGTCGGTGAACCAAAAAGATCGGTCTCAAATTTCACGATGATAACCAAGTTTTATGTTTAAAGAAATTCAGAATTGACACACAAGTAAGCAATTTAAAAAGTATACACTAAACATTTATATACACTTTACATATATAAAAAAATTGATAATAACTCAAAAACATTTTTGTGAATTGTTGCTTATTGCTAAAATAATATCTCAAAAGATAACATCAGTTCAACTCAACAATCTGTTATTATTTATTTATCTATTGCAGTTTGCGTGTTTTATAATTCATTTCCGTATTAACCTTTTACCACAGTACCCGGAAGACTCCTATGCTACAATATTAAGCAACATTGTATTACGAACTCGTTATGCATAATTCGCTAAAATTCACTCTATCTTGTAACTGAACTCTTTAGTTTGATTATGTGAATGTTTACGCACTCTTCATTTTCCTTTATTACAAAAACTATAATATTTGGAGAAAAAAAAACTACAAATTTTTGTTTGGGAGAGTCCCTGTTGTATTAAAGCCAAAGTGCTGGACTGCAGCCTCGAAGTAAGCTAGTTCGAACTCCTATTGCGCTATTATGTTCACCTTCGGACTAAGGAAACTTGGGAAAGGTATAAAAAAAACCCTTATCTCCCCGGCTATTGGTTAAATAGTATCACGGTCGTTCTTATGCAACGATGGCTTTGGCATTAAATAACCTACAAAAGTTGAGATTAAACAAAGAAATCAAACCAAACTAAACCAAACATATTGTGATTGATATACGCTGGAGTTTAGACCTGATGTGAACGCTCTGATGACTCATTCCGGAAGGATAAAAAAACGAGTTAAAAGTTTTGTATATTTTAAACGGAAATACACAAACGCTCCTTTGGGTAGTTTCGTTAGAATATAGAAAAGTTTAAATCAATTTTTTGGCTCAAGTCAACAAATTCTTATCATTCCCGACAAGAATGAAAAGTTATGTTTTCATCCGACTGCTTAGTAATTTAGAATCCAAAACACAATTGTAGTGATACTGTAATTATCTACCTCAGATTTGCATATCCGGTAGGGGCCTAATAAGAATCACCTAACGGCTATAGAAACTCATCCTCACTCTCTTTTGCATCTGGTCTTTGAGTTGCAGAGACGTTGTCTCTGACCCTGTTAGGGAACAGTAAAGCCACATTAATTAGCTTTTACCTACCCTTATCAAGTAAACCCTTTTTTTAATTTTGTATCGATTCCATATTCTGCTTATTCATGAAACAGACTGTGTATAGTTCTGTCTATTGGGGCACTGTTGTGTATTCTTTCTTTTTAATAGTGCGTGTATGTATATTATGTATATAAAATGACAAATACTCTCGTATGTTCAAATGATTTTATTTTGTTTTCCCTTTCGTTGTGTTTAGTGTTTGTAAATCATGGATATATTAATGCTTAAATTAAAGAAATTTACCTGACCGATAAAATAAAACGCAGATTTTTCCAAGCAGCGGTCATGTCAATACTGCTATATGGATGCACCACGTGGACGCTAACTAAACGTAGGGAGAAAAAGCTTGACAGCAATTACACAAGAATGCTGTGAGCTGTATTGAACAAGTCCTGGAGACAGCACCCTACAAAAGAGCAGCTGTACGGCTACCTACCACTCATCACGAAAACTATCCAAGCTAGACGAACCAGACATGCAGGACACTGCTGGAGAAGCAGGGACGAACTCATAAGCGACATACTCCTATAGACCCCTTCACATGGAGGAACAAAGGTAGGACGACCAGCTAGAACTTAGAACTGCTCTGTGCCGTTACAGGTTGTAGCCTGGAAGACCTCCCAGGAGCGATGGACGATAGAGACAGGTGGCGAGAGAAGTTCAGGGAAATCCGTGCTGGCTGCGCGAAATGATGATGATTATAGACGTTTATTTTGGCACTAGGAAGTGGGTTTAATTGTTTCCTACTCATAAAGTTCCAATCATAGCATTAGTATACCCATTGATACACTTACACTGGATAATCAGAAAAGTACGGTGAGATAAATTCATATACACAATTAAAACATATTAATACAACAAATGTTGCAACAATTAATAACATGTCCAAACCAAATGTATTACTTATATTGTTCTACGAACAAGCATGTAAGTCTGGAGATACAAGTATAGCGTTTATTCTAAGGCTAACAGCAACAAATGAATGAATTATTACTTCGTTTAATTCTAACAATTTATAGATCAAAACGTGAAACAATAACAATATACAGTCCTCCCTGTGTATAAAGTTGAGTTTAAGGAACTTACCGGCGCGCTGAAAAAGATATCTGGTATCTTAGGGTTGTATTTATGAGAGCTTTTAACGTCCCCGATTCACGGAACGTCTGGTGGAATCTGTCTGACTGGGTTTTGGATTTTTGCACCAAAACTTCTCGACTCATCACGTGATTAG
Source organism: Sepioteuthis lessoniana (assembly GCA_963585895.1). NCBI lineage: Eukaryota > Metazoa > Mollusca > Cephalopoda > Myopsida > Loliginidae > Sepioteuthis > Sepioteuthis lessoniana. The sequence goes on from OY757906.1 coordinate 132,822,699, forward strand.
TATATCCAATCACAGAGAGCCTCTCCCTCACTCAATCCATACACAGGAATTATCATTTTACTAACCCAACTCAGGGAAGAGTAATTTAAATGTCTTTTTGTCTTCTGGTTTTCCCGGCGAGATGAAATTGGGAACTTCGCCAGAGTTGGAGACAGAGATCTTTATTCAGTATTGCACAGCTCTTTAAACTACCGTTCTATGTATATGGTTACACTACGATCGGTCAGCTTGTTGAGATTAATAAAAAGAAAGAGAATAAAATGAAATGAATTAAAAAAAAGGTAGCAGTACCCCGAAACCTCTGACAGGAATCGAGGTCTGTGCATGCCTGAAAAACAAACTTACCGGCACCAAGGAAAAACTCATTATCACTTTAGCCTTTACCTTCCCTTTCACTCGGCTGCTTACAGCAAACACATGTGCTGATCGGGTCATATGGCCTGACACTTAACTATGTCTGCTGCTAGCAGGCCGACACCGCTGAAACATATCTTAAAAAAAAAAACACCGACTGGACATAACCACCGATCTTAAACTCACCACCACCGAAAACGACAAATATATTTCAACGAGTTGTTTGGGAAACGTGATATATGTGGTGCCTTCAATAGGTTTCCAGACTTATTTTGGTACAGGCATTTAGAATTGTCGTAGACTCTTGAAAATTCACTATGTTATTGCTATACATCTTATGAGATGACTAACCAATTTTTATGATTTCAGGTTCAAATGAACAGCTACATCAGCAATTGGAATACACCCTACTAAAGCCTGATTGTCTCAGCTGGTGAATGTAAAAAATGCAATCTGGACGTGATGACACTTAAGGAGAACGATATGCAATAAGATTCTGTTTTAAACTTGGAAAAAACGCCACAGAAACGTATGGAATGCTTCAGACTGCTTTTCGACCATCTTGCATGAATAGAGCATCAGTTTTTGAGTGGCGTAAGAGATTCAAGGAAGGCAGGGAGTCTGTCAGGGATGATGAGAGGTGTGGGAGGAGTAAGGAAGTCAATACACCAGAGTTGATAGGCCAAAGTGTTAGGGTCAGGGTTACTATATTGAGGTTTTAAGGGAATGCAAGAAGAGATTCCTTGGGAAGAAGTCAGCACTCTTCAAATCGGGTCAGTGGCATTTCCACCAGGACAATGCACCAGTCCACAACTCTATCCTTGTCACTGACTATTTGACCAAGATGGGCATCAAGACTGTTCCTCAGCCTCCCTATAGTCCAGACCTTGCTCCCTGTGAGTTTTGGTTATTCCCTAAGCTCAGAGGCTGTCGTTATGAGACAATTGAGGAGATGAAAGAGGCTGTGACGAAGGTCATTGACACGCTCACACAAGGGGACTTCCATGCGGCCTTCGAGAAGTTGTTGGAACGGTACAACAAGTGCATTGCAGCTGGAGGAGATTACTTGGAAGGAGACTAGAGCTTCATGTGTGTACTATCAATAAAAGTGCCCATACGAAAAAAGTCTGGAAACTTATTTAATGATCCTCTTATTTTTACTGGTTCAGGAAAACTCTCCTCGCTACAGTATAGTCATTAAAATCCTGAAATTAAGTTAGAATTTCAAAGGTATCTTCGTTTTTTTTTCCTTCCTTCTTTCCTTAAGTTCTATTACCGCCTTACTCAGAAGAAACCAATAAGATGGGGTAAGAATAAAAAACAAATGGAATCAGATACTTAAACCCCAAAACCACCAACGATTACTACCATTCAACAAAACAAATCTAACCAACCGCAAACTAAATAAACTTTCTATTTCCTCATCACCTTACCTCACTTCATTCTTCAAGTCTCTTCACATCATTTTGTTACCTCAGTTGATCTGGTGTCGCTTTCGTGTTGCCATCTTTGTTCTTATTCGTTCATGAAGAATGACAACACAACTACAAATTGATGTGCCTATTTTACTAGTTATATGTTGACATCTTTTCCCTTCATTGCCCGCTTGGAGAATCAGTGAGAGCAAGATGGACCGTTCAACCTTTTATGTTGAGAGTTTCTCACACACTGAATAACTTATTCTCACGTCAGAACCATTTTGGTCACCTGACTGAAACCATCCAATGAGAATCGTAGTTTCAGATTGAGCTGGAGTTTAATGGCTGTTCATAAAACTGGTTGAATCTTATAGTTTTCGGCTGGTTCAATGACTCAGGACCTGATTTAAAATGCTAAACTACATGTCAAAAATAGATTTTACCAATCTATTACGTAACATTCAGTCCAATGAACAGAAATCAAAAACATGTCAGTTACGCTTCACGAGGAAGGAGTGAAACTCGGAGGGTCTTAATTATTCAAAGACAAAGAGAAAGAATTAAGGTTCAAAATTATCACGTGACCAACAGACGCGTTACATGGGATGACACTCCCAGAAGAAGACAATTATTTTTATCTCCCTATACTAATATTGGTCCTTGTCTAGAAGAAACTAAAATATCTCTACCACCACAGCAGCCTCTAATCTGGATAAAAATTTTCGATTTATAAAAGCTTAAATCACAATGACATACTTGTATTTTTAGTTGTTAAAAAGAAGCGGGAAAGATGCTCATTGGTCAGGAATTGAATTTTAGTCTCTTGAAGTTTTTTACAGATTCAATCGGAAGAGATCATTGATCGTAAAAGGCCAGAGAGACCAAATCTTGTCTTTCTGGCCTTTTCACCCCCGGTTGCTGCTTAAATGACGCCACCAGTTGGGTATATATATATATAATCGGTTTATTCATGACATTATTTTGTTTTACTATTAAAAGAGATTCCATTTACTATTATTATAATTATTATTGTTGTTGTTGTTACCTCTGACTAATATTATTCTTCATCTTACAAATTGTAATTACCTTGTAGGGGTTTGAGAAAATGAAAATAAAATGAAATAAATTCAAAAAGGTAGTAATTCCCAGAAATCCCTAATAGGAGAAAGAATAGTCCCAGCGCAAAAGAGAAATTCTACCTCACTTCAGCCTCCACCGTAGCACTGAACGGACCCTCAATCACGCGGCCGCAAGATGCAAACACATGTTCTGATTAGTTTTGTAGCCTGATACCTAGCTAGTGAGCCGACACCGCCGAAACAAACATTATGAAAAGACTCCAATTGGACTTATCAGCCACAACTAAAAACATATCAACCACCAAAAACGACAAGTGCACTTCAACGCCTGATTTGGGAGATATGACTGTTCTCTAATAGTCCAGGAAGACCTCTCTTCGCTACTGAGTAGCCGTATGAAACCCCAAAAATATTCGTGTCTTTCTTCTTTCCTTCAGTAATTTTTTGCTGCCTTCACAGACACAAAAGAAGTCAACGAATTAAATGGAGAAAAGAAGAAAGAAGATAATGGAGTCAGAAGACTATCACAATCAGCTTATTCTTGTTTCTGATACGTGTATAGGAAATGATGCAATTTCTTTGTCAAATGAATTTTCTGGAAAAAAACGGATCAAAATTAGCACAAAGATATCCAATTAACGCCCTCGCAGATGTTTAAAAAATAAACAATTAAAATGGTTTTTAGAACCAATAAGAGGTCTCTAAAATACGCGCCCAAAAAATCTTCGAAAGTCAACGCGTGTGCGCGGGATCTACCTTGATGCGATAAAAACACACAATGTTCCAGACAACACAGATCAATTACTCACGCCAACCCGTAGTGATACGTACTATCTGTTTCTCAGCGGCGCCGAGCTCATTTGATCTTCAAACAATGGTGTCATGTTACAACTTCAAGCTGGATAAAGATCCTTATCCACGCTGGACTCAGAACTGGTCTCTACGGTCGTGACCTGATGCACGAATCGCTGTATACCCTACTACATTTCAGCTCCCAACAAAGAAATAAATGTCTTTATTTTTTGTAGCACTATTGTTAATATTGTCTTTTCATTCATTAACATTAGTACTCTACACGTGTTTGTTCTTCGAAGAGATGACCCGAGTGAACTGCGATATAAAGCAACTCCAGTTAGGAAGATAAAAGATGATACAAGTCAGAATAATGATGAATAAATAAAGAAAGAATATTTTAAGCATTTTTATCTTTAAAATTGCCGTTAATATTACTTACCACTAAGAAAACCCCATCCTGTTATATAGCAATTGTCGGATACCTGTTGTCCTTTCGTGGGTAGGCTGATGGCATGAACGCATTCATCAAATTCTATTTCTTTTTCCAGTTTCACCAAGGCAATATCATTTACTACAAGAAAACATAAATGAATACAATAAAACGACTATTTTGAAATGCGTTTCGAATATGTAATCTTACAGTTTCATCCATTGGATAGAATTCGTCCTTTTAATTCAATTGGTAATTGCTAGATGCAAAGTCACTCCAAAGAAGAGTAGTTACCGAGGCATAATGGTTAAGTGCCGGACTGTAGTCTCAGAGCAAGCGAGTTCGAACTCCAGTCATTCTATTACGTTCACTTTCAGACTAATGTTCTGGGGAAAACATGAACTCTCTTATCCCCCCCCCCCCGGCTATGGGTTAAACAGTGCCACTACTGGTTTTCTATAAGCATGGCTTTGGCATGAAATAACCCATAAAGGTTGATATGTCATTAAATAAAGAAGCCACACTATATAATTTTGAGTAGTTGGCTATTATAGTCAACAGATTAACAAAAAGATAAATGAACGATAATGACCACAGCATTCGCAAGGGAAAATGAGCATTTGCTACCCACGCCCCGGATCAGGCCATAATTAGTCACTATGAAAAGTGACAGCTTAGGTATCATATTGTGAAGCTTTCATTCAAGCTGATCAATTGATTGATTTTTAATGGCATGTAAATTCGTCAACGCATATTTTATGATTAGATGTTAGGGAATTATGTTCATTGTACGTTCATATCTACATTTTTTATTTAAAAGTTGTTTCTTAAAGTTTCTTTTTATGCCCGGTCCTATCAAATCCCCGTGGCGTTGTGGACCGCAACATCGTGGTAAGTGAGTTCGAACTCCAGTCATGTTATTACGTTCACTTTCAGACTAATACTCTCGGGAAAGGTATGAACCTCCTTATACCCTCAGCTGTGGATTGAGTAGTACCACTACTGTTCTTCTAGAAGGATGGCTTTAGCATTAAATAAATCACAAAGGTTGATATACCATTAAACAAAGAAACTGTCAGAATTTTGGAGGTCGTCACCAAAAACTGACTTTAAAACTAATTAACAAAACAAGACGAAAAAACAAAAACAAAAACTACTGGACGTAAATGTCCCAAAGCTGAACATGAATAAGTCGGAGCTAAAAACAAACTTATTACATAAGTTACAAATGCTTTATTCTTTAAAGTGGACAAAAACAGTGGGTTACATATTAGTCCCTTTGCAAGAATTAATTCATTAACAAAATATCAAACAAAAGCAACATTAAAAACATAAGCAAACATTACATAACTCTTACATTTATTAACAAAACATAAAACTCAGGTAACCTTAACATTAGTATCTAAAATTTCAGGTATCTTACTTCCCTGTAAGCGGCTGAAACCGGTTCCCTTTTTTCTTTCTTTTTTCTTCCTTTCTTTTTTTCCTAATTGGAAAAAGCCAAAAACTTCTTAATTCATGTTGTCTGTTATTTTTTTTACGATACTTCTTTTTCTTTACTTTTTTCTTTTCTTTTCTTTTCTTTTCTTTTTTTTTTTTCCTTTCTTTGTCTGAGGGGAAAATTTGTTATTATTTTTCGGAGACTTCTCTTTTCTTTAGTTTCTTTATTCTTTTCTTTTTTTTTGTATGGATTGAGAGTTTATTATTTTTGGTGGCTTCTTCTCTTTTCTTTAGTTTTTTATTCTTTTCTTTCTTTCCTTTCTTGTTTTCCGTTTTCTTTCTTTCTTTCTTTCTTTCTTTCTTTCTTTCTTTCTTTCTTTCTGTTCAGAATCTACAGATCCTTCAGACCTGCATTATTTCAGTTTGTTTTTCCTCGAAGTAGCTACTAAACGAATAGGCAACTTCTAGTCCGCTTGTTTAAGATAATTACTTATCTCTCCGCTTGACTTTAAAAGTGAGTTTCAACTCAAAAATTTCTAGGCTTGCATCTCTCAGAAACTCTTCGTTTCTATGCTAGACCACAAAAAAAACTTCTACCACGAGCAATCTCCAGTACATCTTCGCTCTAGGATGGGTTACCGAGCAAAGAGAACGAAATTTTACTTCCTTCTCCCACTTCCAGAAAAGAGCCTTTGCAGCGAGCCCACTGTTTCGGCCAATCCGATGTCAATAAGAACAGCCCTGTTTCTTTCTGCCACACTCCATGTGGGAGAACCAACAAATACTTTACAAATCGCTATCTTGTAGTTAGAATAGCAAACTGTTGCTCTTCTTTCAGTAAACAAGTCTTTCTCAAAAAAAAAAGTTTTAAAAATCCTAACCAAACCTATCGAATATGAATCTTTAGTAAGCAATTATAGCCTCAAGTAACAGTTCTTAATACAAAAAATTTACAGAAAAATTGATAACAAGGTAATCCTAGTGGAAGGAGAGATTTATTGAGAAGTTGACACTATAGCATTTCGGTTCTACTGAACCATCATCAGGACCACGAGGTGTGATATTAACGATGTTAAGTCAACGATGGATGTTTAATATCGCTAATATCACCCCTCATGGTCCTAATGATGGTTCAGTAGAACCGAAACGCTATTGTGTCGACTTCTCAATAAATCTCTCATTCCACTTGGATTACCTTGTTATCAGTTTTTCTACATATTGTCGGATTACAATCCTTTATTTACTTTCAAATAATTTACAATTATATGGCATCAAGTATTCCTATTGAATATAAATAATTTTTAGATAAATCTATTTGACCTATAGTTGGCAACCTAAAAGATACTGCTACTCCGGGTCAGAGTGGGCCTGGGAGTAATGGCAATGAAAGAGTCTTACAATGGTTGGTTGGTTAGGTTTATGGCATAGCAACTCTTGTAGGTTATTTTAAGCCAAATTCTGTTTTTGCATATCTTAAATCTTATATTTCATAACAAATAAGTCTTCTCATGAGACGCAGTTTAGCGTCATACTCAAGACACTCTCTTTGGGGATGGAGTCTACCCCCCCCCTCTGCAGGTGGTACACTTTGTGTATTCTACACCACACCGACAGGGCAGTTCTCATTCGGAGTTGCCAGATTGAAATTTTATCTTAAAGTCAAACAACGCTAGAAATAAAGAAATTTTTATTTCAATAAATATTAATCTTGTCATTACTTCTGAATTGTTGGGCTGATTCTCACTGGGTGTCCAATATAAAAAAAAACATAATAAACTGTTTCAAAAACTTCCTGGACATGCAAAATTGTGTGTTGTTGTATTTATATGTGGAAGGAAAGGACTGATTCTTTGATTGCTTGCTTTTAACGGCATGTTAACTTTTCTTAGGTTATTTCATGCCAAAAAGTTAGGGAATTGCGTTCATTGTACGTTAATATTTACGTTTTGCACAAACTTTTATGATATCAAGTATTATACTTATATGATATCAAGTATTCCACTTATATGATATCAAGTATTCCACTTATATATCAAGTATTCTAGATATATGATATCAAGTATTCCATTTATATGATATCAATTATTCCACTTATATGATATTAAGTATTCTACTTATATGATATCAAGTATTCTACTTACATGATATCAAGTATTCCATTCATATGATATCAAGTATTCTACTAATATGATATCAAGTATTCTACTTATCATTTCAAGTAACTAATAATCCTTGAAATCGTTTGTAGGAAAATAAATGAGCTCTGGCAGATTTTAAAATAATGTTACCAACAAATTATTCATTTAAAAATCATAAATATGTATTAACAGGACTTAGCATTGAATAACCAACAAGTGTTGATGTGCCATTAAACAAAAAAGCCTAACCTTAGTGAGTGTCAAGTAATTATTCTTGGAAGTAATTTACAGTTAGATGATATCAAGTATTCCAGTCTAATACAAATAATTTCCATACAGTTATATGGTTTCAAGTATTCCTATCTAATACAAATAATTTCCACACGGTTATATGGTTTTAAGTATTCCTATCTAATACAAATAATTTGCACACAGTTATATGGTTTCAAGTATTCCTGTCTAATACAAATAATTTTCACACAGTTATATGGTTTCAAGTATTCCTATCTCTTACTAATAATGATATGATTTCAAGTGATTTTTTTTCTATTAAATGATAGTCATTTGTTTGCACACAATTATATTGTTTCAAGTAAGTACTGATAATCCTTAGTGATCAATTATAGCTTCAAGTAATTAATCTTTGTACAAATAATTTACTGTTGTATATTAAGTATTCCTATATAATACAAAAAATTTGCACACAGTTGTATGGTTTCAAGTATTCCAATCTAATACTGATAATTATCAAAGTAATTATTTCTACTTAATAATAGTCATTTGTTTGCACATTACTATATGGTTTTAAGAAACTAATAATACTCCTTAGTAAACAGTTCTAGTTTTAAGTAAAGATTCTTAATACAATTAAGAGTTATATGATAATTGAACAAGGTAATTGCTTTACTTAAGCTTTATTCAATTTAACTGTGGTCCATTTAAGGTGAAGATTCTTTAGTATTTATTGTGAATCGAATGAAGAAATAAGCGACCATGTTTGGCCTCAATAAAGGCAACAAGTATTCCTATTAAATACAAGTAATTTTTAAATAGATCTATTTGACCCTTAGATGGGACCCTAACAATTCCTTTTACTCCATTTCAGAGTGGACCTGGGAGTAATGCCAATAAAGGTGTATTCTACACACCTCAGATATATAGAATTGGTGCCTCGCCATTAGATGCAGTTTAGTGTCATACTCAGGATGCACCCTTATTTTTTTGGTTTTACCCCTTTATAAAGGATATTCTAAGCCCTGCAGACAGTGTTTGGGTGTATGCGTGTGTGTGGGGGGGTATGCTTAATGTGTCGTGATTTTTCATTCTACTATCTCCTCACTCCTTTGCAAAAGGATTTTTAGTGTTTGGAGAAATGGTTATATTTCTCTAACATTATATATTTTAGGCAACACAAATGAATAACGAAACTTCTTTTTAACAACACAACAAAGAAAGGTTTATCTTAGTAGCAGGCGTAAAGAAGTGAGAGTGAGGAAGTGTCTCTTTTGCGTCGCTGGTCAGTATGTTGGTCCTTGATTCGTAGGAAGCGTGTTTGAAGCTAGCAGCGAGCGAAGGGTTCCAAGTGGAATCAGTGGCAGTCAGGTGAGAGAGATGGGTTTCTTCTGCTAGCCCAGGGCTCTCTGACTTTGTCCGTTCTACAAAAAAGGGACTAGAAAAATAGTTCCTGAGAGAAAGAAGGAATTAATGCGCTCTGCCAGTTGATTGGTCAGTGAGTGACCGACTCTCTTAGTAGGGGCATTGATTCGCGAAAGGAAATAGATCTGTGGCTGCTACAGATTTTATTTTTATAAATAAAGCTGGTCCTTACCAATTTTTTTTGATGTGATTTCAAAGTCTGGGTGAAGAAACCATTTCGTTCCTTTGATTCTTTGCTTTCCTCTGTTTTTCCTGATTGACCCGATGTAAACAGTAACATCGACTAAGTCTCCATCCCTATAAAATTACCAAGAATTTGCATATAAATATGTATATATATATATATATATGTGTGTGTGCGTGTGCGTGTGTGTGCGCGTGCGCGTGTGTATGCGTGCGTGTGTGTGAATTTGAGAAAGATGAAAAAATGAAATAAAAAAAAATAAGGAGTAATGTAATCGAGTTATTGCGGAATACGAAATCATTTTGAAACGCTTCACATAAAAAAAGATCGAATAAAAAATAAAGAGGTGAGAAAGACACTCCTCCAAGAAGTAAAAAATACACACATATTAAAACAGAGTAACGTGAGAATTACAAAAAAGAGGGGAAAATTTCAAACGCTAAAACTGAAACACACATACATCAAAACAGGCCAACATTTTGATAGATAGAGGAGAAAGATATATTGTATTGACAAACCATAGCTCAAAAAAGCGGAATTGTCCAACTCAGCCTTATGAGAAGGAAGTCACATACGTCTAAGATAGTACTTCATTGGACCCCTCTGGTGGTGAAATGGTTTGCAAGCTAGACTAGCAAACCTACACGAGTGAGTTCGAGTCTCATTGGGAGCCCCATTTATTCGGCCTTGTGCCACATCAAAGCAAAGAACTTCGTAAATTACTACTTTATAAATTCAACTGGGCACATCTGGTGGTGTAATGGTTAGCAAGCTAGACTAGCAAACCTGCACGAGTGAGTTCGAGTCTCATTGGGTGCCCCATTCATATGGCTTTGTGCCATATCTAAGCAAAAAGTTTTGTAAATTACTACTTTATAAATTCAACTCTCTATACTCCAAACACGTCGTATTTCTGATCGACGCTTTGTTTAGTTCTAACCCCGTGTGAAATTTCACTCTCTACACAGCTGTCTGGATGATGGGGCGTTTACAATCAGAAACTGTCCCGAAGACATTTTCAGGCGTTGATCGTCTAACTTGATATTCAAAGTGTCGTGATTCTTACAGTCCAATGAAACGGTAGGTTGTGGTAATCTTTTTTCTGGTGACGAATGTTTTGAGCAAAATAAGTCGGTCTCTTCTCTGGAAAAACAATAATGCCAGTTGATCAAATATAACCTATTTAATAACAATATATCAAGTGAAATACAATCAACTTTTATATGGCGTCTACATTTATACGAAACAGAATACAATGCCTGGACTGGCTCTAAGTGTGTAGGTCTTAAGTTAGCTTTATCAAATTAGTGAAATGCTGGTGTCATTAACAGATAAGTGCGTTGATATGTAAGTTGGCTTGCAGGCGCTAATATGATGATACGGAGTGTATCTCGGCTGACTGCTATCGAAAATGCATGTGTGCTCTGCTTCTCTCAATTCGAATCGATTCTTCTTCGCAGCTGAAACATCAACTAATTCGTGAAGTAAAATAACTGTATATTATATGCACATCTCTTCATCATCCAAATATATCACACGCTGAAAATACATCCCAAATCAGCTATTGTTCAAATCAAGTTCAAGGCTCATTTCTTTTACATTTACAAACTCAAAGCAATATTCCAATATCGTCAGCCCATGGCTGTTACCTCTAATCAGTCTCGAAATCCACAACACGGTTTCACCTCTCGCTATACGGGGGTCAAACCCGGTCTTAACAACAATCAACCTGTTTTCTTGGAAAACTACAAAAATCTGATTGTTCACATTAACCCAATCCAGACAGCCGTGAAGAAAATTATAACTATGATATTCTCAAAAGCTACTTAAGTCTATTATATTATAATCAGTTAACTTTGTCCCAACTTAATAATTACATTTTACATATACTATGAGAGACACGTGTCAAGAATCGAGCTGCAAAGAAAACACGAACTCATAAAACACCAAAGAAAGCAAAATTTCTAATTATAACATCGTCAAGATTGTGTCGACCGAAAGAGAGAACATAAGATAAATGGGGTCAGTCTGGAAGGTAATAAAAAAAGTTTCAGGATAGCAACCTTGCTAACCTGAAATTTAAAAGAAAAGTAATTACGTTTTTAACACAAAAAAGTGGTCTCATTACTTTTTAGATATATGGCATAAGGAATATATGGCAAAAGGATATGACAAAAGGAATATTTTTGTCAAAAATTCGTACAGAGATGTACGAATTTTTGACAAAAATATTCCTTTTGACTCATAAAAGCAGTCTCATTACTTTTTAGATACATTCTCTGAACGGATTTTGGGTAAAAATATTCCTGACGTACCACAGACTTCATATTTCCTTTTGATTGTTTTGTATTCCTTAAAATTAAAAACCAGATTTCTGGTCACCATTTTAGAACAATTTTAAAACAGGTAATATTAATGTGTAATTAAGTTGATCATAAATTTCTTGACAGACTGATCAGATATACTATCAATGTAAAAATCATGTGTGACGGTTGGATTAGAGAGTTTAAGTTACACTTCTGGAAAAATGCGGAGGTTTACGTAAAAACATAGCTAAGGAGGAAGAAGAGGGGTTATTTCTGTTTGGATTTTATCACATAACTCTGGTAGCTAGTGCTGTTGTATATTGACCTACGGCCGGGCTGTCAAAATAGGAAATGCACCTATGTAAATAACAGGTGCATCCACTCAAGGAATATCAGAATATAACCTTGACCATGGACGGGTTGAATGAGTGCGATTGTGACGTCCACAAGAAGGTGGACGTTGAACTATTATATAACTCGGTGAAGACAAGAAGTCAGTTAGTTTGGAGACCAGACCAGTTAGAGATAAGATGCGGTAGAAAAAATCAGCACTCAGAGAGGCTGGGCCCCAGGCCCCCGGTTGAGCAGCCCAGGAGAACGGGAAAGAAGCGCTGATGGCCATAAAAGTGGAGGTCAATATGTTGCAGTTCTGTTCGGTCTCCAACTCCCTCTCACATACAACCCTTTCAAAAAAAAGTGAGAGGTATATTTTTCTAAAAGATTGTGTAGCTCGTCTTTATTATTGTGTCGTTGTGTTCTACATGCATTTGCATATGAGTATACAACAGTGCTAATTAACAAAGGAATTGATGGAGGTGCCCGTGGTAAATGGTTATTGTCGCAGGATATGGACACGGCGACACGAGTTCAAACCTGACTGATTGCATTTCACATAGCACTAATACCCTTGAGAAAGATATGAATCCAGTTATTCTCCCTCCAGCTATGGGTAAATAGTAGGGCAGACTAGGTTCTTCAGCCTTGGTGAGGCAACTGGTCTTGGAGAAGGAAAACTCTGAATTAAAACCTGTTAAACTCCGCTTAAAAATTGACCTTGTGTCATACCCTGCCCGAGTGGAGGGGTTGGTAAATATGATTAACAAAGGAATTCTGTATTCAGTGGTAAGATTATGACGCTGGCTTGTAGGGGTTATAAAAAAAAAAAGAAAAAAGAAAATAAATAGATTCAAAAGTAACATTTTCCCAGAAGCCCTCTAACAGGAAGGCGGGTGTCCCCGTGGTGTAACGGTTAAAACGCTGGGTTGCAGAATCGTAGTACGCGAGTTCGAACTCCAGTCGTGCTATTACGTTCACTTTCGGACAAATACTCTTGGAAAAGGTATGAACCCCCTTATCCCCCTTATGTGGGTTAAATATTACCACTACTGTCCTTCTAAAAGGATGGATTTGGCATTAAATAACTTGAGAAGGTTGACATGACATTGAATAACAAACAAAAAAATCTAACTGGAAGCGAAATCCGCACATGCTTGAAAGATAGACCTCTTGGCAACAAAGAGAAATTTTCTTTCAGGAAGCGTTCTCCGAGATTACTGGACGGACCTTCTTTCTCTAGGTTGCTGGTGGAAGAGCATGTTTTTGCTAAGTCCCAGCTTTGCAACCGGTTGACTCTCCAGACAGCAGCGGCCGTGGCTGAAAAAGCCTACTGGACATACCATAAACTTCAAACTCATAAACCCACCGAAAATGATTTATGTATTTCAACGCTTTGTCTGGGAAACGCGACTATTTCTACTGGTTCAGGAAAACGTTCCACGCCACTGAAGAGTCGCGAACTCCAAAATAAAGTTTGAGTATAAAAGGTATCCTCTTGTCTTTCCTTCCTTTTTGCAGCTTTCTACATAGAAGACAAGTAATGGGGTAAAAAGAAGAAAAAAGGAGTCAGGTACGAAACTCAAAATCATCCCCATAGACCTCAACAATCGACAAACCTACACCACTACAACCACAAACGAACAAATCACCTACCTTCTTATACCCCATTGATTCTCTACAATCGACTTATTCAAGGGCTTCTCAAATTTTTTATTTGATGCATCCCTAGTAAACAAATTTAATTTCTGTTCAACCTCAAATACATTAATTGAATATTGAATTACAAAATATAAATAACTTAGTCTCACTGAACACCATGATTAGAGAGGTTTATTTATTTATTTATTTTCGGTTTCAAGATTAGATTTTTTATGAAATATAGAAAACAGATATTCTAGATGGCAGCACTACGCAACACATTAGCTTGTTTGTTGATGTAATATTTGTACAGTTTAGAATTTTATACTTCAACATTCCTACTTATAAGAAATGCCCTCTAATTCTCTCTCTCTCTCTCTCTCTCTCTCTCTCTCTCAACCCTGAGCAGTTGGCATTTTTGCCATTACTTAGAAAGAATAGGACTTCTCCAACGTTTTACTTGATGCTCAACTTGTAACCAAATCTAATTTCCGTTCACCATCGAATAAATGAACTAATTGAATCCATTTTTTTCTTAGTTTCCCTGGATGCCATGAAGAGTGGCGGTTGATTTTTTAAAAATGTTTTCAGTTTCAAGATTAGAATGTTTACAAATTACAGAAATGTTATTATAAACGAAAAATTATATCGTATATTAACACCAGGAACAACACAAACAACAAATACTGAACAATATTGAAACTGTCTTAACAAGTGAAGATCTAGATCACTTCGGTTAGAGCGGGATTTTTCGTTAATAATTATATAACTTGAATTTTATTCATTAAAAACCTGTTACTGATTAAAATTTCAGGAATGATATTTTAATTTTATTTTTTCTACAATATCTTTCTTTTTTAAATCTATATGTTTATTTTTCTAGTTAAATAATCTTTTTTTTACCCTAAAGACCACTCATAAGATCTCATAAAAAGGAGTATTTTTGAATTCAGTATTTTTATAGAATATTTTATTTAAATTATAAAAAGTAAGTAAAGTTGGCGACCATAGTCGAGGGTAACCCGAAAGCTCCCTTTTCGATAGCTACTACACCAATGTGTAGGGGAGGGCGCTAATCCTTTCCCTAGGATTATAAATTATAACAGCTTTTAAATGATTTCTTTTAGAAAAATAAAATAATATTCGTCATTATCGACGCCAAAAATCAGGATCTTTTCTTCAGACATATCATTCGTTCATTTAAATGACTCGTACATTTAAATGACCCGTACATTTTGAACGAGTCATATATGAACGATACATCTCGAGTGGCCATCACGTCTAACCAAGAGAAGTCCACGGGGTAATGTAAGCAACCTGAATACCAGACACTCAACCAGCTGGTTGTATGAGCAATTTAAGGCCTGAGTGCCAGAGACTTAGCCAACGGGTAGTAGAAGCAACCTAAGGCCTGAATGCCAGACACTTGTAGCAGAAAGAACCTTGTATTTTTTGTTTGGCGCGTAATTTAATTTGATTGTTAGAGTCGCCGAACATTTTCACCCAATCAGGATGACCTGTCCTATTCAGCTCGACCCATATTTCCTAGGAGTACCAAAAATTGAAGAAAGCCCGCGAAACTCTCTCTTCCTCAGAAATCCTCAATGGGAACGGACGTCTATTCGTCTGCTCCTGAATAGTAGTAGCAGCACCATACACTATGAGGAGAGCCATCTAGTTTATGGACCCCTTGCGTCTATTCTTCTAGACCAAGGGATCCTACGAGACTCGCAGCATACCAGCGTAAACCCCTTACTTCATGCTGCCATTAAAACCTTCATTTAAAACCTTACGACGTCTTCGTTCTTCTCTACCACCTTTATTTTCCATCAACATTTAGCGAGGGGATAACAACCAACGTAATACCAACGCTACCAACGAAATACCAACGCAACCAACGTAATACCAACGCAGCCAATATAATATCAACATAACCAACGCAAAAAACAACTTAAACCAAAAACCTAAATAATAATGATAATAATAATATTCCCATCGCTATACACTCAACCAGCCGGTTGTATTAGCAATTTAAGGCCTGGGTGCCAGAGACTTTGCCAACCGGTAGTAGAACCACTCTACGGTCTGTGTGCCAGTCTAAACAGTGTTTTTCTTTTATATAAATAACTGCATTTCCTTGTGTAATGACTACCTCTATAATATTCAATATTCACATAAATTTAAAGTCAAATGAATAAAGGAAAGAAAAAATTATCAAAATAAAATGAAAGTGTATTATCAATCTGTTTACAGGCAGCGTGCAGTCGTCAATATGTAGTTTTTATTAACAATGGATCCTCCACAGAACGCTCTACCAGATGAAAATTTCAAGTTTAGGTAGACCATATGAGGAAATTCACATGACTTGACTGTGCTTCCACCCACAATTTGTTTGGTTGGATGATGTTGGATATCTGAAACAGAAAAATAAATTTATTTCCAATTTAGTTTAAAAATAAGATTGAATTAAATTTTTAAAAAAATACTCAAGGAAATTTCATTTTACATTCTTCATTTTGGTTTAGTTTTGTTGTATTGGCGTGATAATATTATTTTATTTCTTTTAATGGCATATCAACCTTCTCGGGTTATTTAATGCCGAATCTATCCTTTTAGAAGGACAGTAGTGGTACTATTTAACCCATAGATGGGATGATAAGGGAGTTCATACCTTTCTCAAGGATATTTGTCCGAAAGTGAACATAATAGCGCGAGTTGGCGTGATAATAGGGGTGATCATTATTGACCGGACATTGGTATAATGGTTAGAGTGTTCGCCAGAGGTCCGGGAGACCTGGGTTCAATCCCAGGTCGAATCATACTTGATGCTACCTTGCTTAACATTCAGTATTATAAGGTAAGGATCAAGGGTAAAGAGGAGCAATCCAGGGAAAGGAGTAGCACCCTCCCCTACACGTTGGTGTAGTAGCTATCAAAAAGGGATCCTTCGGGTCACCCTCGACTACGGTCGCTAACTTTACTTATTATTGACCGCTAATTTGGATGTTAGGAAGGATGTTTAACCGCTTACCACTGACCTTGTTCTAAGATGAGATTAGTATATTCATTGACCCACTGAATAAAGAGAAAGGAAAGACGAGATAAACTCAAATAAAAAAAATTAAAACATTTAGTAGTGATATATAACAATATATCAAATGTTGCTACAATTAACAACGTGTCTCACAACAAATAGATCACACATGTTGCTTTAGTAACTAGCATGCATGACAATGTTACACTTATAACATGAGGGCAGATAATATTACCATTTATACAAAAATGGCAGTTGAGGTTGTTGAGTTCAGTTGCCTCTTGTTATATTAAAAGGAAGAACAAATGAGTTGACGAAGATATTGATAGTTTTCAAAATGGAAGTTTTAATAACAGCTTGAGACGAAAAGAATCCTTGTGCTGTAAGCAATAATAGAAGAAGGACAGTTGTAAATAGTTGAGCAGGAATTTAGCATTCTGCCAGTGGTCCGGTTGATTTAAGAAGTAAAAGGTGAAAGAATGGTCCCCTAAAGACACAGTGGTCAAATGTTTAATGTGCTCTTTCGTATTGAGATGTCCTTTGGTCTGCTGCTGGAATCGACCCGGATAAGGGAGAGAGAGAGAGACAGAGAGAATGTGCTCTCTCGAGTTGGAATGTCTATCAGTCTGCTGCTGGAATCGGCCCAGGTAAGAGAGAGAGAGAGAGCGCTCTCCTCGTTAAGGCTGGTCTGTCCTGCAAGTGAGGAAGAGAAGAGGTCGAGGGGGCGATACACAGCCTTTTATGTTGCCCGGGGAGGTGACCCAAGCAGAATGGCATCAGTCATTTTCATTGGACGAAATATATAAATTCGAAACTCCAATGGCCAAAACAAATCCCGCGCTACATAATAATTTGAAATTCTTTCTTTCTGCTACACACTATTAATGGATGTATCAGACTCTGTGTGTGCATATTTCATTGTACACATTGGTAGGCGTAAGTGCATGCATGTGTTTGTATGTGTGGGTGTATGCATATGTAGTGTTGTGAGTTGACCATAGGTATGTATATGTGTATGTATGACCATGTAAGGGCTGAGACATATTTGCATGGGAATCATTAATTCTTCCCAGCGAGTATAAAACACAGATGTCAGATAAAAGGGTATTAACGACTTAAATGTTTTAAATTTTCACACCTTTTTGGGTCACCTGGAGACCTGTTTCTACCAGTATTTTTATGTCCAGTCTTCGGTGACCAAGAGTCCGGAAATAGGAATGTTCACTCCTGGATATATACAAGTAGAGTTAGTCTGCTACGCAAAGGGATGAGACCGTCGCGGAAGATATATAGACACAGAGAGTCAGACAGAGGAAAAAGGGCAAGAGATAGAAAGAGCTGAAAATTTAGCGGTCAGTTTTAGTTTTTAGTTAAGGAAACTCTATAGCCACAAACCATCATTTTGTCACACAAATTTCCTCTTATCTTTAAGTAGCATTTACTCAATTGTTTTTGTCTTCGCCTTGTTCTTTATGAACATGTATTTCGACTTGACCAGCTGAGAATCAGCAACACAACGAGGGTTCAAGATGATCATGCGGCCGGAAATGTATGGCCCTATATGTATGGCCCTATTTGTATTCTAACAAAAGAAGGTATAAAGAAGAGTAATGTAAATATCTTAGTTATCTTCTGATTTTCAATGCGAGATATTGTACCTTGCCGGTGTCGGAAGTAACGTCTCCAATTTGTTCAACAAAGAAAAAGAAAAATCATGTCCATTTTTCGCTCAACAGGAGAGAACTGAAAAAGACCATGTTTTCCCCGTTCGAAGAACGAAGGCAAAAGAGAAAGAATTAAGGATCTAAATTCTCATGCAATCAAAAATAAAATATCCCATAATACCTTTGACTGAAAAAACAATTTGAACCTGCTCAAAAATTCAAGTTGTTCTCCATTAATAAAGTAAAGCTCTGATAAGTTATCTTTCCCTTTACGCTGATAGCTTTGGGAGTGGTATGAATCTAAGTTCCTCAAACTATGGGTAAATATTAAGCTAGACTGAGCTCTTTAACTTTGTTTTGACAACCGGTCAAGGAAAACTGAATTCAAACCACTTATAGACCCAGAGTGGAATGGGCTCAGCCAGGTTATTCCTGTCCGCAACCCGTTGCATGAGGAGTACACCAACAACCACAACTAGTTTACGGGACCAGAGAGAGAGAGACAGAGAGAGAGAGAGAGAGAGAGAGAGAGAGAGAGAGAGAGAGAGAGAGAGAGAGAGAGAGAGAGATAACATGTAGCAAAATAGCTTGTATCAATACTTCAATTAAATGCTGCTTTCAAATCGCTTTAATAAGATGTACTTTCAAATTTTCCTTACTGCACACGGAGAGGAGAAAGCAAGGCAAGAGAACGAATCAAAGGAATAATATACTTTGAAATAATGATAAATGATAGAGAGACATTTTGATGAATCTGTAGCAGAAAGAAAAAAATTCAAATTATTATTTAGTGCAGGATTTGTTTTGGCCGTTGAAGTTTCGGATTTATATATATCGTCCAATGAGAATGACTGATGCCATTCTGCCCGGGTCACCTCCCAGAGCAGCATAAAAGACTGTGTATCGCTCCCTCGACCTCTTCTCTTTCTCACTTGCTAGCCGCAGGACAGACGAGCCTTAGCGAGGAGAGCGCATTCTCTTTCTCTCTCTCTCTCTCTTACCCGGGTCTATAGACATTTCAATACGAGAGAGTGCATTCTCTCTCTCTCTCTCTCTCTCTCTATTACCCGGTCCGGCTCCAGCAGCAGACAGATGGACATTTCAACACGAGAGAGCACATTCAACATTGTTCCTCTGCTTCCTCTAGGAGGCTATTCCTTATTAATTATTTCTTCTTTCTAAATCAACTGGACCTCGAAACTTCTGGCTGAATGCTAAATTCCTGCTCAACTATTTACAACTGTCCTTCTTCTATTATTACTTACAGCACAAGGATTCTTTTCGTCTCAAACTGTTATTAAAACTTCCATTTTGAAAACTATCAATATCTTCGTCAACTCATTTGTTCTTCCTTTTAATATAACAAGAGGCAACTGAACTCAAAAACCTCAACTGCCATTTTTGTATAAATGGTAACCTTATCTGTCCTCATGTTATAAATCAAATAGGTTTTATTTATATACAATTACTTACATAACAAAACTCACCTGAAAGAAAAGCATGTGTTATTAATATTCTTTTCTTACAGTCTTTGTGTGAGATGTACATATTTTTATTTTTTAAGTGGAGGAATGAATATTGTGAATTGAATTACCAGAAAATCCACCGAACACCTACGCACGATATACGGGAACACTGGACGGCTGTTTCGAATTTATTAGGTCTCATCAACAGTGTATACTGTAATCTCCACCACTGGAGATCGAACCAGCGATCATAGATTGCAGCGCCGAAACTCTACAACTGAGCCACCAGTTCATATCGCGCACAAGTGACGCCAAATCAACAAGTCATGGTAATTGCGCGGCCTTGTGTGAGTATCAACATTTTATGAACGTCTCAATCAAATATGCATATACTTTGCCGCGAACAGGATGTAGCACAATATCATTTTTAAAGTGGGGTACAGCTGAGTTTTCCTTCTCCAAGACTTGTTGCCTAATCAAAGTTAAAGAACACAATCTTCCCTTTAATAGATAAGTTCACTCCTTTCCAAAGGGCATTAGCACGAAATGAAACGCAAATAGTCTCGTCCAGAATTTGAACTCGAGTCGCTGATTCTACTTCCTACGACGATAACCGTTACACTAAGTGCGCTTCTTGACTCACCCAAGTATGTGTATGTGTTTGTGTGTGTTCAAGAATAATCATTTGTTGACTCATTTGATGGTATATCAACTCCTTATGGGTTATCTAATGCCAAAATTTGATTTATTCATAAATGTCTAATTATAATTATAACTATATTTTAAATGTTCAATTTCATTTTTTAATTGCACTTTTTTTACTCGTCTATAATCATTTGTTTGCACAGTTATATGATATTAGGTATTCCTCTCCACGACAAAGAATTTGTACACAGTTGTATGCTTTTATCTACTCCTTCGCTCAAGCAGGATGCAACACAAGGCCAATTTTTTAACAGATTTGAATTCAGTTTTCCTTCTCCTAGATCGGTTATCATATCAAGGTTAAAAAGTCAGTCCACCCTACTATTTATCCATGTAGGAAGAACAGATGGAATCATAACTTTCCCAAGGGTATTAGTGCTATATGAAATGCAATCAACCTGGTCCAGGATTTGAACTTGGTTCGCCATGTCCATTTCCAACGACGATATCCATTAAACCATGGGTACCGACACAGTTGTATTATTTAAAGTTCCCTTATATAATACTAATAAAGTAAAGTAATAAAGTTAGCGACCTTAGTCGAGAGTGACCCGAAGGCTCCCTTTTCGATAGCTACTACACCAAGGTGTAGGGGAGGGCGCTACTCCATTCTCTGGATTGCTCCACTTTACCCTGGATCCGTACCTTATAATGATGAGTGTTAAGCAAGGCGGCATCAAGTACCATATTTTTAAATCTTTGGTATGACTCGATCTGGGATTGAACCCAGGTCTCCTGGACTATTGGCGAACACTCTACTCATAGGCCAATTGCCCGGTTAAATAATGCTAATAACTTATGCATAATTATATGGTTTACAATTACAATTTCTATTTAATAATAATCATTCATTTGCACACATTTATATGGGTTCAAGTATTCATTTCTAACACCAATAATTTTCAAGCAATTATATGGTTTCAAGTAACTAATAAAATTAATCCATTGCAAGCAATTAGAGCTTCAAATGACTTTTCTTAAGTTTTAGTTTCTTTGTTTAATGGCATATCATCCCTCGTGGACCATTCAGTAGTTAAGCCATCCTTATAGAAGAACGGTTGATTCACTCCTTTCCCAAAGGTATAAGTCCGAAATCTACGGGGCAGTTTTTTTCAGCATTACAGAGTAACATTACGAACATATCTCGCAGACTATATCAAAAGAATATCAACAATTCATAGTCTGGGATTGGTATGCTTGATGCAAAAGAAGACATTTAGTCGAGACCCCACTCAGCAAGGACCAATATTAGCATTAGTATATCCATCATATACTACCACTGAACACAACAAAAACAAAGACAAGAGAAACTCATTTACACATGCAAGAACGTTTAACCTTTTATATACATAATATACATACAAGTAGTATTATAAGAAAGTATACACCAACGTGTCTCATAGTAGAATTGTACACATATTGTTTGATGAATAAGTAGTATGTAGAACGGGTACAAAATGGGAAATAGTTTTCTCAACAAGTGTAGGTAATATAATAGCGGCGCATTGTCCTAGTGGGTAGAGTGTTCGCCAATGGTCTGGGAGACCTAGGTTCAATCCCAGGTCGCGTCATACCAAAGACTTTTAAAATGGTACTTGATACCTCCTTGCTTAACACTCAGCAATATAAGGTACGTATCAAGGGTAAAGTGGAGAAATCCAGGGAAAGGAGTAGCGCCCTCCCTTACACCTCGGTGTAGTAGCTATTAAAAAGGGAGCCTTCTGGTCGCCCTCGACTACAGTCGCCAACTTTACTTACTTATCGTTCCCTGGAAGAAAAACTGTCCAAATAACGGAGGCAAAAAAGAAGTCGAGAAGGGGTTTCTGAAACTGTCATGTGATACTCCAAGAGCCTCAACCAGACATACTAAGTATCTAAGGGAGCAAATTATTTATTTTGTCCCGATACATGGACCGCAATAAATGCACTATTTTTTCTTTCATAGTTGATGGTTTGGTTTGGATTCTTTGTTTAATTGCATATCATCCTTAGTGGGTTATTTAATGTCAAAGCCCTACTTGGGAGAAGAGGAGTTGTGGTACTATTTAACTCATAGCTGTGGAGATTAACGGGTTTATCATACCTTTCCCAAAGATATAAGTCCGGAAGTGAACATAATAGCACAACTGGAGTTCGAACTCGTGTACAACGATGTCCTTGTCGAGTACGTTAGCCACTACGGCAGGAGGACTGCTCCCATTCATATCTGAGAAAATCCATCAAAGATTGATATATTTCTTGATTATAAAGTAAATTTAGCAGCTTCAGGTTTTCTGCTTTTTATTTCATTACAAAACATGTTTTTAAAAATAGAAGTTAGAAGTTTTAGTAAGGGCATGTATATAGTTCGGTAGACCCTAAAATAATCTGACACTGGCCCTAAATACTAGTGTGTTTACCCAACCCCTCCGCCATGAGTAGGAGGTGACTCATAGTAATTTTCCCTTCTTTTAGATCGGTTGTCACATCGAGTCTGTCCTACTATTTACGATTAGCAGGAAGGAGGATAATTGAAGTCATACCTTTAACAAGGGTATTAACACTATGTGAAAATGTAAACATTCTCGTCCAGGATTTGAACTCAGGTCACTCACTTCATTTCCTACAACCCTAAATATAGTAATAACACAGACTATTTCTCTACGCGTAAGATTACAACCCCTTAGCGTAGGAATGCATACACACACACACACTGCTGATTTAGAATAAATATGCCTTAACTAAAGCACGCATGCTTTATGTTGTCCTTAAACCTACTAAGCCTAATAATGAATACTAACACCCACAACAACAATATATTACACTAAATACCCCCCAACTACTGTATATACAGTCATCGGGACAAAAAAAAGGTTACCAGTCCCTTAACTCATCCAACCATATCACTTATTCCATGCAGATATGTACAATCTTAATCCGGCATTTCAGTTTCATTGTTTAATGGTGTGTCAACCTTCGTGGGTTATTTAATGCCAAAGCCATCCTAGTAGAAGGACCGTTGTGATGCTATTTAAACCATATCTGAGAAGAATAAGGGAGTTCATACCTTTCTTAAAGGCATTCGTCCGAAAGTGAACATAATAGCGCGACTGGAGTTCGAACTCTCTCACTACGATGTTGAAATCTAACACGTTAGCCACTACGCTTCTTCCTCTATTCGAACATTTGCTTCTAAAGCTTCATGTATTAGAAATATAGACCTATCTATTGGGCTTTTCCCTTGTGTTATAGTGTATAAAACAAAAATATACAACCGATTATATATATAAAAACAGAATTAATTCATTGTTAAAACATTTATTGATTGATTGATTTTAATTGCATGTCAGCCTGTCAAGGGTTATTTCATGCCAAGAGGTTAGGGAATTGTGTTTATTGTCCGTTTATATTTACATTTTTTGTGTTGTTGTTTCTTAAATCTTTTTTTTTTTTTTGCACAAGGTCTTATCGAATACGAATAATTTTCAAACAGATCTATTTGACCCATAGATGGGACACTAACAGGTATTACCACTCCAGGTCAGGGTGAACCAAGGAGTAATAGCAATGGTATGGTGATTCCATTTTTCTTAGATCTCTGGAACTAGAGTCTCACCATCAGATGCAGTTTAGTATCATACCCAGTACGCCCTTTTTTTGGGGGGGTTAACCCTTTCACGGGCGGGGGGAATACAGTCAACGTATTCTAAGTCTTATTGGCTGGAACGGTTAAAACATTTTAGCTATGATATATTAATTCATTTGAGACCACTTCAAAAATGAGCATTTTGCTTAGTTGAGCTTCTGAGTAATTTGCGACCTTCGGCACTGCTCAGGCGCCTCTTTGGTGCTATATGGAATATGCTGCCTGTTGGAAATGGGGATTTCTTTATGAACGGCAGAATTAACAGGAGAAATACAAGAGAGAGAGAGAGAGAGAGAGAGAGAGAGAGAGAGAGAGAGAGAGAAAATTAACAAGATTGATATACGTGGTGCCTTCTATAAGTTTCCATACTTTTTTGTACAGACACTTAAAATTGTCATAGACTCTTGAAAATTCAGTATCTTATTGCTATACATCTTATGAGATGACTGACCGATTTTTATGATTTCAGGTTCAAATCAACAGCTACAGCAGCAATTGGAATACACCCTACTAAAGTCTGATTGTCACAGCTGGTGAATATCAAAAATGCAATCTGGACGTGAGGACACTTTACAAGAACGATATGCAATAAAATTCTTTTTTAAATTTGGAAAAAATGATGCCAGAGAAACGTATGGAATGCTTCAGACTGCTTTTCAACCATCTTGAATGAATCGAGCATCAGTTTTTGAGTGGCATAAGAGACTCAAGGAAGGCAGGGAGGAGGTGTGGGAGGAGTAAGGAAGTCAATACACTACAGTTGATTGGCCAAAGGGTTAGGGTGAGTATGTTGAGGTTTTAAAGGAGTTCAGGAAGAGATTCCGTCAGAAAAGGCCAGCACTCTTCAAATTGGGTCAGTGGCATTTCCACCAGGACAATGCACCAGTCCACACCTCCATCCTTGTCACAGACTATTTGACCAAGATGGGCATTAAGACAGTTCCTCACACTCCCTATAGTCCAGACCTTGCTCCCTGTGACTTTTGCTTATTCCCTAAGCTCAGAAGCTGTCGTTATGAGACAATTGAGGAGATGAAAGAGGCTGTGACGAAGGTCATTGACACGCTCACACAAGAGGACTTCCATGGGGCCTTCCAGAAGTTGTTAGAACGGTACAAGTGCATTGCAGCCGAAGGAGATTACTTGGAAGGGGACTAGAGTTTCATGTGTGTACTATCAATAAAAGTGCCCATACGAAAATAGTCTGGAAACTTATTTAACGATCCTCGTACAAACAGACCGAGAGATAAAAAGATTAACAAGATAGATAGATAGATATGAAGAGACCGAGACAGATATGAACGCACAGGGCTAAATCGATTAATACATGAATAAGAACAGACTGAGGAATAGAAAGAGGAGAAATTAACAAGATAGATAGATAGATAGATAGATAGATAGATAGATACGATAAAACTGAAATATAAAGAGATTAACAAAATAGCTAGAAACAGATAGATTTTGAAAAGTGGGATAAATGCCGGTGAACAGATATCATATTTACCAACCCCTCTGCTTGGGCAGGATATGATACGAGGTCAATTTTTTAGCAGAGTTTAACAGGTTTGAATTCAGAGTCTTCCTTCTCCTAGACTAGTTGCCTCACCAAGGCTGAAGAACACAGTCTATCCTACTATTTACCCATAGCTGGAAGGAGAATAATTGGATTCATACCTTTCCAAAGAGTATTGGTGCTATGTGAAATGCAATCAGTCTCGTCCAGGATTTGAACTCGTGTCGCCGTGTCCATTTCCTACGACGATAACCATTACACCACGGGCACCTCCACTTTGCCGGTGAACAGATATGAACAGAATACTAGACACAATTAGACACAGAAAAAGATAATCTTATCTCTTTCTCTTTCTTTCTCTCTCTCTCTCTCTCTCTCTCTCTAGTATATATATATATAATGTTTAATATTCTGTTCATATATGTTTATCTGTATTTATCTAACTGTACAAATCTATCTTTGGCTAATTTGTGGCCTCTTCAAAAATGAGGCATTTGTTTCTCGGGCCAGGGCACCTTTGGTGGTGTAATGGTTAGCAAGCTTGACTAGCAAACCTACACGAGTGAGTTTGAGTCTCATAGGGTGCCCCATTCATTCAGCCTTGTGCCACATCGAAGTAAAGAGCGTCGTAAATTACCATTTGTTTCTTGGGCTTCTCAGTACTAACCGCCCAATTTGGTGCTTATTTATCAGTGATGTATTTCGATATTTACTTTATAAAATAAAATGATGGTCACTTACATTTAGTTGATGAAATTTCCGGAAGAATTAACAATAAAAATGGAAATAGCAACATTCTGACGACTGTCGAACTTCTTATATTTTTTTTATTTGTGAGTTGCAAGTATATAAAGAAATCACAGGTTATTACCTTCCCACCCAAGCCCATGTGCAGACAGGTATTAGATGTGTATTTGTTTATTCAAGTATAAGTACACCCGTGTCTCTAGATGGAAGTGTTTTTATGCGTGTGCTTCGTATCACCCACATGTCTATGTGCACATGTTCACGAATACATAATCTTATGTAAGAGTCGTTACTTGGGCTTACTGAAAGTCTTTTATTTCAAACTCGTCTTAATATCTTTGATTGATTGAGCTTAAAGAATTAAATAAGAATGACGTGAAAATATACGACTGCTTAAAGGTTTTACTTACACGACTATGTATTGCGAATATAAGGCTTTAATTTTTCGAATATATTTCTTTTCATTATTGTTCTCAAACACACACACACACACACACACACACACACGTCATTATCATACACTTATACATGTACAGAAACATGCTACTACCAGGAATTTTGTACAAAAATTTATGGAAATCTTTGTGTGCGTGCGTGTGTGTACGAGTGTGTATGTGTGTCTAATGCCAACTATAATCTTAAAGATTGACGTATGTATTCCCAGATGTCTATTTTCCAAATTATAATATACAGCCTTATTGTTCTCTTAGGTTTACAGCTCAATTGTCTCTTTGCAATTCTTATCTTACTATTGCATTAACAGCCGCTAGTTTCTCTTTAAATCGGATTTTAAAAAAGACCAATTGTTTCTGGAGGAAAGCAACGAAAACTAAAGTTTCTGCGTATTAAAAATGCAATGGTTCCCACAATGCAAGCATATTTCTTTTTATTGTAATGTTCTCTTTCTTGATTTTTTTTATGATGGATTTAATTTCTTAATCGAAATAGTTATTGAGAATGTGGGGTATGTGGCTGAGGAGTCAGGGGCTTAGGGCAAAGGGCAAGGCTGTGTTGCCGTTTGAATATCTGACTCCATATTTTGGTTATTTTATTTTACCCCCACGTTGACTGGTTGGTGTAATGCCTTGCCCAAGAAAGTCCCAAAAAGAATTATACAAAAGAAAAGACAGCAACAGATAAGAGACGAAGACGTTTCTTTTATACTTTCCTTTATTCACTGGGTTCAACAGCCATTCCATGGTTGAGGGAGTTTGTGCTGAATACATAGAAATGGTTGAATCCCCCATTTAAGGTGTCAAAAATACGTTAATCGTTTTCATGTATGTATGTGTCCGCATTTGGTATTTCGGGCTTCCATAAGGGTTAGTTTTCTTTTGGAAGTTTGTCAAAGTCCGGTAAGGGTTAGTTTATAGTTCAGTTGTGGGTCTTGTATATTTCAGCATTATGCTGACCGAGAGAGAGCTGCTATTGGATGAAAGAGGCTAACCAACGCTACGTCCAAAGACGTATGTGTGGTACCCAGACACCAGAAAACAACGATTTTATCAAAACGCTGGTCACTGCCTGAAAGAGAAAGAAAGTATGTTCCCCTTTGTCAAGAGGATGTCTTTTTTCTTTACGCATGCGTCATCCCCTTTTCCTGTTAGGGACCTCAGGGAGTTTCAGCAAATTTAATAGTTTGTTTTTTTAATTTAATTTAATTTTTTAAAATTTATTTATTCGTTCTCAACAAGAACTATAAGACCAAAAATTAAAAAGAAATAAAGGAAAATTAAAATCCTTAAAAATATTAAAATACACTGCATGGACTAAATCAACAGTGAAAGCTTCTGAATAAAACATCAATATTTTAGCTGATATTCTATAAAGAAATTTATGAAAATAAAGCTGAGAAAAAAAAACAGCTTTTTCTTGAAGAATTCTTAGTGTTTTATGGTGCAGGGGGACATGTTATTTTGATATGTATGTTTGGTCCCCCAACATTTATGTTGTTGTTTAGTATATGTTTAGTTTAGTGGTATGTTATGTTTGGTTATACCTGGAAAAAGGCAAAATAGGCACATGGAGACAAATGTAGTAAAGATGTAATGATATGAAAGATGTGTAAACGATATGAAACGGCGCAGACAAAAGGAACATTCAAAACAAGGCGACATAAAAAAAAAAAATTTATATCTTAACAATACATACAATGAAAACATTTAAAACATTACTATGTTTCTATTAGTGTTCATGAAAATATTCTGTGTGTGTGTGTGTGTATGTGTGTGTGTGTGTGTGTGTGAATAACACAACTAAAACTACAAAAAAAGACTAAATGACAAAAGTGTCCTATGTATGTTGACTACGTATTTCTAAATGTTCGTCTCTTTCTGTGATTCGACGCAATTGCTATTTTCGAGGCTGGAAAAAGTCTAACAGACAAGGTATACTGAGGAAAGGAATGTTTGCATGGCCTGTACATTTTATGACGTTTGACGGCGACTGGAAAATATGAGAGAGTGATAGTATTCTCTCTGGAAGTCACACTGGAGAGAGTGTGTTAGCCCTGCAAGGGAAAATGTGAAAAAGAGAAAGACTGAAGACGAAGTATTTATAGAAAATACGTGTGAAGACGGGGCGGTCTGGCACTTGATCCCTCGTAGAGTAAATCCTTGTTCAGAGTCCTTTCTCGGGCATATAGGAACTGGCTTATTATGTGGGGGTTAATTTGGGGTTAGACTGACCGCCGCTAGCAAGGGGTTTCCAAATTTCACATTACACACACACCCACCAGGCCACTAGCTCTTCCTACCCCTAGGATAAAGGAAGATATGAGCCTCTAGGTTTTGATATAATAATATTAACTATAGTAGTCGACAACTTCGGTTCCCCGTATATTTTTAAAGGAAAGAATAGGACAATTTAGGCGAGAATAACATAAGGCGAAAGAAGCTGAAAACAAACATGAAACAGACAACTTGAGAGCAAACAACACAATGAACAAACTTCAACACGTGGGGACATTAGAATATAACAATCTTTTTAATACACACGCGGACACACATATTCAACGTATCGGCTATATTATCAGCGGATAATACATAAATATAAATGTCTTTCTTCCTTCTTTTTTTTTTCTTTTCTTTCGCCCTTCTTTAAATTGAGAGAGAGAGAGAGAGAGAGAGAGAGAGAGAGAGAGAAAGAAATAGAGAGAGTATGTAATTGTAGTACTTGGCTTTTTGACGGGTTCCTTCGGAGAGGATTTTCTCTTTTACGGGCTGACGGACTTTTATATATATATATATATGTATATATATATATATATATATAGCTCTGGCTTGAAGGCATAGGTACTTCTTGTCCAAGATTCTTTTCGCTTCTTTACCCGGAGTCTTGGACCGAGATTCTCCCCATCTGTTCACGGCGACATCTCTCTTCAAAACTGATTTTCTTATTCCCTATTTCCGCCGACGAAAAAGGGCGCTATTTCCGCTCTAGGATTCTAGCCAATCATTTAGTCTTTTTTCTTCCTTTCCCTGGCGGTTCGTTAGGACTACTATCTCTTTCACCCGGTCACAGAGTGCAAACATCTGTTGGCTTCCATTATGACCTGAATTTGTTACTTCGGCCGCGAGGAATTGACCTAGATTCCTATTCCTCTTTTAACGGTCATTCTTTGGCGGCCTGCTAATTCAAACACGGAGGGGTAGGGGACATTCCTTATTTCTCTCCTCTCAGGGGTAGACCACGTGACAAGTATAACTTTACTACCTTGAAGACCTGTTTGGAAAAGAACGGTTTTACCATTCTCCTCGTGCCTCTTGGGAAAAGAGGGTCAAAATTCCGCGCCGTATAACCAGTGCCAGTGAACGTTCTATCATTTTTAAGTCTCTGACTTTTGTGTACTCATTGTACCATTTTTACGCTCTTTTTCCACTTTTATCTTACCGAAAATGATTATTTCTCTATTTATTTTTAGTTATTTAAACTATTTAAGTTATCAGAAATCAGGGGGACTATTTTGTATGGTAACTCCCTGACAGTGACCAGGTTATCTGCGGTTTCAGACACGTGGTGGGGTTGGCGAAATGAACCTGCAGATTTTTAACTGGCTCTTTGGCGGCAGCAACACTTAAAAAAACACCTATTTGTCATTTCGACCTCATCTGTAAATTTCTTAAGAACTCTTTTTCTACCATACTTAAATTCTAATTAGGCGCTCAACGGAAATATTTGAGCAAGCTTATATTATTTTTCATTCTTTTCCTTGTAATTCTAAGAATATTTGCCACATTTTCTACCTTTTTACGGTATTAAACTTTTTGTGTATATGTAACTATCATTTTTTCATATTTTGTACTTATAAATAAGCAATTTTCTAATCTGTTTCATTGTTTCATCTTAAGTTCAGTCCGATTTGTTTGCACGCCTAAAACTCGTAATTATTCCCCTTTTTATTTCCCTGACAAATTCACCTACCTAGGAAGCAGCGTCTCATCAACCGAAAAAGACGTCGACACACGGCTAACGAAGGCATGGTCAGCTATCGATAGGCTTTCGATCATATGGAAATCAGACCTGACCGATAAAATGAAACGCAGTTTCTTCCAGGCTGCGGTCGTGTCGATACTGCTGTATGGATGCACTACTTGGACGCTGACTAAACGGTTGGAGAAGAAGCTCGACGGCAACTATACAAGAATGTTGCGAGCAATATTGAACAGGTCCTGGCAGCAACACCCCACACGGCGCCAATTGTACGGCCACCTACCACCTATCACGAAAACTATACAAGCCAGACGAACCAGACATGCCGGACACTGCTGGAGAAGCAAAGACGAGATCGTAAGTGATGTGCTACTGTGGACCCCCGCATATGGCCAATCAAAAGCAGGACGACCAGCTCGAACATTCATACAGCAGCTATGTGATGATACGGGATGTAACCCTGAAGACCTGCCGAAGGCGATGAATGATAGGGAGACGTGGAGAGAGAGGGTCAGGGATATCCGTGCTAGCCGCACGTCATGATGATGATGATGATAGTTTGATATATAATATTTTTTTTATTTTTCAGACGATATATATATATATATATAATACGATATATATATATAATAACCTTGGCAAAAATTATGGAATTAGCACTCTTGAAGGATGTTATCGAGTTTGTTTTTTTAGCGGTAAATAAATCATTTAGTTCAGAAAATAGTGTCCAATTTTAGTTTACAGACTGTTCTAACGTAATATTTTGATGGTAGTTGTATAAGATATTCCTATTCCTAATGATTTGTTAATTTTCTGTCACTTCCTTCAGATTTTGAAGGTTATATGTCCTCAATCATGAACATGAAAAAAAGAAATGAGGCGTTTATTTATAAATTTATCTATTTATGGGATGAGTTCAAGTTCGGTCATAATGTGACATAGGGAGGGAGAGCCTAACCCAAACAGATTTATTAACCAGAAAAGTGAAGATTGATTGAAAGGGATTTCAGAAGAATAAGTCAATACATTGTAGTGGAAACATGTTATTGTTTAGTGGATATGTTATTCTACAATTTGTAGGGAGTGAGTTACCGTCCGTATTTTACAGGTATTACTTTCACGTTCAATTCCACCATAAATACAACACAAATTTTACAAGCATGTAAACAAATGGAATATGATAACAACGAACATTAAGAAACAAACAATAGGAATAAAAATAATGAGAAATACAGTTATGGCCAGTTGAATGAAATAGGGTTGTTTGCCCGTGTGTGTGTGTGTGTGTGTGTGTGTTTACACGTTAGTAAAGTCTATCAAATAAATGGGTCCATAGTTGGCCAATGTAAGGAGGATAAAAATTTTGTCTTTACTTACATACATGAGTATATGTGTATGTATAAGGGTGATGGACGGTAAGTATGGTGTAATATAATGGCTGAGGGATTTCGTTTTATATATCTTGCCTTTGGGTTTAGTTAGGCTGAGAACCTTTTGGCTCAGCACATGGGTTAGTTAGGTGCAAACTTGAGCACAGGTGTTGACGCGCGCGCGGGGAGGAAGTGTCGTTCACAGATGTCAAAATTAAAATCCCAGAGAGAGGATGTGACCAGGAATGTGAATGACGTCATGCACCGGAAGTATGCGCGGAGGATTTTTGGAGATTTGAAAAAGTCAGTAGTTGAGAACTAGACTCCGAACAGGAAGGGTCGATTTTCGGGGCTCGCTGAGGCCAGACGAATTTGTGCGCTACGGGCGCCGCACGTGATGGAGGGCAGATGGAAAAGTCATCATAGAAAGATTGTGCATCTTCCTTCTGTCGAAACCTTTAACACAAATGTAATAAAAGGTTTCGTACCTGAACTAAGAAGTCGTTACGTGTTTTTCGTGTTTCGGGATTCCTATGTTCTATGTATATATGTTATGAACATTCTATGTCCGTTTCACATATTCATGTATGGGTATGTTACAATGGGTCTTTGCTTTCATTAACTCCGCACGTGTGTTTTCTTAAGATTTTGGCGACAACGTGTCGCATTGATAAAAGAAGGTTGCATTCCTTTTCCCTTTGAGTCTTATGGCATGGTTCTCTGCTGTCCGTTCATGACCTCGTAGTGTAAAGTCTTTTTGGTTGTAGACGGAACGAACTTTTGGTCGTGGAAGAAATTAATTGAATGACTGAATGACCTGGTTGATTAAATTCTTCGTTATGTATATATTTGGGGTAACTAAAGAGGATAAAAAATAGTTTTATTGCGGGTCCTAAAATTCAAGCGCGTAGACATTTCTTGACTTATTAGATTCGTAT
The DNA here is from genome assembly GCA_963585895.1 of Sepioteuthis lessoniana. Lineage (NCBI taxonomy): Eukaryota > Metazoa > Mollusca > Cephalopoda > Myopsida > Loliginidae > Sepioteuthis > Sepioteuthis lessoniana. The sequence continues at coordinate 132,855,966 of OY757906.1, forward strand.
ATTTACTTATTTGTTTTAGAGCCTAAAAATTTTCTGTTAATTAGTTTCTGATCCGGATTTTCTAGAATGTTCTTACTCTATGTTTTTAGCTGATTGATTGGAAAATATAAAAATGTAACTTCGATGCTAATGCGATTTTGATCCGAAATTTCTAGAATGTTCTTATGTAGGTTTTGGGGGTTGATTATTTTAAAGCTAAAAAAATGTGTTTTCAATAACATCACCAAAATATGTGTTTGGCGAGAAAAAAAAAATGCGAAAAAATAAATTATTCAGCTGGAAGCAGATAGAAATATAAGTGGATCTATTTTGACTAAAAAATTGTCAAGGTTAGATTTATTTGAGGAATTATTATTTTGATTGTCTTCATATGATGTGCAGATACGCGGGTTCAACCAGGGGTCAGAGCCTGACAATGATAACAGGCTACTCAGAACAATTGTGTTAGGAAACGATAAAATATTGATATAGGATTTACACTCCTATATTTTAAAATGGACGTTATGCAACTTGTTCCCGAAACAAAGATGGCGGACGTCAGTATACTAATCAGTTTCGGGAAGCTATTGGCCAGGAGAACCACGTGATTAGTGCTCAAAAGTACGTCTGCAACTTCAATTTTCTCCCACGTTTTTGGAGCCTACTCCATGACAAGAATTTTCTATAAATACTCAAATCTTCCAACACTCAATCTCTTTTTTACAATTTCACTCGGAGAGTCAACACAGCTCTCTTTCACATTTTCACTTACAGGTCAACACACTCTTTCCAGTGTGACTTCCAGAGAGAACACTCTCACTCTTTCAATTTCGACTAACAGAGTCAACACACTCTTCCTCTTTTTACATTTGACTTCCGACACGAAAATGTATACTCCATGCAACCATTCTCATCCTTGTTATACTTTTTCGGCGATCGATCTGCTGTCTGGATCGAAAACTCAACGTAGGTTGATAAACAGATCGACCGTGCCATCCGGTGATATAACCGACGAAACAGAACAGCCAGCGGACCAAAAGCGAAATCCCCTAGTGATTAGGAAAGGCGGATGTAGGGCCACAATAATGCCTCTCAAACAACTGCTAATATCAACAGAACATGGAGTGAAGGATTCTCTTGTCATCGGACAGTACGACACTGGTTTCTGATGTTCGTTAGTTGAATATCAAGAGGATAGAAATTAATGTTCACTGAAGCAAATGCGACTGGCACTGGTTAATCAACAAGGTCTAAGTTTACTTAATGACAATGCTCGGCCACATGTTGTCAGGGTAATACTGCAGAAGCCCATTGACATGGGATATGAGACTTTCCCACAGAAAAATTACATCCGGATACGGCCGGAAATGTCTCAGCCCTTTTTACGACCTTGATCTGCTGTTACAGCTAAAAAAGGCATAAATTAAAATTAACAACAATTACAGAACACTTCTGCCAGAAATAACTCAATAAAAATGGAATTAATTATCTTCGCTAGCCTATATCAGGCTAAAGAAGTACTTTATTTCTACACCCATTTCTTATAGAAGAACTTTTTTATTTACGTGCCCGGCAGAAGTGTTGTTGCGTTCCCTTCATATAAACAAGACTTCGGCAGCGAAAAAATTCGGAGGTCCCTGAACGCTCTCAGTAACCGCTCTTAGAGCCAGGCTCCGAAAGGCTGAATCCTACATCTAGTGGTTGCATTCGCCTTTCCTATCACATTGATATGCACAGAAGGTCTTTTTAAGGACCATTAGAGGTCTTCTTCTGCGGGTTGGAGCATCTCTAACGGTCTTTATTGACTAGTCGAAGTAGACGACCCGGAGGCAAGCACGAAGAGGACTCTAAGACCCCCCCCCGACTTAACCATGCGGTCGATTTCTCCTCGTTCGCTCGACAGTGCAGATCTTTGGCGCGGCACAGACATAGCAACCGTCTCGATACGTTCGAACAGTTTTAGCGCGGTACAGCCACAGCCACCGTCCCGATACGTCCGCACAGCTTTGGCACGGCAAAGCCTTAGCTACCGTCCCGATACGTCCGCACAGCTTTGGCACGGCACAGTCATAGCTACTGTTTCGATATGTCTGCACGGCTTTGACACGGCGAAGCCATAACTACCGCCCTGATACGTCCGCACAGCTTTGGCACGGCAAAGCCTTAGCTACCGTCCCGATACGTCCGCACGACGAAGCCCTAGCCTCACCGACTCGTTCGCTCGACCTCGTATATACTAAGGCCTGGCAAACTTTAGCCACGGTTTCCTCGTCCGTTCACTTGGTCCGCAGTAATAAGACACGACTCAGTCTTAGTCGCCAGCTAGCCCGACTCTACGCGACCAAGCTGCCAACACCGACTTCGACAACGACGCTCCAGTAATGCAGCATCCAGTCCTCGTACGACGCGCTGTATGGACTGCCCTAGCATTGCAACAACTAGCCCATGTACGACGCGCTGTACGGACTGCCCTAGCATTGCAACAACTAGCCCATGTACGACTCGCTGTACGGACTGCCCTTGCATTGCAACAACTAGCACATGTACGACGCGCTGTACGGACTGCCCTTGCATTGCAACAACTAGCCCATGTACGACTCGCTGTACGGGCAAGCAATTAGATCGACACACCCCTGGTTAATCCAACGTACTGTCAAAACCGGGACATCGATTTACGAACCACGACCGACCTCAGCTACCCACTACGACTCGACCCACATCGGCTACCAACAACGATCATCTAGCCGCTTCTCTTCGACTCGACCATACCAGTTACCAACATCACCCTTCTAGCTGAAGACAAAGGACTTTACACACGTGCTTGTAAACACGACAATAAATTATCATCTGTGTTATATTTGTTACCTCGCCTTTGTTTCCTTCATTGTCTTTGGCTGTCATTATTCGCACGCTTTAACTGAAAACATTTGCGGGGTCGAAGTGCTTATCGGCTCCGTAACACCATATTCTTTTGATAATCATTTTTTAAACATCTGGACATCTTTTTCATCGAAAAACATTCCGTTCGAAAGAAAAATTAAATATTGCACTTCAAGATTTCTGGGCATCAAACCCTTACAGATTTATCGTACAGGCATAAATAACCTTTGTTAATCGATGTGAGAAATATAGGGATCACATTTTGACTGATTAAAACACTGTTTAAATTCATAATTTCAGGAATAAAATTTAATTCCACAATCGAACATTATTTTCCGAACAACCGAATAATGACTGATAAAACGTAAATCTTTAAAACTTTAATTACTGAATATTCTTGTTTCATAGAATATTCCTTAAACAATTTTGATTAAATTATTTAAACTGGTGTTTTGGGGTCCTTTTCTTCTCGAAGCAATTAGATGAAAATATAACACAATGTTGAGGAAAAATATGGCATGATCTTGCAATTTGGATTCCTAAAAAATACCAACAAAACCCTAGATATACAAATCGGTCTACAGTTAAAAAGCAAGTTCTTGTTGTTGAACAGATCTTTCAAAAATGTAAACAAACCAGAACACTCAAACCCCCTGAAAAACGCTACGTCCGGTTACGAAATGATGTCGTACCAGCAAAAAAAGAAAAAAGTCTACCTTTTTTTTCAACATTAAAAATGCCAGTCTTTCGAAAGTCACTCAATCAAAATAAAGTAGATTATCTTCAAAAGCCTATTTCAAGCTAAAGAAGGACTCTTTTTCCACTTATTTTTTTTTTATTGACGAACTTTCTGTTCACGCGGCCCTGTAGTGTGATACGATCTTCGTTCTGTATAGACAAGCCCCTTTCAGCCGTTATAATCACCCACTGGTACGGGCACAGTAAAAAAAAGGTAGACTTGAGGCCGTAAGGCCACCTTCGGGTGGGAAAGCTGCATCATTGACACCATTGTCCTCCTTGTATAGCACTGGACCGTGCGGTCCAGTTTAAGCTATAATCAAGCATACGTGCCTTGACCCAGATTTGGGGCCTAGTCCAGCTCGGCTCATGAGGCCCATATTGCACTAAGTAGGCTGATGACCAGCATTGTTCAGCAGGGCTCGAGCCTCGACCTTCTACTTCCCTAAATCCCAACTATAATCGACCTTCAGGTCATTGACTTTGTGTAAAGTCCTGTCTGGTGGGAGGCAGTGAAAAATATATCGGCTCGCCCGTTGGGCCGTTGGCCCGCTGGTTCGCCAGTGGGTCTCCATTTAACAAAGACAGACTTGAGGCAGAGACAAATATAGCCGTTATAATCGCCTGCTGGTAGAGGAACTGTCCAACAAAGGTAGACTTGAGGCTGTAAGGTGGGCGAGCTGCATCATAGTCCAGCAGGGTTCGAGCCTCAGCTCGTGCCTGGCCTTGCCTTCCCCTAATCCCCACTTTAAACGACGTTAGGGTCTTCGACCTTGTATCAAGTCCTGTCTGGTAGGAGGTAGTGAAAAATATATAGGCTCGCTAGTTCGCCAGTGGGCCTCCATTCAATAAAGATAGACTTGAGGCCGTAAGGCTCCCGTTTTCGGCTGAGCAACTTTCAGGTGGGTAAGCTGCATCATTGACATCTTTGTCCTCTTTATATAGCACTGGATCTTGCTATCCAGTTTAAGCTATAATCAGGTATACGTGCCTGAACCCAGATTTGGTTCCAAGTCCAGCTAGGCATATCAGGCTACATTGCATTAAGTAGGCCGATGACGAACTTAGTCCAGCAGGGCTCGAGCCTCTGCTCGTGCCCGACCTTCCACTCCCCTAAATCCCCACTATAATCGACCTTCGGGTCATTGACCTTGTGTCAAGTTCTGTCTTGTGTCTCTAGAGTCCTGACGCGTTAGTGAAGCTCATAAGGTGTAGTCCTACATGTAATAGTCGCAGCTGCTTTACACCTACGTTGATATGCGAAAAGATCCTTTTTAGGACCATTTGATGTCTCCACCTTTAGTGTTGGAGTATCTCTTACAGTTCTCATAACTTGTCGAAGCAGACGGCCTGGAGGCAAACACGAAGAGGATAATAAGACCACCCGGTCTAAACCATTTCGGTCGGTTCCCGCTCACAGAGCGCTAAGGCCACGCAGTCTGATCAACGACGTTCGCTCGCCTGTTTCCTCGGCTTCGCAGCGCTAAGACATCGTAACCTTAGCCACGGTTTCCCCGTTCGTTCGCTCGTCTTCGCAGTGCTAAGACACGGCCGTCTTAGCCACGACAGTCGTTTGCTCGTTCCTCGGGTCCGCAGTGCTGAGACACGGTAGTCTTGGCCACGATACTCGGTCGTTCGCTAAGACACGATGATCTTAGTTACTCGCTCTTTCGTCCGATCGTTCGTTCCTCGCCTACATGGAACCAAGGCAGCAGTCCTAGCCCACTCGTTCGATCCTACGCAACCAAGCTACCAGCACCAACTGCAGACCAGCTCCAGCATTGTAGCATCTAGTTCACGTACGACTCACGGTATGGACTAGCGTCAACATTTGAGGCCATGTCGACACACCCTCGATTAAACCAAAGTACTGCATAACCGGGACATCGATCATCTAACTGTCTATCTACCAACGACGACCACCACCAGCTGGATCTACCTACAACGACGACTACTAGCTGTCTCTACCAACAACATCGACCACCAGCTGACTCTACCAACAACAACGACCACCAGCTGACCCTACCAACATCGACGACCATCAACAGTCTTCACCTTCGACGACTATTCCACTAGTTGTCTCTGCTATTCCAATCGCTAATATGAGTATAGATTGTAACCTTTCAACAAAAATAAATTGTCATTTGTTGTTATATTGTTATCTCCCTTTTGTTCTCTTCATAGTCTTCCGGCTGTCAATTACTCACACGCTTAACAAAAAAATAATTTACGAAATCAACGTTCTTATTGGCCCTACAACAGATCTAATAGAAGGGAAATCTGGCTTCAAGAAAAGAAGTCTATTGAAATAATGGAAAGGATCGTATGGAGTATAAAAGGTTTGGGTGTGTTGAGAATAATTATGAATTTGGTCACTTACTTTTTCTTCTTATCCCCATTCACTTGTTATCTTCTTTTGTTAATTGTTCAAGTTGAAAATTAATGAATCACGAAAGAGAATTTAGGATTAGGTTTTGGCGTAGTGAAATTGTTATTGTTAGGGTTAGCGAGGAGAAGTGTTGTAACGTATGTGTGTGTACGTTGTAGTGTTTCCTCGCTAAGTTTGAAAGGCTCTCGCTAATTGTTGTTAGGTAAATAAAAGGAGGATGAAGATGAAAGATGGCGATAGTCGAAATGTGTTTTTGAATGGTTTTTATTGGCAGTATGGAATATTTGGGTTTGCTTTTGGTGCTGCAAGACTCGTGGTGTTTAAGCTTGCTAGTATTGAGACGAAATGGGGTTATGAGATGTTGAGAAGGTTGAGATGTCAGCGTGTGTCGTCGGATGTGTGAGGGATTGAACTTTAGAGTCACCGTGTAGATTCGTGTGTCTGGTATTTTTGGAGAGGAGAGTATGCGTTGTCTCCATTAAAGTGGCCCCGAGGTGAATTGATAGCTAGGTGTCGAGAGCGGAATAAAAGCATCGCGTTGACATAGCCAATTTTGGGGGTGACATAAAGTTGTGCCTATACGAGGCATGTTGAATGCATCTAATTTATATTCAACTGGGATTCCTTGCGAGGAATCCATAAATTAGATAGGTTCCCTCGTGTGTCCATGCTGCTGCTAGAAGAGCCCCCTGTAAGACGTCTGCACTGCGCGGCGTTGTCCAGCTAAAGAGAGTGTGTTTGGCAGCTTATCCAATTTCTGGTGCCCGAGAAAGGAAGGTCCGGGCTGAATAGGATAGGTAATCCTGATTGGGTGAAATTAAGTGACAAATTAAATTGCGCGCCAAACTAAAATACGAAATTTTCTTTCTCCTACAAGAATCTGGGATACCTTTAAACTCAACTTTTATTCACAGGTTTACAACTATTTCGTGGAGTGGAAAGTTTTTCCTGAGCCAGGAAAATAACTGTCAGCCCATTATGTAATAGAATCTGAGAAGTAGGTTCTTTTTTGGTAGCCGAAAGCCCCTCTTTTTGGGCATGCGTATATTGGCCTTCATGTCAGAGCCATCTTGGGAGATTGTTATTTTTGTATTCATTTATTGTATTTTGTGTTTATTTCATTTTTATTTATTCTTCATGTTATTAGGGTTTTATATATTATTCAATCTCCATAATCGTAAAACTCAAATGTTGGTTGTATCTTGGAGATACTCGGTAATTTTTCCCTGGTCGGTCCACTGTATTTAGATACTCTCCACAAGCTAAAAGTAAAATCTTACATGCTATGCTGTTTCGGAAATGCCTTGACCTAATCTTCAAGCCTTAAAAATTTGGTATTTATGAATTTACCAACCCCTTCGAACGAGCAGGACGCGACACAATGTCAATTTGTTAAGTGGAGTTTAACAGATTTGAATTCAGAGTTTTCATTCTCCTATACCGGTTGCCAATCCAGTGTCAAAGAAACCAGTCTGCCCTACTATTTACCCATAGTTGAGGAGAGAATAGTTAGATTCATAACTTTCGCAAGGATATAAGTACTATGTGATATGCAAACATCCTCGTCCAGGATTTGAACTCAGGCCACCGATTCCATTTTCTACGGTGATAACCATTACGCCACGAGAGCCTTCTCTTTGGTAGTTATCAAAATTACTGAAATATTTTCCTTGTCCCTAACTACAGCAATTAATACATCGAAATTTAATACATTTAATACATTCGAGGTTGTCTGCTTATGTACAATTGACCTTGACAAGCACAGTTGTTACATGACAGTAGTTTTAATTCCTAACACATGTCACTGGTCATGATATTTTTGCTTATTATTATAAATATATACAGTGTCACCCATTCCTAATAGATGTTTTAAAATAAGAATTTCATTTTCTTCTAAACTAAATATATCAGGATTTTATCATTTCTGTGGGAATATTATAATCTCAAAACATATATATATATATATATATATTGTTACGAACACCAATTCTTCTTTTCACATTTTCTCACAATACTAAGGATTAGCATGCTGGAGGAAAGACAAGAGCAATTTGAGTGACACCGGCCATCTAAAAGAAGGTAGACTGTTCACCTGGGAAGCCCGAAAAAAGAGCTCGTTTTAGGAATAGTACGAAGAAGTGCGTCGTTAAGGCAAGACACAGAAAGGACGGCTGTATAAAAAGAGAGACTTTAAGATCTTAGTTAGTGCCTCCCTGTTATCGTGTATTGATTAACTTTGTTGAGGTTTGTTCTGCTTTTTTTTTTTTTTTTTTTTTTTTTTTGTGCCACGTTTTCTTTTGGATTCTACCTGTGAATAAGCGTTGTTTTAGTATTTGTTTATTTTCGAATTCATACTGTCAGCAGCCCTTGGACTCTCGGCCAGAACTCCTCCATTTATTGAGTAAAGACAGAAAAGTTTCCTTCCTTCCAATTAATAACCTTCATTTATCGGATTTTCGTGTTTATTGTTGCTATCGTTACTAGTCGTTGCTCATAATTTTGTCTGTCCGGTTTTTAACAACTAATTCGAGCGCTGCTATGCTCATAACCTGGTTTGGAAAGTTTGTAAGCAGCATAACTTTGAAATATGGAAGGAGACGGTACGTCACAATATATAGATGGGTTGTTCAATTTTAATCACCTTTACATAAGTTCACCAACAATATTTTATAAAAGAGTTAATTTTCTTTCAAATCAAAGATTTCTGTATATTATTTCCAGGGAAGTATTATATAATCAAAACAGATATCATTATATATTATAATCAAACTCTACACTATGGAAACTCTGTAACAAAAAAAGGAATATGTAGCTGTTCAAAATAAGTACATCCATTATATATATATATATATATATATATTGTCATCTACAGACTTGTTTCATTCTATCAAAACTCTTCAGTGTGGCTAGACAAGCTAGATTCCCGAAGCTGGGATCGAAACCTGGCTAACTGAAACGCCAATCCAAGATTCTACCACTCAGCCACGAGGAAACCAGCGCAAGCGAAAGAAATTTAAACGCTTATGTATCACATTTGTTTTTGTTTACATATATTCACTTAACGGCTACCGAGAGCTCAATTAATCTGAAAAGCCTTACTTTACGCTCGTGGCAACTATTAATTCCCTCGTTCGAGAGCTCAGCCATACGGGAGTAGAGGAGCATATATATTGTCATCCACAGACCGACCTGTTTCGTTCTATCAGAACTCTTCTGTGTGGCTAGACAGGCTAGATTCCCGAAGCTGGGATCGAACGGGAGAGAGGAGTATAAGAATTTTACATGGCGTATGATAGTGGCCTGATCTACCAACCACACTTTCTCATAATGCATTAGACTATCTTGTTGATAGTCTAACACTGAATAGTTCGGCGAGGAAAGACAACACGACACGAAAAGTTAAACTGCAAACATTTAATATTTACATATATGCTACACAATAATAATTGTCCCAAACCAGACTAGATAAAAGCGCAATAGTTGCTCCAAAAACAAGGCGATGAATAGCAGAAGTTACACTTACGTAGGTCTGGTGTAGTGCGAGTTATCATAAGGTGATTTGTATGCACGTACTTCTCACATAGCAGAGGCTGAAGTAGACGTCCTATCCCTAGGGCCTTCTTGGTCAAAAAATGGTAGAACTCGTTTCTCAAACTGTCACATGGCAAATGGTCACATGATTGTCGGAAGCTCCGTCCATGAACCACAAGAAAGAGAGACAATTACATTTTGTTCCCAACAGAGGCGTTCGTGGTGTAATGATTATCGTCTTAGAAAATGCACATAGCGGCCCGAGTTCAATTCCAGGACGATGTTGTTTGTATTTCACATAGCGTTAATACCATTGGCAAACCTATGAATCCACCAATTCTCTATCTAGCTATGCGTAAATAGTAAGGCAGACTGCGCTCTTTAACCTTGGGGTGGCAACCGGTCTAGGAGAAGGAAAACTTAATTCAAACCTGTTAAACACCGCTTAAAAATTGATCTTGAGTTATATCATACTCGTGCGGAGGGTTTGGTAAATACACACACACATACACACACACACACACACATATATATATATATATATATATGTGTGTGTGTGTGTGTGTGTGTGTGTGTATACAGGTTTCAGTTTCTTTGTTTGATGGCTTATCAACCTTCGTGGGTTATTTAACGCCAAAGCCATCATTGAAGGAGAAAACTAGAGGTACTATTTAATCCATAGCTGGGTATTAGTCCGAAAGTGAATGCAATTACACCTCTGGAGTTCGAACTTGCTTATATCGAGGCTGAAGTCCAGACCTTAACCATTACTCCCATTAGGCCACTGGAAATTCCCTCTCCCATGTATTTATACAATTTTAATTTTAGTCACAGAGTTTCAATGCTGTAGAATTTTCTTAATAAATTATACCTTTGTAACCCAAAGGATGTGACGTCGTTTGTAACATCGGCTTTGGTCTTCGGCATGGAACCGAATGTTATATTCGTGTATTATAATGCAAGAGTGGTGAGAAAAGCTGTCACGAGAAAACGCTGTATTACTAACCCCTCGGCAGAGTGATAGAAAAAAAAGAATAAAACGAAATACAAAGGAACAAGTGGTAACAGACAAAGAAAAGTGTGTTTATCATCTACTGAAGAAGTAATTCATATACTCGAAAAGTCCGTTGGGCGAAAATTCAGTTCGGTTGGTAATTAAGATTGTCCAAAAGAGAAGAAAGAGAAATTTGGTGCTCTACTACTGCGGTAGTGAAGAAAAGATGGTCGACTTTGGAGCGTGTCTCGTTACAGTTCTTTGGTGACGTTTTAATTTGTGGGTTGGCCAATTTTTCTTCATTAGGTTGTCCGCATAACGAGGGTCGATATACGACACACATGAACGTAGATATGACCATGAAAAGGTCTCTTATGCCTCACATATTCACGTGGGGAGAAGACCGCATGTAAAGGTGCAATACAAGTTCCGAGGGTCAATGCAGAGGACTCGTAACGGGACATGACCGTTTAGAAAGAGGTCTTTGCGTTGCATTTGCTGCAGTCGATAAGACACTTATGGAATCACAGTTTTACTTGTTGTTGTAACCAGGACTGCACTGTGTTGCTCATTTATGTGGTCAGAACCGTTGTTCAGAATTTTATCTGCGAACAAGCAGCATATAAGTTGTTCGTCGATGTGCTAGCTGATGCTACTGGGGAAAGGAGACATCACAATGTTGAACTTAGCCCAGGGCCTAGTTTGTAGTTGTTGCCCACCTAGCTTGCAGAAAAAAAAGGAACGAGAAGAAATTCCGGTGTATTTATGTGTTTCGGGGACACTGCTTGCGAAGTTTTCTAATTTGTCAAAAGAGGTCATGTGACTTTCAACCGCCAAATTAGTTGATTAAGCACTCAGCTGGTCTTGTGTGGTCGCGTAACGGCCAATTTTTTTTTTTTTTTTTTTTTACCTTTTAGTGTTTTTAATGGTTAGTCCTATTTACCAAACCCCTCCGCTCGGGCAGGATATGACACAAGGTCAATTTTTAAGCGAAGTTTAACAGGTTTGAATTCAGAGTTTTCCCTCTCCTAGACTAGTTGCCTAACCAAGGCTGAAGAACCTAGTCTGTCCTACTATTTACCCATAGCTGGAGGGAGAATAATTGGATTCATACCTTTCCCAAGGGTACTAGTGCTATGTGAAATGCAATCAGTCTCGTCCAGGATTTGGACTCGTGTCGCCGTGTCCATTTCCTACGACGATAACCATTACACCACGGGCAGTTTCCATAACACTATAAATTAATTGACAATATAAATAAATAACGAAACTTCATTGGAAACACAATAACGAAAGGTTTATTATAACAGCAGAAATAAACGAGTCAGAGTGAGAAAAGGTTGTTTTTGGTGTCGCCGGATAGTATATTGGTCCTTGAGTTTGTAGGAAGTGTGTGCCACTGTAGCAAGTAGCTCGTGTTATTGACCGCAAGGCTGGTTCTTCTGTGTATGTAGCTAGTAGCAGCGTGTTCTTCAGTGAAGGTCATCCATGTGGAATGTCCGTAGCAGAAGACGCGAGAGAGGTCTGTCTTGGCAGCTAACTAGGTGCTCTTTGCCTGTTGTGACCTCCAAAAAAGGCTAGAAAAAATAGTTCTAGAGAGGAAAAAGGAATCAAAGCACTCTGTCCCTGATTGGTCAGTGTGTGGCCGAATCGCTCGGCGGGGGCATTGATTCGTGAGAGGAAATAGATCTGTGACTGCTACAACCTTGATGAAAAAATACCAAGAGATTTGACTGAGAGTGCAACATGAAGAAGGTGAAGCTATTCAGGAGAATTGACTTTTTGATTATGTGTTAAGGCTTTCATCATAGTCCTTTAGGTGGGGTGTATCTGAGTATCTAAAATAGATATCTTGTCATTTCATGCTTGCTAGAAAAATTACAGGTTGTTTGTGTTTCTATCTTTTTTAAATATATCGGTGTGGTAACCAGTTATTGGTAACAGTTAGTGCTAGGGAGGATAGTTAGTCATGTCTCCACTCACCAATGTCCAGTATTAGCATTAGCAAATCCTTTGATACACAAACACAAAATAAAAGGAAGGAAAGACAAACATAAACTCATAAGACATTTAATATATACATATAAAAACATATAAGAAATATCACAAGAATACACAAACGTGTCCCAACAGATGAAATGTGCACATTGTTCTAAATCAAGTAGAAGGAGTATCCAAAATGGTGAAAAGTATTACTTGTCCTCTGTAGTGGTTTTCATTTCAGTAGTGAGATGAATGACTATGTTATTTGCCAGGCGGTGTTCTGTGAATAGAGAGAATAGAAAGGTCTTATCTGAACGAAAAGTATAGACGAAAAGAGGTTGAGAAAGGATTCTGAATTCTCAAATGATGTCCACACGACACGCCCACAAATGATGCCCACAAAATACGCCCACAAATTCAAGGAATACGCCCACTACAACTCTACTGAGGGGTAAGACTTTCCCCGTGAATATCCTGGATATGACACTAAAAAGATCTAATGGTGAGGCTTCAGTAATGCTAGAGTTTTGGGAAATGCGGAGTACCCTTTTCTTGTCATTGTTCCTGGGTCCACTCTTGCCAAATAGAACTAAACAGTGTAATTATGCTAAAAAGAATTGTTTGAAATTAACTATTTTTACATTTAACTGTGTGAAAACAAAAAACTCTACTTATATTAAACTGGATTGTTTGAAATAGAACTGTTTATATTTATAAAAATGGATTTGGCATTAAATAACTTACAATAATTGATGTGCCATAAAACCAAACCAAACCAAACCAAACCACCCTGTTGGCTGGGACTGAAGTATATGCCATCTGCATCTCTGTTGAGTGATAAGACCTACCTACCAATGAATGTCCTGATTATGACACTAAGTCATCTGATGGTGAGGCTCAAGTCATGGTGCTTGAGGGAATATGGAGTCACCCCACCATTGCCCATTGGCCTAAGAGCGGCCCATTGGCCTAATTGGTAAAGTGTTTGCCAATGGCCTGGGAGACTGGGGTCCAATCTCAGGTCGAGTCATACCAAAGACTCAAAAAATAGTACTTGATGCCGCCTTACTTAAAACTCACCATTATAAGGTACGGATCAAGGGTAAAGTGGAGCAATCCAGGGAAAGGAGTAGCACCTTCCCTTACACATCAGTGTAGTAGCTATAGAAAAGGGAGCTTTGGGTCACCCTTGACTACAACAACGCCATTGCCATTACTCCCAGATTCAGAGTGGCAGGTTTCATCTATTGATCAAATAGAACAATTCAATCATTTATTATACGTGAAACTATTTAACTGCATGTAAGCAAAGGGTTAATATTCAATAGAATTATTTAGAATTATTAGATTTATATAGCAATACTTGAAACCATTTCACTGTGTGCAAATGAATGAATAATGTTGAAAAGAATTATTAGTGTTAGATAGCAATACTTGAAACCATTTAGTAACCTGGCTATGACATTAAGTTGCATCTGATGGTGAGGCCCCAGTCCTGGAGTTTTGGGGAATGTGGAGTACCCCCTCATTACCTTTACTCCCAGGTTCACTCTGACCTGGATTGGTAGTTCTTTTTAGGCTCCCATCTATGGAACAAATAGAACTGTTTCTTCATTTAATTAGGATTATTATTCGCAATTTGAAATCATATAACTATGTGGATGTTGTTTGTATTAAATAGGAATACTTGATAAATAGAATTACTATTGTTAAATAGCAATACTAGAAACAATTTAACTGTGTGCAAACAGATCATAAATATTAAACAGAATTATTAGTGTTTGATAGAAATAATTTATACTATTTAACTGTGTGCAAACAAATGAGCTCTAACAACTCATTTAAGAATAAAATTATTTTCTTCCAAATCATAGATATATAAAAACAGAAATTAGCCCAAAATAACCCACATGGGTTGATATGCCATAAACATCACTCCACCAACCAAGCAATAAGCTCAAATTAACACACACATTTTCTGAAAAATTATGTATACAAGGCTGGATGAATTTTGATAAACTTTCAAAAACGACAATTTAAAAAAAAGCTGGGTTTTGTTTCTTTGTTTAATGGCACATCATAGGTTATTTAATGCAAAAGTCATCCTTATAGAAGAACAGTAGTGATACTATTTAACCCATAGCTTGGTTTGATTTGGTTTCTTTGCTTAAAGGCATATCAATCTTCATGGGTTATTTCATGCCAAAGCCATCCTTGTTGAAGAACAGTAGTGATACCATTTAACCCATAGCTTGGTTTGATTTGGTTTCTTTGCTTAAATGCATATCACCCTTCATGGGTTATTTCATGCCAAAGCCATCCTTGTAGAAGAAGGGTAGTGATACTATTTAACCTATAGCTGATGGGGATTAAGGTGTTTTTACCTTTCCCTGAAGTATTGGCCCAAATGCGATCATATCAGGATAATTGGAGCCTGAACTTGCTTTCTATAATGTTGCTATCCAGCATGATTTAAAGAAAATTTATTTGCAAATATGATTAATTTGTTGCTTCAAGATGGTTAAGTTGAAAACAGAAGAAAGTTAGTATCAGGAAAAAACATGAACACATTATAGTATTATATTACTGTTGCAAACAAATTCTTCTGTTTGCAGCTATATAATATTATATTAGAATAAACATATAATTGTTCACTTAACTGAAGTTCTTGTGTTGTATATACCAAAGTTTAATCTACTTCAAATGGCTCCGATTCATTGCTGGAATTTTAGTAGTGACAATTTTAATGTCTGCTCTTTATATGGTTGTAATAAGAGAACTAGACATGTCTATAAATCTAGCGCCAACAAATGAAAGCCGGTGATTGGTTAGTTTGAAAAGATGTACCAACCAATTATATGTGTTATACATCTTCTTTAGAGAATAGGGTTGACAATGGGAGACAACCCACTTACCATTGTTATATATTTTTTTTAGTTTGCCACTATGCATTCAAGAAGTCTCTTAAAAATGGAATGATTACTTACTGTTTTTTATTAGTCTAACATATTTTCAATTTACCTCTCTATATTTACTCAAATATCAATTAGGAGCCTCAGAATAAATAATTTACTGAAAATGTATGCTAATTTGAGATTATCGCTACTCCCAGTAGTATAGTCTGTGTAGCTGATTATTTTGTTAAGAAAACCCCTTCATAGTAATTCTAATGTGCCAAGTTAATTAATAGAAATTACATCTACAATCATGAATTACGTGGCGCCTTCAATAAGTTTCCGGACTTTTTTGTCCAGACATTTAAAATTGTCGTAAACTCTTGAAAATTCACTATGTTATTGCTATACATCTTATGAGATGACTGACCAATTTTTATGATTTCAGCTTCAAATGAACAGCTATAGCAGCAATTGGAATACACCCTACTAAAGCTTGATTGTCACTGCTGGTGAATGTAAAAAATGCAATCTGGACTTTAGAAGAACTATAGGCAATAGAATTCTGTTTTAAACTTGGAAAAATGCCAGAGAAATGTATGGAATGCTTCAGACTGCTTTTTGACCATCTTGCATGAATCTAGCATCAGTTTTTGAGTGGCATAAGAGATTCAAGGAAGGCAGGGAGTCTGTGGGGGATGATGAGAGGTGTGGGAGGAGTAAGGAAGTCAATACACATACATTGATTGGCTAAAGGGTTAAGGTTAGTATGTTGAGGTTTTAAGGGAGTTCAGGAAGAGATTCTGTCAGAAGAGGCCAGCACTCTTCAAATTAGGTCAGTGGCATTTCCACCAGGACAATGCACCAGTCCACAACTCCATCCTTGTTACAGACTATTTGATCAAGATGGGCATCAAGACTGTTCCTCAGCCTCCCTATAGTCGAGACCTTGCTCCCTGTGACTTTTGGTTATTCCCTATGCTCAAAGGCTGTCGTTATGAGACAATTGAGGAGATGAAAGAGGCTGTGACGAAGGTCATTGACATGCTCACACAAGAGGACTTTGATGGGTCCTTTCAGAAGTTGTTGGAATGGTACAACAAGTGCATTGCAGCCGGAGGAGATTACTTCGAAGGGGACTAGAGTTTTATGTGTGTACTATCAATGAAAGTGCCCATACGAAAAAAGTCTGGAAATTTATTTGATGATCCTCGTAACTAAATAAGGTTAAATTAATGCTTAGAGTAATGGATATTGTCATAAGAAATGGAATTGGTGACTTGAGTTCAAATCCTGGATGAGACTGTTTGAAGTTCCACTTTACTTAGAAAGGCATGAATTTGTTTTTCCCCTTTGCTATTGGTATATAGTTGGGCAGACTGGCTACTAGTCTTGGCAACTAGTCTTGGAAATGAAAACTCTGAATTCAAAACAGCTTTACTCTGCTTAAAAATTGACCTTGTGTCAAATTCTGTCCATGGGGGAGTGGTTGTGTAAATGCACATATTAAACTATTAATAAAAAGAAAATAAGGAAGTTATTAATGAGAACAGAAGAGCCTAGGAAAATGGTTGAAAGAACAAATGATTGTTTATTTGAGTCTGTTGGTTTCCAATTGTAAATGCAGTTTATGATGGCATTGATACTTTTGTTTAAGGAGTGGAAGATTCTAATTAGCATTTCATTGTTATATCTGCTTTATCAAGAATTTGGATGATTAAAAAATGATATATGGCACCACTGCAGATCTTAGACAATTATCATTTATTTGTATAAATTGCTTATACTCTAAGTTTGAGGATTCTAAGTATATTGTTGTAATACAAACCTGGCTTTGATGTGATATTTTTGTAGGTTATTATTCTATATACATATATATATATATATATATATATATACTAACCATATATATTTTGAAGTATGTGTAGTTACGCAGTTGTCATTCATTTAAGCATGTTTCATTAAAAAATAAAGACAAATTTTGTCAGTATATACCAACAAAATTTGTCTTTATTATTTAATAACCATATACATATATACATATGCATATATACTAAACATATATATATATACATATACATATACATATATACTAACCATATATATATATATATATATACATATACATATATACTAACCATATATATATATATAAATATGAATATAAGAATGAAATAGGTCAGAAGAAATTTACCTAGGTTTCACCTTTCCTGATCATCAGGATGAAATATTTGCTCTACCTTGTATTGAACACTTTCTTTGTTTACTTAGTTCTCTGTTGAAATTTTTTCTTTTGACTAAACTTTACAATATTTTTTTAATTTTCTACAGACAATATGTATGTTTTTAGTCTTTTCTTTTTTATGGAATTTTTTCCCCCAAATATCAATTTTTGTATTTGTTTATTCACAAGTTCGATCATTTGAGTTTTTTCACTCTGCCAGAGATAAAGTTAGGGATTAACCTAAAATAGAAATACATTTTAAATGTATATTTGGCAGATACAAAACAGTGGCACTGTTTGGCCTGATGTTTAAAGAGATAAGAAACTTAGTCACCATGTACCACTGACTGTGTTTATGTAATTCTAACATAGATCTATATATGCTCCTTCACTGATATTGAGCACACTGTATAAATATAGCAAAGTATTATTAAATATATATATATATATATATATATATATATATATATATATATATATGAGTGATAAGATTTAGAATAAAATCCAATTATTTCTTTTTTTGTCTGTTTTTAATGCCCTATCAACCTCTGTTGATTATTTATTGCCAAAGAAATTCTTGTTGAAGAACAGTCATGATAATATCTACCTCATAGCTGGGTGGATAAGGGTATTCATACCTTTCCCAAGAGTATTAGACGGAAAGGGAACATTATTGTGTGACTGAAGTTTGAACTCACTTACTCTGAGGCCATAGTCTAGCACTTTAACCATTATGCCACTGGGGACTTCTTCAGAATGAAATCCGATGGTATGAGAAAAAGAAAGCCAGTATTAAAAATAAAACTGACATGTTTTGCATTTTGATTAAGGTATCCTTAACCTAATTTTCTATACCGTCTTCCTGTTTCTCATATATATATATATATATATATATATATATATATATATATATATATATATATATATATATATTTCTTTAAGAAAAAGAAAAATCGGTCACATTAGGATTATAAATTTATTTCCATCCTGTTATGGGTATTGATATGAATCAATAACACCAAATATATATTTATATATATATATACATGTGTGTGTGTGTGTATATATATATATATATATATATATATATATATATGTATATAATTCTCATTAATTTTGCATACATATATATATATATATATATATATTTATGCAAAAATAATGAGAATTATATATATATATACATATATATATATATATATATATATATATATATATATATATATATATATATATATATATAAAATTCTCATTATTTTTGCATATATATAAATATATATATATACAGATGAATATAGAAGTTTTTTTAAATGCTTCTATTCTTCTAATAACTGCATCAAATTTCAGTTAATTAAATCAAGAATGCTCTGCTTCGTTTGAATTTGTAGAAAAATCGAATGAGCATACACTTCCAATTTTAAAATGTATATTGGACTTTCATGAAAATGCTGGAAAGGAAAGATTAATGTGATACTGATTTGTTAATTGGTTCATCTGACTGTTCATTGCTGTTTCTGTAGTAAAGTTCTATTACTAGGACACCGCACGCATGTCTTCCTCTTTATACTGAAGAGTTCCAAATATCACTAGTGTGTGTTGTTGACTTCACACACCGACAACTTTTAGTTTATATGGACTGTTTGGTATAGACTTTTTATCTTGACACACACCTTACTAGGGTGTCAAGTCCCCAAATCTGACTTTTTGGGAGCTGACTTTCTAAAGTCCAATCCATCGACGAGACAGGCCAAAGAAAACACTCTTTCTTTGCCCTCTCGTTTTTTTTTCGCTCCCTATGTAACAACAACAAACATTTTTTCTGAACAAAAAGCGGGTTTTTTTGTGAGAATCCTTCTTCACCATACTAGGCCAGGCAGGTAACCCCGGTCTATATTTGAAAAATAGGCTTGGATGATAATTTTTTTTATTAACTAAAAAAGGCTTAACTCTGAAAGAGAAGAGAGAGAAAGAGATGGAAGTTAAAGAAAGTCTAAATTTTTCCCTAATACCACCTGAAATGATCCCCAGTCACACTTCGAGCAGCAGTGTTGTTAGCTGTCTTCCTTCAATTGATTGCCAAAGAAAAGCCACATGTGACTTGATTACAAACAGCAACAACATCCTACAAACAAGAACATCAGAGGCGGCTAATAATTTTGTTATTGAAGTATACAATTTAGACAAAGTGAAATCCAGGCCCAGGGATAGAGGTAAGAGCATCGTTTTACCTCAGTTTGCATGTTTTTTCCCTCTTGTTTTCAGTTTGTCAGACAATCTTAGAAATAATTGTCAAATATTTACACGAGGGAAAAAACTTTGTTACGTTTCTTAATCACTCCCTTTATTTTTTCATATTAAAAATATATTTTCAATTAAAATAACATTCGTTATTGTACATTACAGTACTGAATATATATATATATATATATATATATATATAAATAAAATGAAATTATCTCTTGAAAATGAATAAGTTTCTAGTTTGAGATTCGTTTAAAACTATAATTTTTTTTTTTTTTTTTTTTTTAGAGTGAATTCCAAAATAATCACAAATAGTAACTTCAGATTAAAAAAATGAATTTTAATTTTTAAAGATATTTTGAAATTATTCTTACTAAGGTGTAAATAAATAAATATGGTGATTTTAAAATCGTTAACATCCTTTCAAAATATGTTGTTTTTTTAAAACTCAGTTAATTCATGTGAATAGAATTATTTACAAAATCTTGGAATTAAAAACACCTTTAGATTTTATTGCATAATAAAATTATAAAGTTGAATAACACAAAGTTTACGTAATAAATCCATTGAAAAATTAAATCGTATTAAATCCATTGAAATTACATTGTAATTGCAAGAAGCAATGTCATCGCTCTGATAACTTTTGTGTTTTAGTTAATCTCATCTTAAAAAAAGAAAAGAAAGAAAGAAAAGTTTTTGAATATTTCTCTTTTCATTAACCTTAACCTGTTTTTTTTTCTTTTGTTTTTTATCCAATTATTTTGAAAACGGTAACCTTTTATTATTTTTCAAAATTGGATTTTTTTTTCATCTGAAAAATATTGTTTGTTGTCACAAAAACAAAAAAATCAAATGATAAACATTCGTTTTTTTATTTTTATTTTTTTTTAATTTTTTGTGGTTTCTTTTAAACTTTAAACATTTTTTTTATGTAATGGGATTGTGATATCTTCTGGGATAAAATATGTCTTGTTTACAAAAAAAAAAAAAAAAAATGCTTATTCTTATTCACAGTCTGTGTTTGTTGCTAATACTCTTAACACAGATATCTTTTTATTTTTCCGCTTCCGTTTGTCAGTGAACATAAAACGGTTTTCTTTTAAGTACCACCAGGCACTTGTTTACAGTTAAAAGCATCATTGGGTGCTTGAATGTTTACTCTTTTATAATGTTGTTTGCTTTGGTTTTTTTTCTTTCTTTTTCTTTCTCTCAGCTTTTGTTCTGCAAATAATAATCATAATAATAATGATAATATTAATTATAATAACAACAATATGCATTACACTCTAATGTTCCAACGGCTCACATGACTTGTGTGGTGAGGTCTTGTTGATGTCTTCACTTTTCCCATTATTATGGAATCAGTGTGAGTCTGTGAGTTCGAGGTGAGCTACGTTTATCTAATTTTCTAACTATTGATTACGACTTCTATTATATTTTCCCCACCCAGACTATCGGATAGGTTTAGAAGTTTTAGTTTATTACCTGTTAACTATTTCCAAAACTTTTCTTTTCTGATAATTTTTCTGTTGTTTATATCAGGCTAGATAACATTACCCAATATCCTGATCTTTGTTGACACACTGTTTTATATATATATATATATATATAATGTTGATTTACTTCTTGTGATGTGGGCCGGGCAAGTCATCGGTTTTTCTACTTTATGACTAAAAGGAAGGTAATTAATTTAATTGGATAGTGCTAAGAAATTACCTTAATCTTTTAAATTTTGTTTTTACTTCATCATGACGGGCGCTGGGATAAGCACTATGTAACAGCTATGATAAAAGGTTTACATCTAGTTTTTCAATGAGTAGGGTTCTACTTTATTTTTCTATCTATTTATTTATTATTATTATTATTATTTTGCTGTCATTAAAGTTTGATCTTTGCTGAAAATTCAGTTACTAAAAAGAAGTGTTTCATATGAAAAATAACTAAATTCAAGTAATGTTTTAAGAAAATAATAAATTTTGAAGATAGTTGCAAGTGAAAGAAAAAAATATATGTAAACTATGAAAATTAAGGTGTTTCTCATTTTTTATATCCATTATTATTATTATTATTATTATTTCCTAGTCTTCAGTGTTCTTTAAATCCACTTTAGAAGACCCTCCAAAAATATGGAAATAAAATTTTTCAGTTTTTGAGTGCTTGTTTTTAATAAAATAATTATCAAAATTTTTTTTTCAAATTTTCAGAATGTGAAGAAAAAGAAGTGTATTTGATTTTCAAATCTTTTAAAAAAGATTTTGTTATTGTTTTTTTTCAATCATAATTCTGATAAATTTCAAAATCAGAGTTGAATAGTGTTTTCTGTTAAAAAAATGTTAGGCTGTTATTTAATTTCTATGTTAGAGAAGAAGGTTTTTCCAGCTAAGGGTTAAAAGTACCTCTACTGTTCTCCTACAAGGATGGCTTTGGTATTAAATAACCCACGAAGGTTGATATGCCATTAAAAACAAACCACTGAGTCTTTATTTATTTATTTTATAAGAGTTTAAGATATTGTCAAAGTAAAAAGAATGAAACGTATATATTTCTAAATTATAAAAGAAACAAACATTGATAATATCCCACAAGTAAAAATTCGAAGAATGTTTCAAAAAAGATTATGAATTATTGTCCATAAGATATTTAGTAATCAGAAGAGAATTTTCAATTTCTTAAAGTTGAATGAACATGTCTCAACAAAGTAGAATCTATATTCACATGTGTCTATTATCATTTTTATATTCATATTAATTATATATTTATTTTTCACAGGAGGTTTTATATTTCATCTATAAAAAAAAAAGTCATTGTTTAGGGTATATCATGTCAACTTTATATTAATATTTTTATTAAATGTGTTTCTTTGTAAGTAAAATGAGTCACTGTTTATTGTCATGTTGTTCTTAGGGTGATTTGAATAAATATCAGAAATATTTATACAGTTAACTAAAGTCCCTTGTTAATTAAATGATGATCAAATCAAAGTATGTTTCTCAGGATTCATTCATTTTAATAGTACCTAATGCACAAGTTATTTTCTACTGTTTCACCTTTATCAGATCATGATAAAAAGGAAGTCTGACAAAATTATCAAAAAAAAAAAAAAGGAATAAAAATAAAAAGGGAAAATTGATGTGACTATAAAGTAAATTATTTTGACTGATGTTAACTAACCTTGTTTATCTTTGCAGAAATTCTAAGTACCTAAAATTGTGTGTGCATATGTTCTTTTTAAATCAAATGTGCTGCTAAAGAAAATATTGAAAAAGCTAACATGTTGATAGGATTTCTTAAACAAATTCCTAAAAACTTTCATTCATTTTCATGTTTGTATATAATCAATTTTGAGTCCAATGCTGGACAAAGGCTTTTCCAAATTCCTTCCATGATGTCCTTGAGCCTCTACTATTTCTCTCTCTCTCTAATCTCAAATCCTAAAAACACATACAGGAGACATGTGATAGGTCATTTACTCAACCCCTCTGCCACAAGCAGTGCCAGGTTAATGTATGGGTTAGTATAGGCTGCTGCACTAGGGCTCCAAGATAGAGGAGTTCCTGATAAAGATATAAGAACAGTAGATTTATTTTCAGATTTGATAGGGCTCCTTTGAACTAATTTGAAATAATTTAGAATATTTGGGCTCCTGTAATTTCATGTTTTACATCATGAAAGCATCATCTAAAAATATCTTTTTTTTCATAGACTAAACATACATAATAAAGAATACCCAAATTTTCTTAGCCCAGGAGCCTTTTAAGGCCTAAATTTAACCCTGGACACGAGGTAAATTTGAAAGCAGACTTAAGCTGGTTTGAATGCAGAGTTTTCTTCTCCTATACTGGTTGCCTAACCAAGGCTAAATAAACCAATCTGCCCAACTATTTACCCTTAGCTAGAGGGAGAACAGATGGATGCATACTTTTCTTAAAGGCATTAGCATAAAGTGAAATACAAATAGCTGTGTCCAGGATTTGAACTCTGGTTGCTGATTCCATTTCCTTAAATATGACTCTATGACATGTGATAAGAGTGACACTTACTGTCTTGTAACAACTTCATTTGACAGGTTCAATGCAAGTAAGTCACTGTTGAGTAATTGATTTTGATTTGTTGAATTCTGCAGTTATCCACAAGAAAAAAAGATTGAGTTATTTTGATAAAGGTAAAATTTTTATGACCAAAAGGTTAAATTAGAGTATTTTTGAAATGGTAGAATTTGTGTGACATTCACATTTAGTTGGTTGGATAGAAATACTTGAAACCGTCTGTGTACAAACAAATGATTATTATAGATAAAAAAAAAAAGATGAAATTAGTAAAAGTACAATTTAGAAAATGATTACTATCAAACATTTATAAATGAATTAAAACTTGGCATTAAATAACCTGACCGACGCCGACTACACCGATGACATAGCGATACTGGCAAATACACCCAACCAAGCCGAAACACTACTGCATAGTTTGGAACGAGCTGCTGCAGGCATTGGCCTCCATGTTAATGCACACAAAACGGAATATATGTGCTATAATGAAACAGGCGACATCACCACACTAGATGGAACCCCTCTTAAACTAATAGACAAATTCACCTATCTAGGAAGCAGCGTATCATCAACAGAAAAGGACATCGACATCTATCGATAGGCTATTGATCATATGGAAATCAGACCTGACCGATAAAATGAAACGCAGTTTCTTCCAAGCAGCGGTCGTATCAATACTGCTGTATGGATGCACTACTTGGACGCTAACCAAGCGGCTGGAGAAGAAGCTAGACGGCAATTACACAAGAATGTTGCGAGCAATATTGAACAAGTCCTGGCAGCAACACCTCACAAGGCACCAACTATACGGCCACCTGCCTCCCATCACAAAAACTATCCAAGTTAGACGAACCAGACATGCAGGTCACTGCTGGAGAAGCAGGGACGAGCTCATAAGTGATGTACTCCTATGGACCCCCACATATGGCTGGGCAAAAGCAGGACAACCAGCTTGAACATACATCCAGCAGCTATGTGAGGATACGGGATGTAGCCCTGAAGACCTGCCAGAGGTGATGAACGATAGGCAGAAGTGGCGAGAGAGGGTTAGGGATATCCGTGCCTGTGGCACGACAGGATGATGATGATGACTATTAAACAAATAAACCAAATCAAACCTAATAAAGTGTTGGTACTCTATGTACCCACTAAACAGATTTTATCAAATCAGAGTGAACTTGGGAGTAATGGCAATGAAGTGATACCTCACATTACCCAAAGCTTCAGGGCAAATCTCCCATGGCTTAGTTGCTAAAGTGCTGGGCTGCATCTTCAAAGTAAGCAAGTTCAAACTCCAGGCATGCTATTACATTCCCTTTTGGTGTAATACCCTTAGAAACGGTATTGAACCCCTTTTATCCTCCTAACTATGAGTTAGATAGTATCACTGCTTTTCTTTTACTAGGATGGCTTTGGTATTGAATAATGCATGATATGTCATAAAAACCAAAGAAACCAAACCAAATCAAAGTTCCCAAACTGGAGCCTGCAGTTTTGTATCATATTGAAGATAACCTTTTGGGGGTCTCATTTCTCTGCAAAGAATGCATTCAGAATATTCTAAGTCCTGTTTTACTGTCCTCATTGCTGTAAATAGATGTTTAATGTTTATCCACTCTCTTGTTAATCCATATGAGAGGCAATTAGTTTTCTTCTTTCATCTATGCTCCGAGACCCTCCCTGTTGCATTCTTTGATTCTGAAAATGTTTTGTCTTGAGTTAATCTTGTAGTCTAAAAGAACCTTGCACATTGCTTACGGTCAATAGAACTCAAGAGATAAAAAGAAAACTAATTTTATAGATGGTTTTTAAACAGATTTCATACTGAAGGAGGGAGTCCCCTTGGGGTAGTGGCCAAAAGCTGGACTGCGACCTTGAATTAGGTGAGTTTGAACTCCAGTCATGCTATTACATTCACTTTTGGACCAGAAAAGGTATGAACCTCCTTTCCTTCTCTATGGCTTGAATAGCATTAGATAACCCACAAAGGTTGATATGCCATTAAACAAAGAAAGATTTATTTTCTAAAATCGAACATGAGCAGTTTTTTTATTGGACCACATCCGAGTTTGACAAAGATTCTTTTGCTGTACACTTTCAAGCAGATTCAATAATATCACCAGGACCCACCATCTAGCCTCTCAGTTTAATAGCATTGTTTTATCTGTACTATGTGCAGTGGATGAGTTGTCTCTACTCCTACAGCTATCCATATGTTAACATAAGACTTTTTCTTTATATAAGAAGGCATTAATTTGTCTAAAATTCAGAGATGAAGCTTGATAATTATTATTACTTAGAATATTTGGACTATTGACCTCATCTTTATTGTTATAATCACAATGTTTCGGCCGATATGTCCTTCAACCTTCTTCAGGCATTTCAGGTCGAACTCAGGCGTCCACACTGAACCCTTTATTTGAACCATGGGGTAGACTGTTCCAATTCTGTTAACACGGGCCGAGTACAAGTGTTAAGTTATAATAAGTATTCCTTGTTATTCTTACCTGTTGTTGAGATTGAACCTGCAACCTCCAGATGATTCTCTCAGAAGCACCTTCCAACCAAACACTTTATCCACTGCACCATAAGGTGACAGAGACATTAGGTTTATAAGTCCCAAAAATTCATTCTGAATTGCCTGGGACTTATAAACCTAATGTCTCTGCCACCTCATGAGATACTCCTGTCCACTATCATATCCCATGTTTTTTTGGGGGGGAGGTCCTCATGGTGTAATAGTTAAAGCGATGGACTGCAGAATTGTAGTAAGCGAGTTCATACTCCAGTTGCACTATTATATTCACTTTTGGGCAAATACCTTTGGGAAAGGTATGAACCCCCTTATCGTCCCAGCTATGGGTTAAATAGTACCAATACTGTTCTTCTAGGAGAATGGCTTTGGCATTAAATAACCTACAAGAGTTGATATACCATTAAACAAAGAAACCTAACCAAATCAATGTTTTTTTACCAGAGCTCATTTTGCAATTTTTTTTTCAATTCTTTTTGATTTATGGTTCCCAAAAGGAATACATTAAATTGATCTCTTTCTCTGTTATATAAAAAAGTGGGGGATTTGCCATTACTAGAAACTTAGTGACCATTTGAAACAGAGAATTGATGAAACAAAATTTACTAACATTCAGTATTGTTCTTCACACTCATATATTTGGATATGCACAATGATGCATCCTGTAATTACATGAGCTCGTGGCAGTTGGGAGGTGATCAGGTCCATTTCTAGGGCAGAAGGGAACTTGGCCGACTTGGTTAGGTGGAACCTATATATGATTGATGAGTCTTGGGTGATTCTGATGAAACAATAAAGCCAAATCTGCATAAATAAAACTCCACCATCTTGTCCTGAGCAGCCACATTTCAGAGTGTTTTACTGTTTGTTCGGACTAACTCAGGGTTGCTGCATTCAGATGCATTTGCCACCAGCTTCACTCCCAAGTCACTGTTTAACTAGGAACACTAGCTAATGAAAATAAATCTGTAATTGGTAAAATTTGTCATCCAAGACCTTTCTTTCTTACAATGGGTCTTTTTAAGATGATTTTGGTCATTCCATTTCATTTTGTATTGTGTCACTCGTGGTCATCTAAGAAGCTGTGTCTGCAAACTAAACAGATGTTAATCTAGGCTACAGTGCTACAATCCAACTACCACCTTGTAACAGTATAAAAAACCTTTTGTACTTACTTTTGACTTGACCTTTCAACTCGGGAGGCACAGAAAATAATTAACAGTTTAGTTACAGGAGGGCATCCTCCCAGTCAGTGCCTGTTCCTTGTCTAAATGGTGTTTATTATTGCCCAATACCTGAAGTGGCCCACAGAAGGGATCTAAGTGATTTATAAAACTGTCTTGCTGGAGGTTTGCTTCCTGGATGACACTGCTGATTAAACTGACCTTGTAACACATTCTGACCTCGTCAAGTCAGATAAAAAGATTTTCAATTTTAAGATAAAATTATCCTATTTACCAACCCCTCTGCTCGGGCAGGATATGACACAAGGTCAATTTCTTTAAGCAGAGTTTAACAGGTTTGAATTCAGAGTTTTCCCTCTCCTAGACTAGCTGCCTTACCAAGGCTGAAGAACCTAGTCTGTCCTACTATTTACTCATAGCTGGAGGCAGAATAATTGGATTCATACCTTTCCCAAGGGTATTAGTGCTATGTGAAATGCAATCAGTCTCGTCCAGGATTTGAACTCGTGTCGCCGTGTCCATTTCCTGCGAGGATAACCATTACACCACAGGCACTTTCACTATTTTAGGATAAAATTATCCTTCAATTCTGTGTTTTGTCTTGAGTTATACTTAGAGTGTGAGAGAACCTTGTATTGCATGGAAGCTGCAATCTGCAATACAAGAAGATAAGAAAAAAAGGTAAGTGTGTGTGCATGTTTAGAAGTAAGTGTGTGTGTGTGTAATAGAAAATAAACATTGTCCATTTTACCTACTTGGCAAAGGTGTCTTTTGGTTAGGTTTAGTTGTGATCAGCATTTGCCTATATATCATATTAAACTTATATAATCTGTCATTGTGCTTTAGCCTATGGCATAAGGACTCTGTCCCTTGAAGAGAGCATCTATGGACAGATGAAAACTCTTATCCTTCACATAGGGAATGCTGAGATAAGAGATTCATCTTTGCATCTTTCTCCTTGTCATCATAGAAATGGCTTATATCACCTAGTGATCGTTTTGAAAATTTATCCTGTGGGCAAGGACAGATAACCAACACCTTTAAACTAGTAAAATTCAGAAATGAATTCTGTCTGAAAAGAGTTAAATACCTATAAACATTCTATATTTTGTTTATTCTGAAACACATTTTCTTAGAGGGGAGTCTTCGTTGTGTAGTAGCTAATAAGTTGAACTACAACATCATAGTAAGCTAGTTTGAACTTCAGTCACATGGTTATATGTTCATATTTGGACTGTGATACCCTTAGGAAAGATATGAACTCCTCCCATCCCCTTATCCAGTTATGAGTTAAATAGTACGACTGCTGTTCTTCTTCAAAGATTGCTTTAGCATTTAATAACCCATGAAGTTTGATATGCCATTAAACAAAAACTAACCAAATCAATTATTTTATTTCTTCACCTGTTTTATTTTTCCCCACTTTGATTGCTTCTCTCTAAATTTCTGAAATGTTCTTCCACAATTCAGAAACTACTTTTAGACCCTTAAATCTATTGTCAAGGCTTTAAAAAAGTTCTCTGAACTGTTCTGTTGGACAATGGTCTAGCAGGTAAAATTATTAGTCTACATATAGGTTAATCAACTATTCTCCCTCTAGTTATTGGTAAGTAGTAGGGCAGACTAAGCTTATTAACCATGGTATGGCAACTGGTTTTGGAGAAGGAAAACTCTAAATTCAAACCTGTCAAAACTCTGTTTCAAAATGGATCTTGTCTCACATCCTGCTTTTGGGAAGGGTTGGGTAAATACATACCTGTAAGTTTTGAGTTAAATTCCTGAGTCCAGGTTCAGTGAGAAAATAAAGCAACATTACAAGGATGAAATAACCAAGGTGATTTGACTGATACAAGATGTCTCAAAGCATGGGCAGCAAAATGAAAAGTCTGCCTTGATGGATTTAAATTCTCTGAAAGTTACTGAGTATGACAAAAAATGCTGTTTGTTTGTTTGGGTTTTATGGCATATCGACCTTTCTAGGTTAGTTAAAGTTAAATTCATTTTTATACAAATAAACAGTTCTACTTCAAACAATTCAGTTTAGCATATAAAAACAGTTCCATTTCAAACAATTCAGTTTAGCATAAGTACACAGTTTAAATATCAAACCAGTTCTATTTCAAGCAATTCAGTTTATCATAAGTACACAATTTAGTTCTATGTGACCCATAGGTAGGACTCTATCTGGTGCTACCAATCCGAACCAGAGTGGACCTGGGAGCGATGGCAATGAAAGGGTACTCTGCATTCCCCAAAACTCCAGCAATACTGGAATCTCACCATCAGATTGTTTAGTGTCATATCCAGGACACTTGTTGTTAGGGGTCTTACTCTTTGCAGAAAAGCAGTCGGTGTATTCTACAGCCCCAGCTGACTGGGGGTAGGGAAACACTGTTTAAAAGTTGTCATTGTTGAAAACAGAATCAGTTGCCTGATTTCAAATTCTGGATGAGCATGTCTGCATTTCACTTTGTGCTAATGCCCTTAGGAAAGGCATGAATCCATCTGTTCTTTTCTGTCCAACTATAGGTAAATAATTGCACAGACTGGGTTCTTTAGCCTTGTACTCTGCTTGAAAATTAACTTTGTATCGCATTCTACTCATGATGGAGGGGTTGGGTAAATACAAGGTTCATTTAATATATAAAGAGAACGTTTTTGGAAAAAACAAAATATTTTTAGAATATTTTTCTATAAATGTAAACTCAGTATTTTTTGGAATTGGTTTATTGCAAAACATTTTTTGATCTAAAAATATCTGTTTTGAGGCTATTCGAAATGGCAGCAAACCAAACAGTGCTCCAGGATTGAATAGAGATCTGTCATCAAAATTTTTGGTGTCTGAGAAGTGCAAACCATATAAGATTTACAGAAGAATGTGTGATTTGTACAGAAAATCTTGTTTTAGTCAAACAAAAGTTTTTCACTGCAAACCTGAATTAAAAAGACAGTACATATAGTAGAAACACACTCTATGGCAAAAAAAATGTTCCTGGCACAGCAGTCATTAAAGAATGTCATGCTGACAATCTTCTGGGACCTGAAAGGACTTATCACTATTGATTTCTTTGAAAAGGTGCAACTGTAAACAGTGTTTCCAATTGCCAATTCCTTAGGCAATATTCACCTTATTTATTGGATGACCCTTATACATATGACAAAAAACACATGAAGAAGGCAAAAGGGGATTGTGGCTGAATTGTTGTGAATATGATAACCAAGATAAGACATATTAATAATGTAGATAATTAAGTATTTTCATTATAAATTTTTTTCATTAGTTTTTCTATTCTCTTTGTCCTGTGTTTTTATCAACATTTAGGCCACTGCATTCTACAATGTTCTTTGATTTTTTTTTTTTAAATAAACAATATAGATTGAAAATAATCAAGTAGTCTCAGAAAAGAATTAAACTTGCATCCCATGTTCTTACGTCTGTCTTTCATGGATGTTGTTTATGCCAATTTTGCCATAAAGACATGGCACCTTCACTATCTGATTGTTTATATCATATTATTTGTTTACTCTCTAGCTGAAGATATAATAACCTTTTTGTTTGTATTTCTTAGATAAAGTATTTTCATTTATTTTGATTATCAATTTTTTAAAAATTGATTTTTGTTTTTATTACTTTATATATTACATTTTATTACTATTTTTTCCTTGATCTGTATTTCTTACGTAAAACTTTATCCCAGGGATATAGGATGTGAGTTCAAATCTCATTAGAGATTGATTCTAATGGCATATCAACCTATCTAGGCTTATTTTATACCTAGAGGTTAGGGAATTGCATTCATTGTACATTTATATTTATATTTTATGTGTAATTGTTAAGAATTTTTTGGCACATATTTATACGATATCAAGTATTCTTATTTAATACAAATGATTTACATACAATTGTGTGGTTTCAAGTATTCCTATCTAATACTAATAATTTTCAATTCAAAAGTGTTTGGATATCAAATATTCACCTGTAATTTAAAAAAATAGTTTTAATAAAATTTTGATTCCCAGATTATGAAAATATTCAATTTTTTTTTCAGTAAATGCATCATATTCATATTGAATACATTGATTTTTTTTTTCTCTAGTATTGGTATCAGTGATAATATTTTTCCAAGAAAACAGATTTTTTTATAAAAAATTATCTTTTTACTAAAGAGAAAAAAAAAATCAACCTTTCCCTATTTCTAAGGTAAATGGTCTTCTGTAGTGAAAATGGTTGCTGTACCTTTATGAAAAAATTGTCTGGAATTTTTTTGCCATGCAGGTAACATGTCTCGTGCAGTCTGCCTAGTGGGGAACCATGTCTCGTGCGTCCCGTCTGGTGGAGAGCCATGTTTCATGTGGCCTGCCTGGCAGGGAGCCATGTTTTGTGCATTCCGTCTTGGGGGAGCCATGTCTCGAACGGCTTGAAAAAGATTATCCATGCTTATATTGAGACAAAATTTTTGAAAAATGAACTTTCTAATTATACATGAAAATAAGCAAAAACAATTCAAGATGATTCTTTGATAATATTTATTTAAAGAATTGTGAGATAAGAGGATGCATAATATTGATTGTAAATGTACTGGAGATAAGTAGATAGGAAGGCATTCAGAAATAATACATAACATGCCAAAGTTGTAAAGAATCCCCCATGGTCTTGAATTGGGGCATCAAAGTAAGCAAGTTCAAACTCTAGTCACACTATTATGATCACTTTCAGACGAATATCCTCTGCTATGGGTTGAATAGTATCACTCCTGTTCTTCTTCAAGTATGGCTTTTGGCATTTAATCATATTTACCAACCCCTCCGCTCGGGTAGGATATGACACAAAGTCAATTTTTAAGCGGAGTTTAACAGGTTTGAATTCTGAGTTTTCCTTCTCCTAGACTAGTTGCCTCACCAAGGCTGAAGAACCTAGTCTGTCCTATTTACCTGGAGGGAGAATAATTGGATTCATACCTTTCCCAAGGGTATTTTTGCTATGTGAAATGCAATCAGTCTCATCCAGGATTTGAACTCTTGTCGCTATGTCCATTTCCTACGACGTTAACCATTACACCACGGGCATTTAATAACCCACAAAGGTCAATATTCCATTAAACAAAAAACCAAAGCAAACTAACATTCAGTTTACAACATAAAGTTTTTTGGATTTGGGCCAACTGACATGCAAATCTGTTTCTTTATTTAAAATAAAATATTTTGCTTATGTGAACTACATGAACTAAAAATCTCTCTTGGAGCAAGATTGGTTGCAAAAGAATTTCAGGAAGTGTTTGAACTATGCTCTGCTACCCATTGTAGTTCCTGCATGGAAGTCTGCATGTCATCATCAATCTTTTTTTTCTAGAGATTTAACCACCAAAAGCAACAAACTTTCTGCAATTATTTGTATTTGGCATGCACTTCTAACTTTGGACGATGAAATTCTCCAAAGAAAATTCAGTGTATATCACACACTGACTTTTTAGAATTATTAGCAGCTTAATTTAACCTAAATTTAACATTCATTCCATTTTTGATAAGTTTGTACTGACTAAAAATAAGAATTTATTTAATTTACTTTATATCTTAAAACACGAAACTTTACACAGTATTTAGAGCAAACACACGGACATGTTCATGCAAAAATGCAACAAGTTTTTGGTGAAAATAATCTCATATTAGGAAGAAAAAAATATAAACACATGTTCCTGTGGATATTTCTCTGTAACAACGTAAAACTCACTAGTTTGGACTATAGATATAATTTACTTTCAGTCATCTTGTTTTGAATATGGTTAGAGGTGTGACTGGAAAAAAGTTAATTAAATAGTTCTAGTATATATTACACACCCCTAACTTTTGGACTAAAAAATCTGGTATAATTGTGCATCTTATGCACAAATAATCACAGTATATTGCAATGAGGTAAGCTCTAATTGACCAACTACCAATCACTATAACTGCGTGTGCTACTTACCTTGATAAACTCCAAACAGGCTCACATACAATATATATGTGGTGTATTCAATAAGTTTCCAGATTTTTTTTGTACCGGCATTTAAAATTGTCGTAGACTCTTGAAAATTCACTATGTTATTGCTATACATCTTATGAGATGACTGACCAATTTTTATGATTTCAGCTTCAAATGAACAGCTACAGCAGCAATTGGAATACACCCTACTAAAGCCTGATTGTCACAGCTGGTGAATGTAAAAAATGCAATCTGGACGTGAGGACACTTTAGAAGAACGATATGCAATAAAATTCTGTTTTAAACTTGGAAAAAAAGCCACAGAAATGTATGGAATGCTTCAGACTGCTTTTGGAGCATCTTGCATGAATCGAGCATCAGTTTTTGAGTAGCATAAGAGATTCAAGTAAGCCAGGGAGTCTGCGAGAGATGATGAAAGGTGTGGGAGGAGTAAGGAAGTCAATAGACCAGAGTTGATTGGCCAAAGGGTTATTGCCCAGTCAGCTGGGGCTGTAGAATACACTGACTGCACCTCTGCAGAGGGGTAAGACCCCCCCAAACGAGTGTCCTGGATATGACACTAAACAATCTGATGGTGAGGTTCCAGCAGTGCTGGAGCTTTGGGGAATGCGGAGTACCCCTTCATTGCCATTGCTCCCAGGTCCACTCTGGCCCGGAGTGGTAGCACCTGACAGGGCCCTATCTATGGGTTAAATAGAACTAACAGCATACTTATGCTAAACTGAATTATTTGAGTAAACTGAATAGCTTGAAATAGAAATGTTTTTGACAATTAAACCGTACTTACATTTAAACTACGTGATTATGCTTAACTGAATTATTTGAAATAGAACTGTTTTTTGACATTAAAACTGTATTTACAATTAACTGAATTGTTACATATAACTGCTTGAATAGTTTGAAATAGAAATGTTTTTGACAAACTGTGTACTTATGCTTAACTGAATTGTTTTAAATAGAACAGATTATTACATAAAAATGGATTTGGCGTTAAATAACCTACAAAGGTTGATATGCCATAAAACCCAACAAACCAAACCAAACCAAACCAAAGGGTTAGGGTTAAGGTTACTATGTTGAGGTTTTAAAGGAGTTCAGGAAGAGATTCCGTTGGAAGAGGCCAGCACTTTTTCAAATTGGGTCAGTAGCATTTCCATGAGGACAATGCACCAGTCCACAACTCCATCCTTGTCACCGA
The DNA here is from genome assembly GCA_963585895.1 of Sepioteuthis lessoniana. Lineage (NCBI taxonomy): Eukaryota > Metazoa > Mollusca > Cephalopoda > Myopsida > Loliginidae > Sepioteuthis > Sepioteuthis lessoniana. The sequence goes on from OY757906.1 coordinate 132,890,760, forward strand.
CTATTTGACCAAGATGGGCATCAAGACAGTTTCTCACCCTCCCTATAGTCCAGACCTTGCTCCTTGTGACTTTTGGTTATTCCCCAAGCTCAGAGACTGTTGTTATGAGACAATTGAGGAGATGAAAGAGACTGTGACGAAGGTCATTGACACGCTCACAAAGGACGACTTCCAGAAGTTGTTGGAACGGTACAACAAGTGCATTGCAGCCGGAGGAGATTACTTGGAAGGGGACTAGAGTTTCATGTGTGTACTATTAATAAAAGTGCCAATACAAAAAAAAGTCTGGAAACTTATTTAATGATCCTCATATATATATATATATAAACATTAATGATATATTAAATTTATGTTACTACTGCTGCAAAAACAGTAGCAGTGCCTCCAGCAAGTTCTATATCAGTATATTATGATCTTGGAGTCAGACATGATTTTGAGATTGAAGCATTATTACGGTCCTGAGTGCCCAGCAGTATCTCACAATACCACCAACCTTTGTTTTACATCTGTATAAGAGTGCCAAATCTATGCCTCTAATCATCATGCTGACAAGTGAGTTGACAAAAAACTTTGGTATTGACTTCAATATTGAATATATTACATGTCTATATTTTACTTTTCATATATCACTGGTATGTATTGCTGGGAATGTTAGATTGCAGTATTAGCCATGAATAAGTATAACCTTAAAAGATTTTTATAAAAAGTTTTCTTCTGAACTAAAGATACTTGGACTTTATTATTTCTATCATATCTATCATTTATCATACAATCAAAATGGAGATTGTTCGTTAACATTTATTATGAAACTCTATAGCATTGAAATTCTGTAAACCCAAAATAAAACTGCACACACACACACACACACACACACACACACACACACACACACACACACACACACACACACACACACACACACACTTACATGTATATGTATATTTGGAGGTGTTCATAGTGTAATGGTTACTGTCATAGGAAATGGACATGGCAACCCAAGTTCAAATCCTGGACGAGGCTGTTAACATTTTACATAGCAGTAGTACTCCCTCCAGCTATAGGTAAAGAGTAGGACAGACTGGGCTCTTTAACTTTGGTATGACTACCAGTCTAGGAAAAGGATGTTGAACTATGCTTAAAAAATAGACCTTGTATTTCATCCTGCTTGTACAGAAGGGTTGGTAAATATATATATATAATATGGAGTGTACTTATGTTGAACTACTACATATATTTTTTTAATTAGAGTTTCAATGCAGAAGAATATGACAATAATACCTAATAATAAATGTTTTGAGTGTATGTTTCATTGAAAGTAAAATCATGGTATATTTGGTTTAAAAAACGTTTTTTTTAAAAGTATTATCAGGGGTAAATTCATTTTATATATACCTTCAAGAAAAAAATAAAATTCAGTCACATTAGGATTATAAATTTATTTACATCCTGCTAAGAGCATTGATATGAATCAATAACTCAAAAAAAAATTTAACAGGACTTCTTCAGATCCAATATGGAGATAATAAATACAGCCAGAATGGGGGTGGTCACAGGAGGGAAGGAGCCTCTCCCATTAAAGATTACATCCGGTCTCCTTTCATTTCTGATTGAGACCATAACAAAATAATGAGACCTAAGTTTTAATTTAATTTCTACAATAATTTAAACTTAATTTTGAAATAACTCTTAGGCTTAACAATAAAATAAGGAATTACAACAAAACTAAATTATTCCAAATAAACATGAAAAGGAAAGACCACAATTTAATCAATTACAGTAATACATATCTTGAACTCTAAACTATCCTATATTTTTTTGAGTCTTTGGTATGACTTGACCTTGGATTGAACCCCGGTCTTCTAGGCCACTGACAAACACTCTACCAATGGGGCAGTATTACTGTGGTAGAAAATGGATTAATAATGGCTCATGATATTGTTCAAGATTTTCATAATAGATTTTATCTGTGTTTAAAATATGTTTTCTTACTTTTGTTTATATTATGTGTTCTTTGATTCTTTTCAGTTAATATATCAAAAGTGATTATGCACTTCGGAAATGGATAAGCCAAAATAATCCAGGTTATTTCATCATCATCAAAAAGTGACATTGTATATTTTTTACTTTCAGGCAATACAGGCAAAATGGACACATTTATTTGTGGATTGTGCAATAAAGTTTATCACAGACTTCTTGACATTTTGGAGCACAAATTGCAACGTAAGTTAAATTTGTATATTTGTTTGTGTTTTATTTTTAGTAAAAAAGCCTTGTTAATTTTCTGTTTTTGTTTAAAAATCTTGGATTATATTTTATTTTATATTATTTTTTATGGCTCTTTGTGTTGTTGTAACTGTAAACCAGTCATGTTTGTTTAATAATGAAACCTCATTCATTAGTGAACTGGTGAGAGTAACCAAAACGTTGAAGTCTTGGTATGATGGCATAGTCTAGTAGTAAAGAACTCTTAGAATAATTTAATGTGTCCTCATAAGTATATCAGGTCTCTTGTAATGCGTATCTCTTATTGTTGTGGACCAGTAAAGGGTCCCGAAGAATAACACAACTCAGGTTTGCATGGAACAAAGTATATTAACGAAGTATGATACAACATATGTACAAAGTGTTAGAAGTCAGTCTGATTGCCAAGTGTTTACTGGGAATAAGTACAGCTCCAGGTATTAATAGTTACGGAAGAGTTCATTACCATCTGCAGGTTGGGTACCATAACACTTATCTGTTTTTTACACAGTTTGGTCAGAACTGGAACAACCTTAAAGGAACAATCAAATCTGCTGAGCACCTTCACAATAACATTTATTGTCATTTACTTATTGTTATGGTACCTACCTTATGGACTATAATGAACTCTTCCTATTACTATGAATACCGGGAGAATATTCATCTCGGTGTTAAGTTAACTCCAGCCTAACACTTTGGCAGTCAGACTGACATTCAACACTCTTTTACCTATGCTGTATTTATACTTTCGTTCAATATACTTGTTTCATGTTCTCCTGAGTTTGTGTCTGTCTTCCGGACCTTTTTACTGGTTCACAACACTTATATACAAGGACGAAGAAAAGAAAGTCTATTTACAAAGTTCTTACTTGGCAGAATTTAATTTTGGTGATGGTGTTGCTGAGAATAAGGAGATTCTACCCCAAATGATTCTCTTCTCCAGACTGAAGAAAGAAATCAAATAATGAATGCTTTCTGACCATATCTGCCTCTAACAAAAGCCACTCCTACCTGGACCAATCAAAAAGAGGATTTCTTTTCAGGAAAGAAGCTCCATCTACTTTGACCACTCAAGAAGTCTTTACCTTTTGTATCTTTTTTTTCATCTGAGGGTAGTCGCTCTTTAAGTCTGAATATAACTTTTAAATCAGATAATTCAGTGCCTATCACTCCGTAAATTCAGAAGATAAATTTTATCCCTTTTCAAGTCCAATTTAGTAGTTGTTGGAGGTCATTTTTTACACAATTTGCTGTTTGTAAAATTTTCAAAATCTTTATTTGATTTTAATGCTTCACACTCACCAATTGCACATTGGCCTGCAGCCTCCCCTACCCAATACCAAGGTGGCATTCTGACACATTGTTACTGATGGTTAGTGAAATTTCAGGTGTTTTGACCAATGGAAAACTCAATGGAATATGTATGTTGAATGACAGGATAGCAGAGTACTATTTTGAAGAAAATAATATTTCGTTCATTGTTCCTTTCTGTCTTGGTAAATATAGTTTTAGTCTCAATACTTTTTGAACACTTGTTATATTTCTTTTACTTTGGATATGAGGTATTACAAATATGCAAATTTAATTTCATAGAAATTTGTCCTTAATTTTCAATTATATGTCATTTTAACACATTCACATTTTGAATGTTTATGTTGAATGCAGTTTCTTTGTGTTTTTTCTGCATCAGAATGCTATGAAAATTATGTCTTTTTTCAATAAAACAATATTAAGACTTTTATAGCTACAAACCCAATCTTTTAGCAAGAAAAAATAAAACAAGAAAATATTAATATAATTTGTTGTTTTCTTTTTTAGATGTTTCTCCAACCTCCAAAGTTGGTTGTGGTGTGTGTGGAACATTCTTCTCTCGGCAAGTCTCACTCAAGGAACATTATCGCAGACAGCACAAGATATTTCTTGGCAAAAGTAAACCTTGTATTTCTCCTCGTCTCAACTTGACCAATGCCCGAAAAGTGAGCCTGTTGACAAGAGATTTTGAACCATTTGCTGACTCTTTAGTAAAAGAAGAATTGCCAGAAATGACAGCTGAAGTAACTGCTGATAATGATGATACTGACGATCTTCTGGAGACGGCAGCACAGAATATGTTAATGGTACAAGAACCGCAACAGTCTCCATCTCTATGCATGGATGTTTTGAATGGCAATCGGCTTAGCCATGAGTTGCGATTACCAGCTGGGCAGTCGCCTGAAGACAGTGACCTGCTCATCAGTGGTACCCGGTTGGATCTTTCTGATTCTGGGGTTGTTGATCGGTCAGTTCGAGATTTACCAATAGTCAGTGTTATGATGGAGAATGGATGTCCAAGTTCTGAGGACGTGTCAGACATGCTTTCAACTGGTGTTGCGCAATCAAATGATGAGAGTGAAAGTAATGGTCACTCAGGTGGACAATTAGAAGACGATGAAACTGTCATTGCTGGTGGAGATGCCTTAAATGATGATGATGAGGAGGAGGAAGAAGAGGATGATGATGATGATGATGATGACGACAATGATAATAATTTGGGACGTAGAGGTGGTGCAGAAGAAGTGATAAACATGTCTAAAGATATTATAAACCTTTCTGAGCATTTTGAAAATCCAGCTTCTATGTCGTTGGAAGATATGTCCAATCATATTGTTGTTGTTGAGCCAGAAGAAAACAAGACGCTGATTGAGAAGGACGTTCAGTGTTTGAGTGAAGCCATTGACAACAATGAGTCTCACCAGATTATGACTTCTAGAAATGATGACTTCAGTTTTATTCTTGTCACAAATGTTGTTCGGGGAAGTTCGTTCACATATGGTAAGCAATCCTTCAAATGCCTACACTGCATGTATAAAACCCATTGGAAAAACTCCATAACAAAACACATGCGTGATCGGCACTTGGATATTCTCAGCCAACCAGGTCTGAGCAATATGCAATTGAACAACACAAATGTACAACTTGGAGACAATCAGAGGCTAATGAAAATGTCTGAATACAATAAGTCCGCCTTTAGCCGTTTTAAAAATCGATCTAGTACTTCTAAGAGAGTGCGTGGTGTTGAAAAGCAGGATCTACTTGGCTCCTACCCTTGTTCCAAGTGCACCAAAGTGTTCAGCAAGTTGCGATATCTCCGTAAACACATGCAGATCCACCGGACGGACGCCATGTTTTTCTGTGAGGTGTGTAGCAAAAGTTTTAAGACACGTACCTACTTGGCTGCACATCAACGCACTCACAAAAAAGAAGCCTACAAATGCAGCCAGTGTGAATTCACGTCGACCATAAATGCTGCTATTCATGCCCACAGGCAACTTCATAATGAAGGCAGTGTGATATGCGATATTTGTGGATTTGCGTACACCGACAAGTCAACGCTGAATAAACACAAGCGAGTTCACGACCCCAGTCGGCCCTTTGCCTGTACATTTCCTGGTTGCACATGGAGGTTCAAGACTGATGTGATGTGTCAAGCTCACTTCCGTGCACACACCACCGAAGGTAAGTTTAAGTGTTCCTTGTGCGGCTATGTCTTCCGGCACAAACATCACTTGCAGCGGCATGAGCTGAAAATGCACGGCATTCAACAAACAAAATCTCGGATCCCAAAACCAGCAGCAACTACTACTACAGCAGCAGCAGCAGCGGCAGCAGCCGCCACCCCAACAGGGTCATTGACATCAACACCAAATGAAGAGACGGACCCACTGACATCCCCAATTGAGATGTCAACTGCTGAGGCAGATATTACAAATACAGTTAATCTCATTGTCAACTCAGGAGCAAATTGCAACCCACTTCAGCTACAGGCAGCTCTACAGAATAGCCACCTGGTGATTGCCACTGATTGCCAAGGGGAGACAATCAATTACAATGTGTCTGATGTTGCTATGATGAATATGGCTTACCAGACGTTACTACAAGATGAGGGTTCAAATCTCAATGGTGATGCACGGACTATTTTGATCCCTCAAACACACTGTGGACAAGTAATTTTCCAACAGGAAACAGAATCTGTTTGATAATAGCAAAACTTCTTATGAATGATTGCCAGTGTGTGTATGTATGTGTCTGTTGTATTATATTATACACACACATACAAATTCTTTCCCAATGTGCCGAAATCCATCTGTTGCTCTTTCCTTTTAATATTATCCGAACTTGGATATTAAATATTCAATTTGGAGATACTTTTTATACAGTGTTTGTTCAGTGTTCTGAAAATACAGGTAATTGATGAACAGTTCTTTTCACTGCCATAAAATTTTGGACAAGAAAAGGGGGTGATTTTTTTTTTTTTTTTTTTTTTTTTTTTTTTTTTTTACCTCCATGACCTCATAATTTCTGTACTTCTTTAAATGTTTGACTCGATAGACTTTTCAGGGTCTTGAAAACTTTAAAAATATCTGTAAATCTTATGTGTATAAAAACAGGCTTTTAGGTTGAGATTCAAGTGCAGTATCTGTTCATCTCTCAGCTACATGTAGCAAAAAACTAAAAAAAGAAAAAAAAACAGAAGCTCGGTGAGTCAGGTCCAGGGCGGGGGTGATGCTTGCCTGACACTAGTTGCAAAAGCCAGGTAATTTTTGGCCTTGCATATGTGTATTGGCTTTCTTGTTTGTTGCACACTATGCCTGTGGTTAAATACTGACAGCATTCACAATCCAAATTATATAATAGAAATATTTTGAAAGATAATTTCATTAAATCATGATTTGGTAGGTGTAGCACGTTGTAAGAAAACATTGATTGGAGATTTGAAGAAAAGATTATATATTATTTAATGTCCGGGATTTTCTACATGCTTTTTCTTTTTTTTCTTAAATTAAAATTTGTTTTTCATTTTTTTTTTTTTTTCTGTTTTCTATGACTCTGTAAAGACTATCAAAAATGTCAAAAGTTTTTTTATTTAAAAAAAAAATGATGCATCCAAAATATTAACTCAAGGGAAATCATCACCCATAAAAAGAATTGTGATTTTTTTCTTCAATTTTTGGTGAAGAAATACGAAAGAGCCAAATATTTTTTTCCTTACGACACTGATTTTTCTCAGTTTGAAACATGGTATTAAACATTTTGGGAAAGATTTTATTATTTTTCAGTATGAAAAAAAAATTGTGAAAAATTATTGATATTATTTTATATTTGCACTCATTCAAGTTCGCTGGGGAAAAAAATTTTCTTGTTTTTTTTTTTTTTTTGTGATTTGAACTAATTAGATCCTCAAACTCACTCCAATCATTTATTTTTTGAAAAAACAAATTATTTTACATTTTATAAGGGGGTTCACTTTCATATTCAAATTCAATTTAGAATGATCACCCATTTCTGGAACAGTTTGCATTGGGAAAGACCAGTAACCAGACAGATTAAATTTTAATTTTGTTTTTTAATTTCCGTGCTGGTGGGGGTGGGGGTCCTTTTTTAAAATACTTGTGTGGAAGGGGAAATTTTATAACATGCTTTTTGTTTTTGGAATTGGGTCGGGGAGCTTCTTTGATGAGGAAAATGCTTTAACTTTTATACATTAATCCTAGCCTTATCATATTTGTTATATACCAGAAGAAGTCCATAACCAAACTAAAATGCTTTTAGGATCATCAATTGCACGAAATTATGGTCTAAATAGTTCAAAATCACACACAAAAATTACTGGAATTATTTTCCAGTGAATTTGAATGGGTCCATGTATAGAATTTTACCAAATTATCAAAAAAATAAATTTAAAATAATGAAAGAAATACCCTATTTCCTGTCACATATAATGTACATCTAGAAACATAAAATCTATTTTAAATGATATATATATAAACAAGATATTTAAAGGATGTATTTGTTTATATATGAATATATCCTCTTAGTATTTTTTTTCATATTAACATACTGTCAGATTTATTTCTATTTTTCTCATATATATATATATATATATATATATATATAATTTTTACAATACATTATAAATATTAACAAACTATAAGAATTTTACATATTTGACCTTTAAATCTACTGATTATTCCTAAGACTATTTTGTCTTTTTAAATTTTATTTCAAATTATTGGAAATCCCTTTGAGTTTTGAAAATTGTGAGAGTTGTATGGCTTTTTTTTCCCATCTCAATAATTCATTAAGCATTCTCTTTAAACCTTTTTTGTTTTTTTATTCCAATCCTTACTTGATGATATCATGTCATTAAGAAAAAAGAGAAAAAAAATATTGCCTTGAAGATTGAACTCTTGGTAATTTTATCAATTTTACAACTAAACTTTTGTCTGGTTTAAGGCTACAGTAAGGATAAGATTTTTTTTGTAGTATTAGTCAAAATTAGCTTCCTAAATGTTGGTCTATGGCAGGTACATATTTATAGAATTATTACCTTATATACTCATGTAGGAAATCACTTTTTAAGACCAATTTTTCACCTTAAAAACAAAGGGTCATTCATTACACAAGATTTGCTTTTGAAACATTTAAAACTTTACTTATTTTTAGGCCTAACCTTGCTGTAACTTCCATCTAAAGTGTCCCTGCATAACCTATTCCAAAACTAAGGCTATTAGTTAAGATTATAAAGTTTTTATCTAATATTATTTACTATTTACACCTCTACATCATCATCAACATCATGGCTTAACTTTGTGAATGAAGATCAGGAAGGGGGCAACCCATGCTGATTGCGGGTGTATTAATGGCTGATAAGGCCGATGTGGGACAGGCAGGCATAGATGCTGAAGCTACTGTTGAAGATCTGTGTCTTTTGTCCTTGGCTACTCTGCAGGTGTTTTCAAAGGAGGAAACAACATGGTTGGGGGTGAGATGCCAAGCATCGTGATTCTCAGCTAGGGTGAACCATCAGCGATGGTCAATGTGATAAGCACTTAGATTTCTATTATAGCAGTCCTTGAATTGCTTCTTTGGTGTCTTTCTGTTGTGATGGCCAGTGGAGGGCTCAGCACACAGTATGATCCAGGGCAGGCAATAACTCCCCATCCTGGAGATATGTCCTGCCCAGTATAATGAACTTCAGTAGCATGGTCTTCATCTTAGTCAACTTTACATTTCTAAGGACTTCAATATTGGTGACAGTCACTCCAGAGGATGGTAAGGATGGTGCAGAAGCAGTGCTGGTGGAACTGTTCTAGAAATCGTAGGTAATGTTGATAAGTGACCCCTGACTCTGAGCCATATAGGAGGTGGCAAGGACTATGGCGTTATACACGCTGATCTTTGTCCCCTTCTTCAGGTGTACCACACACATTTATATAGTCTGCCAAAGTCACTGCTTGCTTTCTCCAGCCTATTGTTGACTTTCTTGTCAATGTTGGCATCTGATATCATGTAATTGGATATTTAAGAAATATTTTTGTAGGTTCGCATAGCCAAAAGTTAGGGAGTTGTTCACTATATCTGATATATGAAAAAACACTTTTTTATAGTTAAAAAAATAGAGGTCATTTATTACACAAAGTTGTAGATAAAGTATATAAGTTAGGTTAGCAAGACTTGTAATTATACCTTCAATATGAAAAAAAGATTTTAATCTTGAGTTTACTTAGAGGAATTTACAGGGTGTTTCACAGAACTTGATATCATTTGAGATGTACAGGGTGTTTCAGAAAAATTAGGGTTAACTACATTACTAGAAAAAAGAACGAGGGATGATCTGATTGAAACTTTGAAATTTCTGATTATGGTTGACTTTTTTTCTTTTTTTTTTCAATATTTCTCCTCAAACTGAGAATTTACTGTCAAGATAGATTTGAAAAATTAAGTTTAATAGCCAATTGGATTTTTTTACTAATAGTGATATATTTTTTAGAACAAATTGCATTGAATAGTGTAAAAAATGTTAAGATTAAATTAGATGATTTTAGAAAGAATAGAAAGAAAAATAATTTAAGAGGGCATTTTTGGGAACTATCAAATAAATTACAGAATTTGATCTGCATATAGATATTTTATTAATAGTGTATATATCTTCTGTGCTAAGATTTAAAAAAAAAAATTTTTTTTTTGAAGGTTGATGGGAGAAGATTGGAAAAAGCAAAGATGCCCAAGGAGGCATAAAAAATAAATAAATGATCTCAAATTTTAACAGCACGTATAAAAAATAAAAATAACTCAAAATTCTATTTAATGTTTAAATGCTTTTTCTTTCTTTTTTTTTTGCAAATGAGTCATTTGCAAAAAAAAAAAGAAAAAGCATTCTATTCCTAAAAAGAAAAAAAATGAAACAGAATTTTGAGGAGTTTCTGCATGTGCTGTTATAATCTGGGGTCATTTGAACAAGAATTGCTCAAGTTATTAGATTATGAAATAATATCAATTTTTATGAAACACTCTGTATAACTTGAGTAAAAAAAAACAACAACAAAAAGCAAATAAGAATTTTAATTTGAATGATTTTCTTGAATTTTTATCTGCCTATAAAGAAATAACATTCTATTTAATGAAATATTCAGATAATTAAACTCCTTGTTTTTGATATTCACACAATGTTTTAGATATTCACTGTGTTTATTTGACAATTAAATTATAGACGGTAAATAATACATTAACCTACAAATAAAATTGGATTTTTAAATAGTTTTTGTAGTGTTGATAACAGATATGATAGCAGAAACAGTTGTTTACAGAACTTTAAAATATGATAAAAAATGATAAATTCATTGGTTGTCTTATTTAAAGGATTATATGCATTGTCATTTGAATTCAACTTCGAAAGCATTTCCTCTTATTCATTATTAGTTTGCCAAATTCTATGGAATATATTTAGTAATCTAACAGTTCTTTTGTCATCTTCCAAGCCAAAGATATGAGGTATCATTGTCAAGGCATGCCAACTGCACTTATTCTCTTCAATCTCTCTTACCATACATCCCTATCAGCTATTGCTCTTGGCAGGTCCTCTAGATGGCATCCAGTGTCTGCACAAAGCTGGTTATTTTAGCTTTTGCTGGTATGTCCATGTGTAGTAGTCCCTAGGAGAATGTTGCTTTTGAGTTTGTCTTTACTTATCCAGCAGTGCTTAGCATATCTTGCTGGTCTGTGAGATGAGATATAAGCAGCAATGCAGCTATTGTTTTGTAAGGTGCTGCTTCTAGGATTTGTTGAAAACAGCATTCTGCATCCTTGTGTAGTTCCCATCTAGCTTTTTCTCCGAGCATTTTGTTAAGAATCCCAAGTGGTGCAGCCATACAATAGTACTGACACAGCTACAGCTTGGGGGAATTAACATTTTATTTTATAAGAGAGATCAGATTTTCATATGGTCGATAGCCTATTAAATATATCTTAATGAGGAGAGAGACAAGTGACTAATTTTTTTAAAAACTGCTTCTGTTAAAACTCAAAAATTAACATTGACTGTTCTCTTTTTATTTTCAAATTGTTTTATTTATGGACAGATTTTTAGTGGTGTTTTCCTTGATTGCTAGTTTGTTTTTGTTTTTTTAGGAAATTATTGACTTACCATATATACTCATGTATCATGTAACTTTTTGACTCCCAAATTTTAGCTTTATATTAGGTGAGTGTGTACACATAATTTCCAGCTGCGAAAGTCACTATATCGTGTAAAATAGTGATAATGTTGTTATAGATATTCTATTACTTACTATATCCCATTATATGATTGTTTATTTTATTTTCTGATTGGGGGCATCTCTATAGCATTATGGTTAAAGTGTTTGACTGCAGCCTCAAATTGAGTTTAAACTCCAGTTGTGCTATTACATTCACTTTTGAACTAATATTCTCAGGAAAGGTATAGATCCTCTAATTTCCCCAATTATTGGTTAAATTGTATCATTGTTGCTCTTCTACAAGTGTAGGGGGGTGTCCTCATGGTGTAATGGTTAAAGCGATGGACTGTGGAATCGTAGTATACGAGTTTATACTCCAGTCACGCTATTACGTTCACTTTCGGGCAAATACCCTTGGGAAAGGTATGAACCCTCTTATCCTTCCCAGCTATGGGTTAAATAATATCACCATTGTTCTTCTAGGAGAATGGCTTTGGCATTAAATAACCTACAAAGGTTGATATGCCATTAAATGAAGAAACCAAACCATCTACAAGTATATCTTTGGCATTAAATAATCCCTGAAGGTTGACATGTCATTAAACAAAGAAACCAAACTAAACTTTATTTTCTTCTTATCCAATTATAAGTTTCAGAAGGCTATTGGTATAAATCAATTTGCGTGATACATGATACATGGAATGAAATCATCTTTTGGAGATCAAATTTGAAGTGTCACATGATATGTGAGATCAAATGTTACTCAAGTAAATACGGTATATTTATTTATTTAAATTACATTTTAAAAGTTTATTTGCACACCATGTCTTTGAAAGGAAAAGATCTTGAATTATTAGAAAAATGAATAATCATTTTTTTTGTTGTTTGTTTTATAATGGAGATCAAATTTGAAGTAACATTTGATGTGAGATCAAATGTTACTCAAATAAATACGGTATATTTATTTAAATTATATTTTAAAAGTTTATTTGCACACCGTGTCTTTGAAAGGAAAAGATCTTGGCATATTACGAAAATGAATAATCATTATTTTTTTGTTGTTGTTGGTTTTATAATACAAAAATGATATACCCATAATTAAACTTAGGCTTTGGGTACCTCTCATTGTTTTGATGGTTAGTGAGCAAACCACTGTTAAGGGGTTCAATTCTTATGGGGTGCCTCATATTTCAGGCCTTGTGCTTAATTTGGCAAATTTTAGCAAATGTCTAACATTCTTGGGTGTCTTGATAGTTATTGTGCTTGGTTAGCAGACCTTCTTCATTGAGTTCATTTCTCAATGGGTGCTCCATACTTTTAACCTTGTGGCAAACTAAGCTAAGATTTGTAAATGATTATTCATAGGCTTTCAGGATTTTGTGTGTAAAATCAAACTAAATAATAAAATTTGGATTCATGAAAGAATCAATATCAGTGTGTAGATAGGGTATAAATGTAATTGCTCCATCTTCTACGTATGTGAGGTGGGTACCCCCTCAAAACCCCTGGAATTTGAAAGGCATACAAACAGGTTAGTCGTAACCAATGCAAATCAATGATTGTTTCAGTGTTATATATATATATGTGTGTGTGTGTGCATGTGTTAATATATATGCCCATGGTTATGTATGTGTGTGTTGAGATATATATAAGTGGGCGACCATAGTTGAAGCAACCTGAAGGCTCCCTTTTCAATAGCTACTACTCTGTAGTATAAGGGAGGGCACTACTTCTTTCCCTGGATTGCTCCACTTTACCTTTGATATGTATCTTCTATGCTGAGTGTTACACAAAGAGGTATCAAGTACCATTTTTTGAGTCTTTGGTATGACTCAACCTGAGATTAAACCCTGGGCTATTGGCGAACACTCTACCAATGAGCTGGTATTTATATACTATATCTATCTATACATAATGTATGTGTATTCATATAATATATATATATTATGTATGTGTTTATATATAATGTGTGTATATATATATATATATATATATATATATATATATATATATATATAATGTGTGTGTGTATATGCATAATTTACGTGTGTATATAAATAGTCTGACATTCTGAGCTAAGTCATTATCTTTATTTCATGCTTTGTTCTTTTAGCTGATGCCTTCTTCAACTTTGCTCAGGTGCAAAATTAATCTATCAATTCTTCCCCCCTCTTCCTTTTATAGATAATTATCAAATCTGGACATTTAAAGATTCCTTCATATACTGCTGGTAATTCAAGAGAAAACCAAAAGAAAAAGGAAAAAAATGGTTATATATGCTGCGTAGATCAATTTATACACCTATGCTGATACAGACACTTGGGGATAATTTCCTTCAACTGTAATTCACCTTCAAGGAAAGTTTCTTCCCAATTAATTTGACCTCATTCCAAAGGGGTTTATGTGCCCCCTTTTTTCTTTTTGTATACGGTCAGTCATGTCTTGCTTAATGGTATCTCTTCAGATGAGATATATGGCATGTTTAATGTTCTCTAAATCAAAGGTTTAGAGTATCAGTTAGTTCCTTCTTATATTCCCTACCAAAACTACATTTGATGCTTATATATATATATATATATATATATATATATATGCTTGGTTTAGTTTTATGGCATTTCAATCATTGTTGATTATCTAATATCAAATCCTGTTTTTACATATATATTAGATATATAATTTGTAGATACACACAGTTAAATGATTAAACAGTTCTATTTCAAGCAATTCAGTTTAGCATATAGTTAAGGGTGACCCAAAGGTTCCTTTTTCAATAGCATAAGTCATTTGTTTACACAGTTTAAGTGTCAAATAGTTCTATTTGATCATAGATAGGATTTGTATAATATATATGAAAACAGTTTTTGTGTTTTACAATAAAAATATATATATATATATATATATATATATATATATATATATATATATATATATATATAATGTTTGTGTGTGTGTATATTTGAGCAGCATTTCTTCATTAATGCATATTTCATTAAACAATGTAGACATCTTTTGTCTATACATTTTTGTATATGTCCTTTTGGGTTGCCGCATTGATTTTATGGTATCTGTGGGAATTGATATTGAGACGACTCACTATGCATCTATCTGATACCAGTTCAATAGCACAACATCTAAGATAACATTCCTGTCCAAAAATTGAGTTTCGGAAAACTCTTACCAAAAGCACAATAATATTAGAACAATAAAATAACAAACAAAAATTACAGATTCTCGAGGTGCTCCATATCAGAATGAAACAACCTAAACTCAATAGAATTCAATTTGGATCCAGTACTAATGTACTTAAATGTCTTTAGCTACTGCTGCTACTTATAGAAATGAATTTAAGAATAAACTGCTACAATACACCAGTATAAATGATAAACACTTACAAAGTAGTAATGTATATGCAAAGGTTATATCACTTTTACAATATATACGCCCCATGATGATGGCCCAAGATTGGGCAGAAAGTTCTAGGGTACTAATTAATTATGGTAATTTCATTAACCAATTTCTGTCAGATACCATAAAATCAATGCAGCAACTCAAAAGGACATATACAAAAATGTATAGACAAAAGATGTCTATATTGTTTAATGAATATATATATATATATACACACACACACACACACACACACACAACAGAACTCCTCTACAAGATCCAGATGGGACACAAGGTCAATTTTTAATCTTTTTGAATTCAGTTTTCCTTCTCCTAGATTAGTTGCCATATTAAGCCTTAAGAGATCAGTATGGCCTACTATTTATCCATAGCTGGAGAGAAAATAGTTGGATTCATACCTTTCCCAAGAGTATTAGGGATATGTGAAATGCCATCAACCTTAATCAATTAATTAGAAAGAGCTAAAAAATTATCTGTCGGGTCAGATTTTAAGCTAATCCTTAGTTTTGATTTGGCCCGATTGAGAGGTAATGGACTTCAGCTATGAATTTATTAAATCATAATTTATTTGAAAATAATCACCAATCTGAAATTTTGAATCACCTTCATTTTAGATATGATGAAAATAAAATATGCTATTATTAAAATAAAATAATGATATGTACTTTAACAATATTATATGCTCGTATAATATATAATTATAAGTCTGCAAATGTGCTTATTACTGTATTTGTCAGCATATTAGATGTACATTAAAATTTAAAAAATAAAAATGCAAATATTACTCTGCATGTGCTGGTATTAAAAACAGGGATTTATCTTTGAACATTTAAAATGGAAGATATAGTTCTCCGATAATTTATGCTAGACATCAGTCTTTAAAAATATCCTTGGAAATCATTCATCTTATATGCCAGCAAATATGGTATATACAGTTTTAGGTCATAGTTTTCTCCACAAGAGGATCTGCCTTTTGTTAAGATATTTGTATCTACCCAACCCCTCTGCTATGTATAGAATGTGACACAAGGTCAGTTTTTAAGTGGAGTAATTCTGATTTGAGTTTTCCTTTTCCTTGACTGGTTGTCTTACCAAAATTAAGGAGCTCAGTCTGCTCAAAATGTTGCATTATAAGTTTTCACTGCAAAACTAATCAACCTTTTCATGTAGATCTGATTTTCATGTGATAAAAATTTGGTTTAGCTAACTTAATGAATATAGAATAAAGGATGGGAGTCCTCTTGCTATAATGGGTAAAGTACTTGACTGCAGCTTTGAAGTAAGAAAGTTTGAATTCCAGTCACATTGTTCTGTTCCCTTTTGGAGTAATGCTCTTGGGAAAGGTATAAACCCCCTTATCCCCACAACTATGGTTTAAATAGTATCATTGCTGTTTTTCTACATGAATAGCTTTGGCATTTAATAACCCAGAAGGTTGATATGCCATTTAACAAAAGAAGAATATAAAGTATGATTCCTGTTTTGCATTATGCTTACATTGTAAATTGAACTTCTGGTGAAAAACTTTGAAAAATTTGATATTTTCAAAATTTAATGTTCTAGAAACATGGTCTTTGGGTTTCATTAACAATTATACAAAATTTGGTTGCTGTATTTTTTGAGTTAATTGATAAGACAGACATTTGCTGAATTATAATTTTGAGGTCATTTTCAGTAAAACGACTTAATTAGAAATTCATCAATATTACGGTTAGGATCAACAAAATAAACTTTGAAATATATTTTTAACACAAGCAATATTTATCTTTATTCTCACTGACCATAGTACAGAAGGCTAGAAAGAGAATGGATATTAACTGTCCTTGTGTGTTTATGCAGCCATCTTGTTTAGATTTTTTTTTCTTTTGCTTCTCTGATACTGTAGTGATATCGTTTCTTAGAGAAGAGTTATCTCCCCTAACAATTACAATTTAAAATTAATGAGAAAATCAAGATTATAATTGGTAA
The DNA here is from genome assembly GCA_963585895.1 of Sepioteuthis lessoniana. Lineage (NCBI taxonomy): Eukaryota > Metazoa > Mollusca > Cephalopoda > Myopsida > Loliginidae > Sepioteuthis > Sepioteuthis lessoniana. Next base: position 132,907,892 of record OY757906.1, read on the forward strand.
TTTTGTTCCCTATGCAAATCATATAAGATACAAAAAGATATTGATAATAATGAACAAAAGTAAAATAAAAATTAATCA